>CM062813.1:320354713-320774713 GCA_031772625.1 Pinus tabuliformis
CAATGTATAGTCATGGTATCATGAAATATGCATTCATTTGTTGCACTCTAGACACATATTTATGTTATGTTGTACATCAGATGTAGGTGCATGTATTGTGTTGTACACCAAAATGTGTGTTTGTATTATGTTGTGTTGTACATTGGGTGTAGGTGTATTTGTTGTATATCAGGTATAGATGCATGTATTGCATGGAGTTGTATGTCGTATGTGTGTAGATGAACACTATGTATATGTGCACCTGGTTGAGGAGAAGGAACTGGGTGTTTGTTGGGTGTGGCAACCAAACCGAGGTGTGCATACGAAATAAGAACAAAATTAGAAGCAAGGATCGATGAAGGATAGGTATCAGTATTTTATTTAAGATTTATTATGCATTTGATTTATATTCTGGTTTATGATGGTTACATGTGATTTATGATTTTGATTTATTATGGTTATGTTTCGAGCTAACTATGTGATATGCTTATACATGATGATTTGGTAAAATATGCTAGTCTAACTTTTTGTGACAGGAAGCAAACATGATTGTAAATGTACCTTATTGACGGGCTACCAATGAGGTATGATGTGAATTTATTTCAATTTATTTTGAATCTAATGGAAGTTATGTACTTCATACAGGAAGCATGAAAAATCTTGGTTGGATGGTTAAAATCAACTACAAGAATAAACAGTGCCAGTGAAGAGAATTGGAATATGCAACAGTGTGTTGCTCACGTGTTGCTAAAGCACTTCAGGAACAAGGCCATTGTGGGACATGGGTAACCAATTGTGACCATTGATTTCCATGAGCATGCTATGACCGGTATGATGGTTTTGAGGCAGGTATATGCCTTGGTTTTTGTATCTTCTGATGCGAGGAAGCCTTGCCAAGGGATGGACTGCCTAGGATGGGGGTGCCAACAAAACTTGGAAGGTGAGTGACTGCATGGAAGGGTTGACCGGATTTCCCAAGGGACTGTGTAGCAGAGAAGGGAAGGTCAGGGATGGATTTGTTTTGGTCATGATCATTTCCAGATGGAATCAGATGCACATTGGGAGTGCACCCTGGAACACTAAGCTGGTAATTATTCATTGAGAGGACAAGTGGCGCGGGATTGCAACGCTAGATATTGGATTCAACTTTGACTAAGGCAGTAGATTCTAGACTTCCTGGGAAGGAGGTGAATCCTGGTATTACTTTGAGGGTGAAGGTGTGAGCCTCTGGATTCCCTTGTTGTGGATACATATATCCTTTTATTTTCTGGTTTAGCGGATGTGTATATGTGATTATTGTAAATACTGTAACAAGTTGTGTTATAAAGCTCAACTATGCAGTATGTTTTCATGTTGTCATGATGTTTTGTTTTAGCAAATAGTCATTGTAAATATTGCAACGAGCTATGTTACAAAGCTCCATGGGAAGTATGTTTTGTTTTCAGTGGTCTTGTTGGTTATAGGTGTCATTAATCACCGAGGACGGTATTCCCCAAGGGGGAGGGTTATGTAACAACCCTGGTGAAAATTCCATGTAAAAATATATAAATACCATGGATGATGGGACACATATTCCACACTGAATGGTGGTAGGACATCTTAGTGGGTGTTCATTTGGATGTTTATGGCTAAGGAAATTGGCAAAGGCAATGACTAAGGCATTAAAGAGGCAAAAATGTATTTTGGCACATTTATTTATGAAAATAATGGAAATTAGGAGAAAAGGAAGGTGAAAGGTCACACGTTGCAGGTGAAGAGGACAATGAAGGAAAATAATGGAAAATGAAGAAAATAGAGGCCTCATTCATAAAAATTCTTATGAGGTTCAGTGAGAAAATCTTGGTTAGTGTAACCTTTTGTCAATTTAGAATTGGAGCTCTCTCATTATTCTCTCTCTCTCTCTTTCATACTCTTGGACACTTAGAGTATTCTTGGAGCACTTTGGCATTGGAGCAAGAAAGATAAAGAAGGCAAGAGGAAGCAAAAATAAAATAGGGAAAGGACAGATCAAGCAACTATAATAGACTTCATTGCAGGTATCAACTTGCATGTGTATTTTCATTGCTAGATTTGGCATGCATGTGTTTATTTTCTACCATGTCATGGGTTTTACCATGTGTGAAAGTATTTTCAGCCTATCCTTGCCATTTCCTGATAGATTTTGATTAGATGGGTTCTCTCATGCAATTTATGTGAGATGGCTAGATTGGATTCAAAGTTGAGTGGGGTGGATCTATGAATTGACAAACACATGGTGGTAGTGGTCCATGAACAGGGCTGTGGGTTGTGGCAAAGCTAGATTGTGTGCCTTGGTGGGCCTAGGAATCCTTACTGGTGAATGGTAGGATATACGGTAAAGCCAAGAGGTGGATTTCCTCTCCGTTAGGCCTAGTGATTCTGGGATGGAATGCAGGGTAAAGCCTGGAGAGTATGTCTCAGTATAGGGCCTAGTGATCCCTAGATCGGACTGCAGATGCACGGTAAATCTTGAGAGACTAGGAGGCACTCAAATTCCTCATGGTGTAGGTGGAGAACTCCAGTGACATCCACATTGATTGGTGTTTTTTGATTTGTTCTATGAGTCCCACATTCATTCTTGGAATATGGAACGTGGGTGATTGGCTGAAGATAGACTTGGCTTAGCCAATCTATGGTCGAGTGGAATGTGGTAGTCCCATCAACGGTTGGTTCATTGCATTGATTAATGAGAAATTCATTTCATTGATTTTCATGTGTAAATGTATTGGTGTAAATATGGATTTTGATGGATGATATGTTTATTGTAATTATGTTCCTATTATCATGGTTATATGTTCATTTTGTGGCAGCAACTATGTTTTACTCTCAACATGTTTTTACTTGTATTTGAATGGATATTCTATCTATGACCTGATAAGTGATCAGGGAACAAATGACATGAGGAAACAATGGTTCATGGAAATTCTCAGATAAGTAAGAGATCCCTACACTTAACATTGTTGTTTACTGTAACAACCTTGGTGAAAATTCCATGTAATAAATGTTAAAAACAATAACCACGGATGACTGGGACACTTATTCGAAGCTAAATTATGGGAAAGACACCCTAGGGGGTGTTCATTTGGTTTTTTATGGCTAAGGAAATTGGAAAAGGAAATGGCTAAGGCATTAAAGAGGGAAAATGGCAATTTTTAGACATTTATTTATGAAAATAATGGAAATTAGGAGAAAAGGAAGGTGAAAGGTCACATGTTGCATGTGAGGAGGAAATTGAAGGAAAATAATGGAAAATGAAGAAAATAGAGGCCTCATTAATAAAAAGGCTTATGAGGATCAGTGAGCAAGACTTGGTCAGTTTAGTTTTAGAGCTCTCTCATTATTCTCTCTCTCTCTCTCTCTCTCTCTCTCATACTCTTGGTTACTTAGAGTTTTCTTGGAGCACTCTTGGAGGGTGTGGATTCTTGGAGCAAGAAGGAAAAGGAAGAGTAGGAAAGCGCAAGAAGGCATCGACATCAACAACTACATCAGATTTGCTTGAAGGTACCGAGTTTCATGTATGATTTATTCACTAGTTTTGGAATGCATGGCACATGCATGTGGTTTCTTGGTTGTGATCTATCATTGGCATGGAGGATTGCCTGGATCGATAGTGGATTGCCTAGCCTTGCCATTTCTTGGATAGCCATGGTGATTGTGGGTTTACTTTCATTTCTTTGTTTTGGTTGGTTATCATGTTTCCTTAGCTTGGGTTGAGTTACTAGTCCTAGAAGCCATGGTTGAACAAATGCTCTAGAAGCCCTGTATTAGCTGTGGGTTGAGTTACTAGTTCTGGAAGCCTTGGTTGGAAAAATGATCTAGAAGCCTTGGAAGGCTTGGATGGAGACCAATCTAATGATGGTTTTTGGTGATGTCTGACCATAAGGTGGAATCACTGTTTGATGGGTTGAGGCGGGTGGTCTTTGGAAGCCTTGGATGAGTTTTGATTGATGTGTTCTATGAGATCCCACATTCATGCTTGGAATATGGCACGGGGGTGATTGGCTGAAGAGAGACTTGTCTCATCCAATATATGATTGGGTGGAATGTGGTAGTCCCATCTCCAGTTGGTTCATTAATAATTATTAATGAAAACAATTCATTCCCTTGATTTTCATGTGAAAATGTACTGATGTATATATGGATTTTAATGGATGATATGTTTATTGTATTTTTGTTCCTATTATGTTGTTTATATGCACATTTACCCTGGAGGTTGCTACATTTACACCTGTAGGTTACATGTCAATGATATGTTTGATGAAATGACTATCATGGCTAGTAGGGGTCTGGTTAAGGCCTTGATTAGCTATTTACTTTTGCATCATTGTTTCCATGTTCTTTACTTAATTTTGAGCTTTCATTCCATTCTGGGCATTGGCCTGGGCCTGAAAAAGTGGCTCAAATCTCAATGTCGTAGGCACAGAACTGGTAAGTTTCGTCCACAATTTCTGGCATGCAGGCCTATGAGAGAGACTTTGGGTCTTCGGTCACTCCATTTCCCATAGCATGAGAGTGACTGAGCCTTAAATTGTCTAGAACCGTAATGGGACCCAAGGAAAGGTTGTTTGAGTTGTTGACTTGTCTCCTAGGGGTTCTGTTGATGATGTTGGATGGTTTTGTGTGATGTTCCATCAATTCCACTTCCTCAAGGTTACCTAGGAGGTCGAATCTGATCATAGTAGCCTCTTGTCTCATGTTTACCCCAATTGGCATGGTTTCTTGGGTGGATGTGGGAGGAGGGTGTTACACTTTGTCATGCCATTAGAGTTGCTTATCTTTTCTGGTTTCCCTCCAATACCCCTTAATTCAACTTCCTTTCCTTCCCAAAAAAATTCAAGAAATTCTTGAAAATGATAATTTATTGTCCGCAAAAATTGTAACTATTGGATTCCTAGTACAAAATCAACACCACCCATTGGAATGGAAAGGATTGGACTATTCAATGCATATTCCCCCATGGTTAGCTTAATATTATAGTTCCTCCATTTGCAACCATCACTTGATACTTGGGTGCTGAATATAAGAAGAAATTCAATTCTTTGCATATCTTACAATTAATTAAACTATGAGTACTACCTAAATCAATCATCACTATTACCTTTTTCTTCTTGATATATCCTTTTATCTTGAGAGTTTGAGTAGTGCTAAATCCCTCCAATGCATTGCAAGATATGGTAGGATTCATTTCTTCTTTCTCTAGATTGGTTCCTGGTATATATCCTCATCTTTTGATGTTTCTTGTTCATTTTCTTCCTCCTCTTCCCAATCTATGTAAAATAATTTATTCTTAGCACACTTATGAAATTTAGTGTATTTTCTATCACAACTATAACAAAGCCCTTTTGTTATTTTTCCTCCAATTTTTGTGGTGTCAACCTTGTAGGTTGTGGAAGGATAAGAGTAGAAACACTTCCATATTTATAGTTGTGAGTGGTAGATTTCCTTGTTGCAATAATTTTTCTTTCAACTTTTATTGCCACCCTAAATGCCTTCTCCAATGAATCAGGTTCCAAAAGAGAACCTCATGTTGGATTTTATCCTTCAAAGTCCCAATGAATACATCAACCCTATACTCCTATAGAATATCAGTTACCCTAATATTCAATTTTTGGAAGTCCTCGATGTGCTCCATCATTGAACCATTTTGTTTGATATTTATCAATTGGATAAAGAAGGTGTTGCTCTTTGTATCTTCATAATGTGTTATCATTTCCTCTGTAAAAATTGAGCAAGTGACAAGTTTTTTACGAGGAAAAATCCATTGGTACCATACAAATTTATTGGGTTCTTACTATAAATATGCAATGCATACCTTTTGTGTGTGTTTCACATCATTTAGATAAAAATATTGCTCCAACTCTAGTATCCATGTTACCAAATCCTTGCCATCAAAATTCCTCATATATATATTTGGAATGTCGTGGTTATTAAACCCCACATTAGAGTCTCTAAAATCGTAATTCATATTCATTTTGTCCTCATCATGATTTTCATATATTACCTTGTCACTGTCGAGAAGCCTTTCTTGCAACAACTTTGTCAAACCTTCCTTCAAACCTTCCATGTCTTATTTTAAACCATTCATGTCTCCCTTTAAAACTTACATGTCACCTTTTAAACCATCCATGTCACCTTTTATTTATGCTTTTAAACCATCCATGTCATCTTTGGTTTCTCTTTGTGAGAGCGAAATTTGTTGCACTTGGTCCCATAAGTTTGATATATCATGTTGCAATTCTTCCTCTTCATACATCATAGTAGATATTTCTGAGGGCTTAATGGGTGCATAATTTTTTTGGTTTGGAGGAATTTTAGAACCTAATACTGATGTTTATGCTTCAATATTCCCTTGGAATCACTTTAAACTAGTTTTTCAAACAAAAGTTATGCAATTAAAAAAACAAAATAAACACCTTTTTCTTACTTTTAGGAGATCAATCTTGAAATGGATGTAACTCTGTAACTTCATATATCTAAGGTCTGAACTTCAGTCCTATGGTAGCCCTATGAATATTCTTTCCAATTCCACAAGTCAGACCAATATTGGATTATTCAATATAGAGTTATGCTAGATCTTCCACGATGACCTGATTATGGACTGATTTTGTGAGAAACGTTGTATGGGATGCCATGTGACATTGTTTCAACGTTAAACCCTGAAATTAATACGGAAAAAAGTAAATTCTGTGCACTTTCAACCACTTTTTAGAGATTTCAAATCTAATTCCTGAAACAAAAGTTATGACAATTTTCCCTAGGTTACCTTTTTTAGATGGAATTCTAGAGTATGCAAAAACCTTAACTTCCCCAGATCATATATCAGAAAATATAGTAAACCATGGTCTTAAATTTATACATGAATTTCACCAAGATTTTGGCTCCATGTGGTCAAAATTTAATCTTTTGAAGCCGAGTAGAAAAAAATTAATAGTGAAAATTCTAAGATGACATGTTTGAAGAAGTGAAACCCTAGAATCCAAAGCTATGATACCAATTGTTATGCAACCATCTCACAAAAGGATAGATCAACGACTTAAAAGATAACTTCTTCGAGGGGGAAACCTCATTTACATTACATAAATAAACAATTCTTGGATGATTCAAATGATAATACCTCCTTGGTATATATAGGAGTCTAAGGGGTCACAATATAATCAGAGCCCACATAATAATAGTAAGGTAAGGGCACAACAATAACAATAGTGGACTTCTATGGGGCACAAAAATAACAACATGGCGGATACATGGGCACAACAATAACAATAGGGGGCTACACTAATAACAATAAGGTGAACACACTAGTATTACAGGGACCTAACTTAATTTTACCACTTTTCATCAAATCTTCTTGAGTTATGGCCTCCAACTAGATGAGAGCTACACCTTCCAAGAAAAGAGAAGCAAGTTGGATCCTTGTAACATCATCATCAATATTCTGAATCCTGTAATAGACTTCAATTTAACGAACCCACTATCCTAATTTTTAGAATTTAATTCTCCATTGTACATTGGCAATTCAAACTTGACATCAAGCTTAATCAAAGGAGACTTAGCATGTCCTCTTGGAGATGTAGGAGGAGTAGGTATATGGGATGAAGGAGGTGAGGAAGGAGGTGAGGATGGAGGTGTAGATAGAGGTGAGTGAGGAGGAGGAGGTAGAGGCTTGATCCCACTAACACCATTACCTTTTGGTTTATTAGAACTTTCTCCTTGCAACCTTGTTGTTCTCTCATTATACAACACTTTCACCATCTCAATCATATCAAAGAAATCCTTTCTAAAAGCTCTCTCATCCTCAAACATCAGCTCTTGTCCTTGTCCTTCTTCATGTGCCATGATTTGTGGAGTTTGTGGCCTCCTTAAGCCAATTTGAGGGTTATGTTCTTCAAGTGTTCCTCCTCTTCTCACTTTAGACTTTGTAAGCAGTAAAAAAAAAACCTTGCACATTCTATCAAACCTTCACAAAAACCATACTCTGATACCAAATTGATCCAAAATGAAAAATTAAGGTTTCATGAAATGATTTACTAGCTAGTTTATGTATTTTAGTAAATGGACCATGATTGCAAAAGCACACAAACTAAAGTAAATTTTTCAGAATTTAACAATTAAAATGGACAATAAGCAGCATCAAAACACAACAAATTGATGATGGAGTTCATCCCTCCTGGGCTATGTCTCTGAGTCCAACTTCCAATGGTGGAATTTTTTATTATATGCTCAAATTATCAGCCACATCATCATAAAAGTCTCAATTTTCAAAAATAACACTGCCATTGCATCCAGAATGCCCAAAAGCCCATGTGTAGGCTCTTCTTGGGCTAAAAAAGGTTAAAAAATGACCAAATTAGGCCTCCTTTTCCAAAGATGCCTATTATCTACCCTACAAAAATGCTTCCTCTGCAAACTTGGCAACAAAGTGACTATGTTGTTTGTTGGTATGGTGCTCTATCAGTAACCCAGAGGTCTTGAGTTCGATCCACAACTTTCGATGGGGTTGGCATTGTTTTTTATACAAAAAATTATTTTTTTAAACAATATGGGCCAAAGCCCCCTCCTTATGCCACGTTGTTGGTCATTTTGTGGCCACATGTGACAGAGGAGTGTGATCCATAGGCCACACACCCTCTCTAGCCCTACTCCTGGTCTCATCGCACGCATATGACTTAGGATTGGGGCGTGGGCAGGGTGCCAAGCACCCCACCCCTCCGAGCTTTTCCTCATGGTTTCGTTACCTATAACATGGCCTAGGTCCATTCCCTTTGGTGCTAACTATTTTCCATAACCCCTAATGCCTTTGCCTTTGGTTCCAAGGATTATACGTGACTTGGAGCTAGGTTGGTCGGGTTCGCCCACTGGCCTAGCCCTCATTAGAGGAAATTTCAGCCTAAAAGTTCCCATGAAATTTTGACGTAATTTTCGTATCATAATATCTAAACCAATCAAAATCCTTTAAATTTAAAAAGAGGTACATGTAAATATTTTAGAGGGAAAAGAAAAAAACCCACTTTTTTTTAACTGTATTTTTGGAATATCTCCTTATATGTTTACTCAAATTTCAAGTGTAGATACTCTTTGGATGTAGAATTAAATTTTGCATCTAATGAGTACCCTTTATGGATACTTTTGAGAAGACCCACATTGACAAAAATTGCAAATATATTAAAAAAGGATGTTCAACATGCTTTTTTAATGTATCTATAATTTTTGTCAATGTGGGTCTTCTCAAAAGTATGCATAATGGGTATTCGTTGGATGTAGAATTTAATTCTACATCCAACAAGTGTCTATACTTGAAATTTGAGTAAAAATATAAGGAGATAATAAAAAATACAATTAAAAAAGTAGTTTTCTTCTTTTCCCTCCAAAATTCATAACTCTTATTTATTATTTTAACTATTATTTTATTATTTTTTCCTTAGGAGGCCACTTTTAGGCTGAAATTTCCTCTAATGTCCCCCCAACTGCCCAATCGTTTGAACTTAATAGAACTCACCGACTATGCATACCAAGAATCACCTGTAGCCCGGTTGGTTGAGTGTTCGTTGCACATTTGGTAGGTCATGGGGTTGAACCCCGCAAAGGCTTGTGAGTCAATTGAACCAATTTTTGGTTCTAATCCTAGGGCCACCTGGCAACCTCTCATTGGGCCATGTGGTGCCCTCTGATTGGCCCATGTGGTGGCCTGGGATGACCCATCTCATGAACCTGTAATCTAATACTTGATGTCATGTGTCAATTCTTGATTGGATCCCATAGTTCCTGGTCAGTATATGACATCTTTGTACTAACTGCCACGTAGCGTCCATATACTGCACAATCAACCCTATAAGTTGACTTTTAGGTGTTTGCCAAAAAATTCAAAATGTGATAACTTCCTCATACAACATCGGATTGAGGCGATTCAAGCATCATTGGAATCAGAAAGATGAGATCTATGATTTGGCACTGGTTTTAGGAGATTTTGATCATATTCATTTTTGAAGATATTGTTGATCCCCTGGATCAATAAACCACATTTTCCATATTAAAAGATTATTCTTTTATTAATATATTCTTAAATACACACACACATATATGTGTGGGTGTGTGGTAATGTGAGTCTTGAGATGATTGGCACAATCAACCTATGGCTTGAGTAGTCATGGCCCAATAGTACTTGAGCCATCAAAATCACTTGGGGATTGCACCTGACCTGTGCCACACTAGCCCTTAGCATGAAGGGATTTTTTCCCATGGAGTTTCAAACCTAATCACCCAAGGATCGCACTCGGCCCAAGCCACACCAACCCTTAGCATGACTATAATTTTTCCCACAGAGTTCCAAACTAGTGACCTTTTCACCATGGAGTGTCTTAACAAAGCACCTTGTCATCGTCTATTCTATGCCCTGTGCGTTAAATGCATGTCAATATTATTTAACTTTGCATAGTGAAATATTTTTTTTATGACCTACATTGAATATTTTTATTATTAATAATATTTTTGAATCACACATATCAATTTTATATTAAAATTCGAATGAATTACACATCTCCTCTTAATAGGAAATAAATTGAAATATTTTATTATTATCACCAAATATGTGTATGCATGCATGAACTATTTCTCTCTCTCTATATATATATGTGTGTGTGTGTGTGTGTGTGTGTGTGTTTCCTAGATTATGATATTCCTGAGATGATTGGCACACCTAACATGTGGCTTGAGTAGTAACAACCTAGGAGAATCTAAGATGTCAAAATCACCCAGGGATTGCACCTGGTCTAGGTTACACCAACCCTTAGCATGACTAGATTTTTTCCCATGAAGTTTCGAACCGGTGATCTTTACACCACAAAGTACCTTAAAAAAACACCTTGTCGCCGTCTCTTCTACAACCCATGGGCATAAATGAAGTTTACATTGAAATATATCAGTTAGAATGGATATTCAAACTTTTATTTAAGTCCTATATATTAAAATATTTATAAGGTAAATATAAGTTTTTTTTTTTTTTATATTATTTCTTTTAATTGCTTTATCTCCTAGAGTTAATATAAAATATAGACATTCAAATCTTTTGTTTGTCTCTGAGAGTGAAAGTGAAATATTTTTACCACATGTTCTTCATACTGGGTTGTAATATTAAAAATAGATGGAGTTAACACAATAAGAGTGAGATTATTAATGTTGTATAATTCTTTTAATTACATCTAACCAAATATGTATATTCACTTATTTTTCTATTATAGTAGATATTGTTTTTTTTAATTAGAGTATTTTTTTTAATTTAAAAGAACATGTGTCACATTGATGTTGAGCACAAACAAAATCACGCATCGCCCTCATACTGGTTGTAGAACACACCTCCCAATAATGATAATAATAATAATAATTTAAAATAAAATCATAGGTTAGTTAATTTGCATGATTTTTTGTTTTAATTTTGGCAATGTAAGATGCATCATGATATAAGTGTTTAAATGCCTAACAATATTTACCATCCATTTAATTTATATGACTCCACTAGTTCCTAGAACAACCATATAAATTAAATGACTAGTAATAAATGTCAATATGCATCAATCCATAATACGCATAAAAACACTTACTTCATGATATGTCTTATGTTGCTACAATTTAAAAAATCATAAAACTAAATAAATTAAAACTTTATTTTAAATTAATTTCAATTATACAAATAATTAATATATAATTTAAACATATATACATTTAAAAAAAGCATGGAACCAAATTCCTAACTATGGATATTTACCCCCATTTTACCATGGATATTCTTAATCTGTAAATAGGTTTTGTTAGAATACCATGACTTGTTGATACTACATGCTTAAAAACCATAACTCCCTTCATATATCACTTGTTCATATGACCATTTTTTAATTAATCAGTTAATTAAAAGGATAAAAAGGACATAACTACTTTGGAGATAAATCTCAACCATTGATTTGTGTATACTACTATAAATATTTTAGAATATTCCATAGAGGTTAACTCCTATTACAAAATAAAAATTCCTATCAACATAATAATATCTGACTATAAATACAAAATAGTGTTATTAAACCAACCTAGATCCATATTAACTCTAGATCTATCAAGCACTGAGAGGGATCAAATTTCTCAAGGTGCAAACCTCTTTTTTTAGTACAAAAGAGATTTGATCCCTCTTGGCACTTGATAGATTCAGAGCTAAGATAGATATAAGCTGGTTTAATTTCCCCCATTAAGTAGGCTATATTCCACATGCATACCATGGGTTCTCATAAACTTGGAGCTCAAAAACCACTGATAAATTGATTGATTCAAGTTTATCTTAACTACCTATTATCGTTGCTACAACACCCTCCAAATTTTGGCATATGATGAGCCCCAAAAATGGGTAACTTATTGGGCTCATTTTGCCTATTATTCTCCAATAATCCACCATTCTTCATATTTTATGCATGATTTTGAGTATATTTATGTTGATTGAATGAATGAGGATAGTCACTTGACCATGAGGACTAATATGTGTTTATTGCATATTTTTGGACAACTTTTGGACCAAGGTCAAGCATTTATGAGCCATTTGACAGCCGAATGCAAGGGGACAAGGCTGAGGTTTCGTAGGAAGGGTCCCTCCTGCACTAAATGGCCTCTTCCTCGATTTCTCCACCATCAGCTCGGAGTTTAGCAGCCCACCAACGTTGATTCCCAAGGGTAGTCGAGCAACTCTTATGAAGTGATTGAGTACTAGCAGTTTGGGTAGCCAAGCCCCTCAAATCAAGGAGGATGTGGATGGAGTCCTCGTGGTGCATAAATAGGAAGGCTTCCGGCCTTCGTAGGTTACTTTTTGAACAATTGTATTCTGCACTATAGTGCTGCTAGTTTCTCAGCTCATTTTGTAGCTTCTGCTGTACAACTCTTTTTGTGACATGGTTATTTTTTAGTAATGGAAAGAAGTTTCATTTGGCACCAATTCTAAGCTTTTTCTTAGGAGCCTGCAGCTCTTGGGGTTGGGCCCAACCCAAGTGCCAAGGCTTCCTTTGTGTACTGTTATGTGTTGTTGATGTCTTTATCAAATAATTTCTGTTAAGTAGATTACAATCTTGCTTGGTTACCTAGGTCATTGTTGATGATTAAAAAGGATTTTCATGTTCAGATTGGTTTGATAGGTTGATAACAAAGAAGATCTTCAGAAAAAGGCTATCAAGCACCCCTGATCTCACCTCTCCCTCCGTGGGACCATGAGTTGGGACCAAGGCGTCCTTGCCGCCACCAAAAACACTGTCTTTGCTTCGTCATGCAATTGTTAGTGTTAGATTCTCATTTGTGGAAGTTGATACCAGTTGCGGTTACATGCTCAGGTCCATGATTGCTTAGTTTTCATAGCTATTTCACATGATTTTTTTGCCAATAAACTTCTGTTCATTTTCTTTGCTGATATTTAGCTCAGATTAGGTTAAAGTAGCTAGGTCTTTGGTCTTCCGAGTCTTTGTTTGAATATTTTGGAAAATAACTTGCAAAGTACATGTGATACCTCTTTGGCTACCCCTACCCCATCAATACCGCCTGCTCCGTCCTCTAACTCTAATTCTTGCCTCACATTTGCTACGTTCCCTCACTTTGACCTAATTTCCATATTTTTGTGCAACATTGCTCTACCCCTCCTTGAACAAATCCAACCATCCTTATCACTCACCCGCTTCGTTCGCCAGGTCCTGGACCCCTCCACATCATCATCCAACCTCCATACCCACTTCTTCACCTTTCTTCCACCATCAACCCTCCAAAATCCCCTTTCGGAACATCCTGTAGAAACATCATGTAGAAGCCACAGAACATCCTGTAGAACCCCTGCAGACTTCTTGTAGAAGCTCACGAAAGAGGTTTCTTGAGATTCGAACACTGTGAAACTCTCTGGAAGGGTGCTAGGGACCCCTTAGGCCCTCTTCTAACCTTCCCAACCTCCTGAAAGCGCCTACTCCATTTCCTTTCGCCAATCAACCTCTGCACAGTCAAAAACAGTTAAAGCACATGCAAAATAATTCTGACAAATTACTCAAAAATGCAAAAAGATTTTTTCTTCATATTTCCCTTCAGAAGTAGCTTAGTCACATGCATTTTCCTTTCTAGAAGTCAATGACATCCATTTCTGTAGCTTTCATCCTTTTACTTGCACCAGTAGGGTTAATCGGTAAAACTAGGGTTTGTTAGGGTTTGCGTTCCTTTCTGTCTTTCAACTTCTTTCTACAAGTAGATTAGCCTCTGGTTGAGTTAGTTTTCATCCATCACAATTAAAAGCTTCTTCTAAGAGCTCATAGAAGTTGGCTGAAGCTCCTAGCAGACTTGTGCCAGTTGATCAAGTAACAGCCTGTGGCAAGAGCTAGTACTTGTGCATATAGCACCGTCACTTCCAAGTTTGTTACGAACTACCAGGTTGATAAAAGTAAAGAAGGGAGCCCTAGGAGGTGCAGCATTATTGCTGCAATACTGGAGCCCACCATTCTTTTTGGTGCCATTTCCGGGGAAGCGTCAGAGTATTTGTGATTGCTGCTTTTCTTCTATTTTCTACTACAACCTTCTGCTAAGTAGTTTATTTCATTTCCATTCTGCAATTTCATTTATGCAAAAGTAGATTAGACCTTTCTTGCTTTCATAGATTAGCATTTCAATTCCGCAATTTCAATTCTGCAAGCGTAGATTAGCATTTCAATTCCACAATTTCAATTCTGCAAGCGTAGATTAGCATTTCAATTCCACAATTTCAATTATGCAAGTGTAGCCTAGCATTTCATTCCTACAATTTCATTTCAGCAAAATAGATTAGTCCTTTCTTGCTTTCATTTCAATTCCGCATTTTCATTTCAGCAAGATAGATTTTAGTTAGTTGCAATTCAATCTATTTTAGTTTTGCAGGTACAAGCAGAAAAAAAAACACAAAAGCAAACAAAAATATTTCATTTCATGCCTCGTAGGAACAGAGACAATACTGGAAAATTCCTACCCAACACCCCCACCACATCACTGAGTCACCCTTCTCTCTTCTTTGGTGGCAGTGATCCAGAAGAACCTATAGGTGAACCTCTTGAGATATATGAAGATCCTATAACAGAAGAAGAGCAAGAAAACATTCCTTTTGAGACCATGGCTGAAAATAGAAATGGTAGAGAAGATGAGGAGAGAATAGAAGGTGCCTTTCCCATCCGAGAGACCAACGGGGACATGAAGATGAAAAACATAAGTCCCTCAGCCTTACCTCATTTCCATGGATTGACCACTGAAGACCCTGATACCTTCCTATTTGAGTTTGCTGTCCTTTGTCGAACTTATGACTATGCAGAAGACGAGCAAAAGTTGAAACTCTTTCCCTCTACCCTCAAGGATGCAGCACTACACTGGTTCATGGGGTTACCTGGAAACAGTATCACAACTTGGGCTCAGATGCAACAAGCCTTTAACAACAAATACTGGGACTACTGTAGGTCAAAGGAAGCAAAGGGAGAGATCTTTCAAATGACCATGGGAAGTGATGAGTCTTTAGAAGACTACGAAGAAAGGTTCCAACTTAGTTATAAACGGGCCAGGTGCACGCTTGAGCCTGAATCTCTGAAGCTGGTTCTGCTCCAAGGAGTCCCCGAAGACCTTCTAGATACCCTCCATCTGCTAGCTGGGGGAGACATCTATCAACTACCTTATGAGGACATAAAGACTATGTTTAGAAACCACTCTAGGGTAGCCCGAAAACGAGGTAGGGGGAAGCCACTCTCAGCTAGTACCACCTTCTCCAAGCATGAGTTTGCTAATCAGATGGAAGACCTCAAAAGTGAGATGAGACAGACCATTGCCATGCAATTGGATACTTTCTGAATCCAATAGAAGAAAGAGGAAGCTAAGAGGGTTTTGGCCATGTTTTGTCCCAGATGTACAAGGAAGCATCCTAAGAACGAGTGTCCATTGCACTCAGTGGAGGTATGTTTCGTTTGCGAGGAAGAGCACCCCACAAACCAGTGCCCAACCTTACCTGGACTTAAAGCCATGTACCAAGGGGCTGAAGGGGCCACTAAGCCACTCTACTTCCTTAACCAAAGGAGACCGCATGGGTCCAGACCTTACCAGTAGGGGATGCAAGGAACATCCCAAGCTTATTACAACCCCAACCAATCTGCTCACATGCCTTCTTGGGGCCCCCCTGCTCATCCTTCCTGGTCCACACCTCCTCCTTGGTCTTATCCATCTTAATACCATACTCAACCTGCTGCTCATTTGTTTCACTCTCATGTCCAGCCACAACCTTAGTGGAATTCACCTCAACCGGGGTGGAGGCCCCAATACAACTATCCTCTCACTATTTTTCCTCCACCTCCTACTCAACCACAACCATTACCTCCTGCTCCTCCAAGACAACCCCAGATGCCTGCTCAACCGAACCCGAACCCCAACAATAGACAGGCCCAATATACACTGGAGAGACAACATGCCCTACCTATGTTGTGGAGATTCAGGAGATCAACCTACGATCTGGAAAGGTCCTTCCAGATCGCCCACCTCCTCCCTTGGAGGAAGAGGAAGAGAAATAAGAAAGTGAACCCAAAGCCATTCCACCCTTTCCTGAGAGACTAACAGTAGCCACACAACCAAACCTAGAGGAGACTGAACTTCTGGGAGAACTTAAACAGTTGTGTGTGAAAATCCCACTTCTCTAGGCCATAAAAGATGTACCAATATACAAAAAATTGATCAAGGAGAAGTGTTTCAGGCACCCAGGCAGGCGCAAGAGAGATGCCCCGACTATCAATGTCATAGGACAACTGTCTGATCTAATGTTGGGGCAAGTAATCTGTCCAAAATATTTGGACCCTGGGAGTCCTGTAGTTGATGTCCACATCAATGGCACCATAATCCCCCACACCCTGATCGATCTAGGGGCTGCCATCAATGTGATGACCAGGGACACTATGCTCAAACTCAACCTTCAAAGTTCCTTAAGAAAGACCTCGATAGTACTGCAGTTGGCAGACCGCTCCACCGTGACTCCCGAAGGGATTGTGGAGGATGTCCTGGTCTCTGTTGATTCCTGGGAGTACCCTGCGGACTTCTTGGTCCTTCAACCAAAGGCAAAACTCACTGGATACCCCCTCATTTTGGGAAGGCCTTGGTTAGATACTACGGATGCTTACATGAGTTGTCGAGCTGGAAGCATGACCATCAAGAATGGGCCTATGTCCAAACAGCTAGTCCTATACCCTCCTGCCCAACCTCTATTAGAACATGACTTACCACTCTGGTTGGAGGAGGAAGATGAGGGTGAAGTCTACTCTACACCATTGTGCACAGTAGAAGCCACCAGGGGAGGTCCTCTGACCGAGGATGACTTGATCGAGAATTTGATTCAAAATCCACCTCCTAGTGCACTATTGTTAGAGGAGTTAATGGAAGGTACCCAAGCCAGCGCTTTAGTGGATCTCTGTGTGGCCGATCCGACCTCACCCAGAGTTAAAAATGTGGAATTTTGCCCTGAAAGAACCTTAAAGATCAGCTCATCCCTATCTCCCTCCCAGGAGAAGGAGTTGTGTAGCTTATTGAGCCACCATTTGGATGCCTTCACTTGGAGCTATAAGGAGATGAAAGGAGTCCACCCTTCGGTCTGTACCCATCACATTTACATCAAAGAGGATTGCAAACCAGTCAGGCAGCCTCAGAGGAGGATGAACCCGGCCCTTAAGGACATCGTTAAAGAAGAATTGCAAAATTTGTTGGATGTAGGATTCATCTACCCCATCTCAGACAACGAATGGGTTTCTCCTCTGGTGCTTGTACCCAAGAAAAATGGGAAGTGGAGAATCTGTGTAGATTATCGAGAACTTAACAAAGCCACCAAGAAGGACCATTTCCATTTGTCGTTCATAGATCAAGTGCTAAATGGGCTGGCAGGGAAGAAGTTCTTTTCTTTCCTAGATGGGTTCAGCGGGTACAATCAAATCTAAATCAGCCCAGAAGGCCAAGGTAAGACCACCTTCACTTGTCCTTAGGGAACCTTTGCCTACCGGGTCCTTCCCTTTGGGCTATGCAACGCTCCTGCCGCTTTCCAGAGAGCAGTATTGAGCATATTTGCTCAGCTGGTTCACGATTCGGTGGAAATCTATATGGATGACTTCACTCCTTATGGGTCTAACTTCCAAGAAGCATTGTCTAACTTGGGAAAAGTTTTAACCAACTGTATTGAGATGAACCTGTCCCTCAGTCCTGAAAAATCTGAATTCTTGATGACTGAAGGGACCGTGTTAGGTCATACCATTTCTCAGAAAGGATTACAGGTGGATCCTAACAAAATTGCTATCATCCAAAAGGTTCCACCTCCTCAAAAGGTAAGAGATTTTTGAAGTTTTCTAGGCTTAGCAGGATATTATAGAAGATTCATTAAAGATTTCAGTAAGCTAGCCTCGCCATTGTTTGGCCTCTTAGGGAAAGATGTTGAGCTTAAATGGAATAACGACTGCCAGGGGACTCTGGATGAGTTGAAAGATAAGTTGGTGTCTGCCCCGATCTTAAGAGGTCCAAATTGGGACCTACCTTTCCACATCCACACCGATGCCTCGAACAGAGCCATAGGGGCAGCCTTAGGACAAGTTGAGGAGAAACTACCATATGCCATATACTTTGTCAGCAAAAACCTGTCCAAGGTAGAGATGAACTATACTGTAACCTAAAAAGAGTTCTTGGCTGTAGTCCACTCCCTAAACAAGTTCAGACACTACATCACTAGTTATCAAACATTCGTACACACTGATCATGTTGCGATTAGATATTTAATGAATAAGCCTGATGTAAATGCTCGTATCATTAGATGGTTACTCTTGTTGCAACAATTTGATTTGACCATTGTGGACAAGCCAGGTAAGGAAAATGTTGTTGCTGAATTTCTATCTAGATTGGATTTGCCTGCAGGTGAAGAAGGGACAGTGGATGACAAGATGCCAGACGAACACCTGTTTTCTATTTTAGTACTCTCTCCATGGTTTGTTGATATAGCAAATTACTTAGTCTCAGCACAATTCCCTCCACACCTATCCTCAAGAGAGAAGAGAAAAATTGTGAGGAAAAGTGCCCCATTCACTTGGATCGGGGGCAACCTGTTTAAACTTTGCCCAGATCAGATCTTGAGGCGTTGTGTTAGGGAGGAGGAAGTTTTTGACATCCTCCTGACCTGTCACGATGGGCCCTGTGGATGTCATTTTGCAGCGAAAAGGACTGCCTTCAAAATTCTACAGGGAGGCTACTATTGGCCCACTCTTCATCAAGATGTCATAAGATACATCAACCAATGTGACCAATGTCAAAGGATGGGGAAACCGACTCCAAGGGATGAAATGCCCCTCCAACATCAAGTGACCTTCGAGCCATTTGAGAAGTGGGGCATAGATTTTGTGGGTCCTATCAACCCTCCTTCAAAGCAAAGGTCATACATCATTGTGTGCACAGACTACCTGACAAAGTGGGCAGAAACCAAGGCAATCAAGGTAGCGACAGAAGGAAACGTGGCTGAGTTTTTAAGGGAAAATATCTTCTACAAATTTGGCTACCCAAGGGAGCTGGTCACCGATCAAGGAAGTCAGTTCACCTCTAACCTGATTGAAGACCTGCTCGCTCATCAAAACATCAAGCACAAAACTTCCACCCATTATCATCCGCAAGCTAATGGGCAGGTGGAAGTTACTAATAGATCGTTGGAAGAGATTTTGACTGAAGTGGTGAGCAGCAGCAGGAAAGATTGGGCAGATCACTTGGTTGAGGCCACTTGGCCTACAACACCACTTGAAAAACTACAACAGGTTTCACACCTTATGAGCTAGTCTACGGGAAGAAGGCTCTGTTGTCCATAGAATTCGAGTACAACACATTGAGGGTGGCAGCTCAGCTAGACCTAGATCTTAGCCATGCACAACGAGAAGGATTACTGCAGCTGAATGGATTAGATGAACAGACAATGCAGGCCCTCCTCCACTCAAAAGTAGTTCAACTCCAGAGGAAGATATGGAATGACCGACACCTTAATGAAAAGCAATTCCAGCCAGGAGATTGGGTGCTGCTGTATGACTCAAGATATAAGGATTTCAAAGGGAAACTGAGGAGAAGGTGGTTAGGACCATATACAGTGGAGAAATGCAACGACAATGGTTCAGTCCTTATCAGGACCATTGATGAAGAAACCATCCCCATGCTTGTCAATGGGCATCGATTGAAAATCTACAGGAAACCCCTTTCGAGGCAGGAGTTCATTGAAACTTTGGACAAATCAGTGCTGGTAGTGGAGCAAGGCCATGTCTCTACTCCACCCACACCTTGAGCATCAAAAAAAAAAGGAAAAAAGAAAAAACAGAGAAGTGAAATAAAAAAAATCCCTGGGTGAAAACTTCTGAGAGGCACCCAGGGCAGACAGTGAGGGTGAAAACCTCATGGAGGCGCCCTAGCTATCTCTCAAAAAAAAAAGAGAGAAAAAAAAGAAAACCAAGCCTAATCTCTGTGGAATAATTGCAGGTTGCAGGGAATATATTGCAGGTTAGGAAGGTTGCGCAAAACAAGGACAGGGGTCCGCACCAGGCTATAGGGCACCCTCACAGACACTTCCTCCATGACCACTCACCTCTCCTAGGATTTGATCATATTCAGGGGCAGATTTCACCTTCTACAGGAAGTTCTGCCTATTCTATAGGCAGTTTATGTCTTCTATAGGAAACATCCTGTAGAACCTTTGGGCAAGCCGAAATCGATCTTGGAGAGGAATCTGAAGGTTGGAATCTGTTTGTTAGGGCTGTAGCCACCCCTGTTTCCACCCATCACCATATGGCACCCTGTTCCATCTCCTTACACCTCCACCACCCACCTGGTTATGTGTTCTTGCACAGTCATACAAGAAACCCTATTTCCTCAGATTTCCAGCAAGAATTTTTCAGCAACAAATCAAGCAATGATGTCTATCTCACCCTACCTATCAATCTCCATCTGGAATCTTCATCAACCGAATCCATCGTCAGAAATATAACCCTGCTCGTTTAGCTTGCATTCTAGGAGGATAAGCAACTACAGGACATCCTACAGGAATCCTGTAGCAGCTGATCCCTCTGGGAGACATATTCTAGAAGCAGGAACAACCGAAACCAGCAAAGGGAACATGAAAAAGGCTCCTCTTGGACAGGAAAACATCCTCGGCAGCCGAAACCAAACAAAGACTATACATGTAGCGTTAACAACTAAAGGATCGGGTTCCAAAACCCATGCATACAGCATCAAAGAATGAAGGAATGGGTTATAACACCCATGCACAAGGCAGCAACAAGCGAAGGAATGGTCCTGAGACCCGAAGTCTGCATAATGCATCCATGGCCATGCAGGTAAGTGTCTAAACCCATTCATCAATTGCATAAACTATATTTCGAAAGCTGCATGCCTATGAAAATGGTTCGGATTGAATGGGATCGGTGGCCAGTCAACTGGCCACCCTCAACCAGTTACATAGCTTCGTGGGATCCGAACAAGCTCAGTTACATTCAAATTTGCTGACGAGACATGCAGTCGACACGTGTGGAGTGTCCAGTCGGGGAAAATCATCAGGACTGGCAGTGGTGGCGGTGGTTAATGGCAGAAGGGGAGGTGATGGCGGTCAGAGACACACAGAGAAATGATGGTCGTGACGTTGGATCAACGGTTCGATCTGGCCACCTCATCCCCTCGCCACGAATTATGCTGCAGTTAAAAATACTCGGCTGAAGACTCTTACCACCCTCTATTCATTTGCACTTGCAATGTCCTCGGCCGAAGTACGCATCCTCTGCTTCCAAAATCTGTTAACCCGTCGTCCTCCACTGAGTTTTTCAGCCTGTTAAAAAAAACCTCTGCATACCAGACTCATTCAGAGGCGCAGTGACATCCTACAGAAGCCAGCAAGAGTTCTTCAGGAAGAAGCTCTACAGGAATTACGGCATAGCTTTCTGGAGCAGGGAACCCTGGACTTTTCTTCGTCGAATTTGGAGTTCCGAGAGAGGTAGGCTCAAAAACACTCTTCCATGCATGGTATGTTTCGAAAAGGTGGTGAATTGAACTGTCTCAAATTGGGGAGTTCGAGAAAAATCCGCCTGTGAGTTGGAAATAGCAATTTGCCTGTGTGTTGCACGATATTTCTCAATCGTTTTTGCGTCAAAATTCTCCTCCACAGTTCCTGTTAAAAAAAAAAAAAAATCTCCTGTAGGAAAGATACGCAACTGTGAGGGCTAGCCTATGTATGAAAAATTTGAATTTGCATGTTTGTATGTATGCTGAAAATAAACATTGAGCTCTATACTCTATCTGTGGAAACCCAATTTCTTCCTTCATAAACAGACAACCGAGTTCTGGACAACAACAGCCTTAAAGCCAGGGAATTGGTGCTAATTGATAGTTGAAATCCCTTCTCAAAGTTCAGGGGAGAAATACATAAACAACATTCCCTTGTCTGATCAGAGCATAAAACAGGGCACTCTCACCATGCCAGGAGGATTTATCAGGAAAGAACCTTCGAATCCCAGCAAGTTGCGTGAGCATCCGGAGGTGGTGGACCTCTTCACCCGTGCCAATTAGATGTCCTTTTGTGACAAAATTCAGGGTCATGACGATGAGATAACAGAGGAATTCTTAATGTCCCTAAAACCTAAATTAAAGACACAGGCCACAGTGAATTTTAGGGGTTTGACCCTAGAAGTTACCCCTGAGCTCATCAGTTGTGTTACTGGTCTCCCATTAGGGCTCCCTTGGAGCAAAGAAGAAAGGTCATTGGGCCAAGCAGCCAAGAAAGCATTCTTCCTGCCTAAGGAACATCCTGTAGAAGACAAGAACGTGGTTTAGAGAACCAGCTTACCTCCTCTTTGGAGCAAAGTCAGTTTCCAAATCATGAAATACATTACCTGCGAAGGGAGGTTCAGCATTGTCTACGGCTATCATTTCAGGTTGCTGAATGAACTAAGACATGGAATGGATTTACCTCCAGAAGAGAAGCTGAGCATCCCTTATTTTCTTCTGCAGTCATTAAGTGAATGTGGCACAAAATTGAATGAAGGGACACTGGATCAGTTAGCCCATCATGGGCTTATCAAACTTTTAGTGGAAGGTGCCCTCCACACCTACATCATCCCCCTCTCTTGGGAAATTTTCTGAAACCTGTTCAGAGATGATGATATTAGAATTATGGTCGAGGAGATCACCTCATCCAGTAGTGAAGAAGGGGAAAACACTGAAGCAAGAGAGAAAACCAGTGGTAAAGAAACACAGGACAAACAAGCACAAGCAAGACAAAAAGAGAAATAGGGAAAGGACCAAATTGTTGAGCCTAAAACAGAGCAAGGAACAACAACACAAACACCAAGGGAAAAGAGACTGCATAGGAGAGCAGAGAAGGCAGAAACATCCCAAGTAAAGACTGGCACAACCACAACTGTCACACCAAAACAAAAGGTAAAGGCAGATCCTGAAATGGCCGCAATACAGGTAGAAACAGTTGACACAGAGGCTTCTACAGGAAGCATGGAAACAGAACAGCAAAAGGGGAAATCACCAGAAATATTGGCGAGGTAGCAGTTGTGCTGGCCGCCTTAAAAACACCTCCAAAACAAAAAGGGAAGCGAAAGAGGCAAACTTCCATGTACTTTAAAGCAAGAAGGAGCACACAGATCAAAGTAGGCAAACCCCAGCCGCAGTCAAAGGAGCCAATTATCATTGAGGACACAACCCCTAAACCAAAGGAAGTGTCTCCTTCAAAGATATCTGTCACCTATGAACGAGGATGCCAAAAAACTTCCACCTGGAGAGAAATACTGAAGACAATGGACTCAAAGACAGTTCTACAGGAAGCTGAGAAAGCTCTACAGGAAACTCAGGCTAAGCTAAAAGAGACTGAGAAATTGGAGGAAAAGGTGGCCAAACAACCACAGGAAGAAGAAAGGACAGAGGAAATATTGGAACCAAGCCCTCAGCCCAGTTTGGGCTCATACTATAACCTGTTAGAAGCTGGGAAAATAATTCCCCAGAAATTTGCGGTGCCACTATTCTTTGCACTAGAGGAAGAAAGAATTAGGACTCATACTTGGATGAGGATTGCCAAGTCCAAGGGTGTGGCAGACATAGGCCCCCTAGAAGAAAAAATCAGGGAGTCAAGGAAAGAATTGGCCATGGTGAAGCATGTGGAAAGCAGTCAGAGGGGCAAACTAAAGGAAGAGAACGAGCTACTAAAACAGTAGCTACAGCTACAGGGAATCCATAAGGAAGACAGGCCCTCCTTTCTAGGAGAACAGCAGCAATGGGAAAAGCCTCCAACAGACAAAGAAACCTTGGATAAACAACAAAGAAAGGATGGGCTGCAGGCTGAGATCAAGGCACTAACAAAACAGCTATAGGAGAAGGAGTTGCAGGCAGCAGAGGAGATACAGTCTCTAAGGCAACAATTACATGAGAAGGGAGCCCAACTGACCTGCATGGCCAGCTGGGTAATAGAGGTTGTATAGTGTAGGCAGCCTGCCAAGTCATACGCTTTGTACCTTAAAGATCAATGGTTGCAGTTCCATATTAACACCTTGGCCCAAAGGGACACTACTCGATTTCAAAACTATCATCAATTCATGGCTTTATGTGACAGTAGCTCATCAGAGGACAAGGCTAAATTATCAGAGTTTTATTTACACAACTTGGCCCTTCCAAACATGAATTTGTGGGATCCCAACACTGTGGTAGGAGATGTGCAACTTATGGCCATGGCCTCTTGGTTGAATCATGAGGAAAAAAGGGCAGCAGAGGTCCGAGATATTATGAACAGGAAACTAAGTGAACCACTAATGATCAGAGCAGAGCCGGAGAATCCCTCAGCATTGACAAGCGCCCACTAGCACTGGGCCAACAACCCTCAAGATTTACCAGATTACATTGAACGACAAGCTCAAGATATTGCCCACTTTGAGGACATGGAGAGACTGTTGGGGGATAACTGCCTTGATGCTTGCACAAGGAGATGGAACACACTACACCACAGTTTGAAGATAAGAGAATACCACTCTCCAACCAGGATGAGGGAGGCCTTGGTAAGGGTACCCCTCTATAAACAGTCAATGCAAAATCTGCAGGCCAATTGGGTCGACCTAAAGTTTAGTCCTCCCTTGCTTTTGGGAGTGCTGGAAGGAGTTAAGGAAGAAGAGGAAAACAGGGAGTGGGAGGAAGTGGAAAGAAAAGCAGGATTTCATGACCAGGAAGAAGACATCACCTCGGAGGCCTGGGACGTGAGAGAGGCAGTCAAAGCTATCAAGGATGATGAGCTAGATTAGTTGCTCAGAGGATGAGCAACCCATTTAGTAGGGGGTGATGATGAGCCCCAAAAATGGGTAACTTATTGGGCTCATTTTGCCTATTATTCTCCATTAATCCACCATTCTTCATAGTTTATGCATGCTTTTGAGTATATTTATGTTGATTGAACGAATGAGAATAGTCACTTGACCATGAGGACTAGTATGTGTTTATTGCAAATTTTGGACAACTTTTGGACCAAGGTCAAGCATTTATGAGCCATTTGACATTCGAATGCAAGGGGACAAGGCTAAGGATTCATAGGAAGGGTGCCTCCTACACTAAATGGCCTCTTCCTCAATTTCTCCACCATCAGCTCGGAGTTCAGCAGCCCACCAACGTTGATTCCCAAGGGCAGCCGAGCAGCTCTTATGAAGTGATTGAGTACTAGCAATTTGGGCAGCCAAGCCCCTCGAATCAAGGAGGACTGTTGGAGGTCCTCGTGGTGCATAAATAGGAAGGCTTCCAGCCTTTGTAGGTTATTTTTTGAACAGTTGTATTCTGCACTATAGTGCTGCTAGTTTCTCAGCTCATTTTGTAGCTTCTACTGTACAACTTTTTTTGTGACATGGTTATTTTTTAGTAATGGAAAGTAGTTTCATTTGGCACCAGTTCTAAGCTTTTTCTTAGGAGCCTGCAGTTCTTGGGGTTGGGCCCAACCCAAGTGCCAAGGCTTCCTTTGTGTACTGTTATGTGTTTTTGATGTCTTTATCAAATAATTTATGTTAAGTAGATTACAGTCTTGCTTGGTTACCTAGGTCATTTTTTATGATTAAAAAGGATTTTCATGTTCAGATTGGTTAGATAGGTTGATAACCGAGAATATCTTCAGAAAAAGGCTATCAAGCACCCCTGATCTCACCTCTCCCTCCGTGGGACCATGAGCTGGGACCAAGGCGTCCTTGCCGCCACCAAAAACATTGTCTTTGCTTTGTCATGCAATTGTTAGTGTTAGATTCTCATTTGTGGAAGTTGATACCAGTTGTGGTTACATGCTCAGGTCCATGATTTCTTAGTTTTCATAGCTATTTGACATGATTTTCTTGCCAAAAAACTTCTGTTCATTTTCTTTGCTGATATTTCGCTCAGATTAGGTTAAAGTAGCTAGGTCTTTGGTCTTTCGAGTCTTTGTTTGAATAGTTTGGAAAATAACTTGTAGAGAACCTGTGATACCTATTTTCCTACCCCTACCCCATCAATACCGCCTGCTCCGTCCTCTAACTCTGATTCTTGCCTCACATTTGCTATGTTCCCTCACTTTGACCTAATTTCCATATTTTTGTGCAACATTGCTCTACCCCTTCTTGAACAAATCCAGCCATCCTCATCACTCACCCGCTTCGTTCGCCAGGTACTGGACCCCTCCACATCATCATCCAACCTCCATACCCACTTCTTCACCTGTCTTCCACCATCAACCCTCCAAAATCCCCTTTCGGAACATCCTGTAGAAACATCCTATAGAAACCACAGAACATCCTGTAGAACCCCTACAGACTTCCTATAGAAGCTCACAAAAGCAGTTTCTTGAGATCCGAACACTGTGAAACTCTCTGGAAGGGTGCTAGGTACCCCTTAGGCCCTCTTCTAACCTTCCCAACCTCCTGCAAGTGCCTACCCCATTTCCTTTCGCCAATCAACCTCTGCACAGTCAATAACAGTTAAAGCACATGCAAAATAATTCTGACAAATTACTCAAAAATAAAAAAAAGATGTTTTCTTCATATTTCTCTTCGGAAGTAGCTTATTCACATGTATTTTACCTTTATAGAAGTCAATGGCATCCATTTATGTAGCTTTCATCCTTTTACTTGCACTAGTAGGGTTAATCGGTATAACTAGGGTTTGTTAGGGTTTGCATTCCTTTCTAGCTTTCAACTTCTTTTTGCAAGTAGATTAGCCTCTGGTTGAGTTAGTTTTCATCCATCATAGTTAAAAGCTTCTTCTAAGAGCTCATAGAAGTTGGCTTAAGCTCCTAGCAGACTTGTGCCAGCTGATCAAGTGACAGCCTGCGGCAAGAGCTAGTACTTGTGCATATAGCACCGTCGCTTCCAAGTTTGTTACGAACTACCGGTTGATAAAAGTTAAGAAAGGAGCCCTAGGAGTTGCAGCATTATTGCTGCAATACTGGAGCCCACCAGCATATACTCAAACTTTTGGGCCTCCCCTTTTCCATATGAACTGTCATTTCTAGTTATTAAATCCATTCCATACTTTCTTTCTAAGTTTCCAAGTCCCTTTATGAAGAAACTCCAAGTGTCATCTTTTGTTAAGGGAAGTGTTGCTCTTTGTGAAAGGGATTTATAGTGCATATTTAAGAGGTGACTTTGGTTTTTTCTCTTGTATTAAAGGGTCCTATCTGTCATATAGATATGCATTAGACCTACTCTTAGAGTATTGTGCACTTTCTTATTGCAGTCAACACTTGTGTCACAAAGTGTACCTTAAGTATCACACTTAAAGGTAAGTGTCATTTTGATGTCGTTGCAATGGATGCATGATGATTTTTGGTGTTAGGATTTATTGTCATGTGGTTGATCTTTTGTAAGTAGGTGGTCATGATCTATCCTTGCTACATGTTCTAGTCTCATCTTTCGCCTCATTAATCCCACACTTAGTCAATTTCTAAATTGTTATTGTCTTCGCAACTTGCTCGACTAACCACTCCTCATCCTACCTTCTTGAACTATGAACTATGTGGTCTCAAGCCCCATTCAACCATAGTTGCCTCCCAGAAATACGCATTGCACAATCGCTACCTCCATGAATTGTGCATTGCGCAATTCTAGTGCTTAATCCTTGTCACCTACTTTTGTTAACTGCGTAATATTTTCCCAGTCATGCCTCAACTCTGCCCTACAAATTCTCAATCAACAGACAAATCTTGGCTTAGTCCTTGACTTGGTCAACTACACAATCCACTATCTCAATCTTTCCAGAACTGCACACTATGCAATCACAGTGAGCAAGGTTGAATCAATGTATCATTGACTCCCTCAACTGCGCAATCCTTCCTAACCCTTAACTACTGTGCACTGCACAGTCCTAGTGACTAAAATCTCATCACTGCCTCTTGGAACTAGGCACTATGCAATCCTTGAGATTCCTCCTCAATCTTATGCACTTTCCCTATTCAATCAACATGTTTCATGAGGAACATAATAGACTAGGAGATTTACACACTAATATCGTCTTGTCATGAGTGAATGTCATTTGTAGGTGTTGTTTTCTTAACATGACAAGATTATGCTCAACGAGGATGCCAAGGAGATCATGTAAGAAAACACTTGTGAAGTTGGAAATACAAAGAGATCATCAAGACAAGAGATGAAGGGACACTAGATCACGACAGAAGTTTGAAGATCAATATCACATGGAAGAATCCATTGTTGGCATTATGAAACAGGTGTTGTCCTTGATGGAAACTCACTCAAAGGTATGATGCAGGTGTTGTCCTTGATGGAAACTCACTTAAATGACAGATCATAGTGCAGCAGGTCAAGAGAGAGGTATCCGCAGGTTAACCTTGATGAAAGTGCATATACACTCGGGTGAGCAGAACAAAAGGTGTGTATACGTACACATGCAGGTTCACAGAAGGAAAGGAACGTACATGTTGGAAAAGTAAGTTTTTGTCTGTGGTATTTGGTCCATGGTATTTTGGTATTGGTCCATGGTATTTGGTCTGAAGTGTTGACCCCAGGTATTGGGTCCAAGGTATTGGTTCTACATGGTTTTGGACCATGGTATTGAGAGAAGCCTAAACCTATATAAGGAGAAGATCATTAGGCCAAGAGGGAGTGGTCAAGGATGGAATGTCTGATGAAGTGTGAGATCTAGTATGCTGGTTATGGGTTTGTGATGTTGTGCTTGATTTGAATTAAGGATGCACCTATGCAGTTGATGATGGATCAAGATCATAAGGCTTGAAATATCTGTACGCGGGTTGGCTTTGGTAAAAGTGCATATGTACGCCGATTTGGTTCATCATAGTAGCGTATACATTATGAAGTATGATATTTGAAGTTGCAGTTGGGTTTGGTTGTTATTACAGAGTTTTGTGTCCAGCTCTGTGTTCTGGTTACTGTGTTTTGATGACAGGGTTTCGGTGATTCAGTATTGGGTGATTTAGAGATTGATGATGCAGGTGTAGTTGCTGATTGTATTACAGTGGTGATTGTTTTGTATTTATGGATCCAGTTTGAAAATTTATGAAACGTGGTCCCTGGAAGAAAAGAGAGGGTTGTAGCCTTCTATAGGTCGACGCCTACGTACTAGTAAATATATCGACTAGTACAAGAGCCAGGGGGTTGGAGCTCCCTTCCAGTAGAAACTAGAGAACGAGAGAATGTAGTAGCCTTCCGCAGGTGGGTGCCTGCGTACTAGTATGAGTCTACTCTAGTACAAGATTGTAAACAGGTTTTTCTTATATTAAAGAAAACAACAGTAGGTGGTTTTTGTCCCGCATTGGGTTTCCACCTTATATCATGGTGTTCATGTATGCTTCTTATGTGTGATGATCTGTTCTATTTTACTGCACCTGTTTACTATTTATATGGTTAATAATGTTCTGATGCTCTCATTAAAGATCAACTAACTGAATCAGAAGTTTACTGGACATACGCTTGTTTCATTAAACATAGTTGCGTATACACACGAGTTTCCTTAACTAAGTAGCATATATGAATTTGAATATGGAAATGAAAAAGTGTTTGATTTGATAATACTGATTCACTCCCCCCCTCTAAGTATTATTTCCAACAATTGGTATCAGAGCAGGTCCTTTGGTAGAAGCTTGATCGCTTAAAGGAGATCCATAGAACAATGGGAAAGAAAGCACGTCAGAAGAGGAATACAGCTCAAAGGAATAGTGACAGCCTACCATTAGGTGAAAGTAAGTATTCAGATTCTGAATCACCTCAGATTAACGATGAACAAGGAAATGGAGCATCAGATAAAATCATAGATCAACAAGATCTACTTAGAAAAAGGGAGAGTGCCCTCAAAGAAGAAGTTATCAGCTTAAAGGCTCAGCTAGAATGTGCCTCTAGAATTCGTCAAATGCTACAGGAGCTAAATGAAGAACAAGAAAAATAGATTCTCAAACTAAGGCAACAAGTGGAAGAAGGAAGAAAGTCTGAAGAAATTTTGAAGAAGTAATGTCTGGAAAAGGAAGAACAACATCAGGTTGAGGTAAATATCTTGAAAGGTAAATTAGAAGAAAAGGATAATATATTATGATTTCAAGACAGTACTAAGATTTTGGATGGTATTCTTAGTAGTCAAAGGTCACCTGCTATCAAAACTGGTCTTTTTTTATATGAATCTATTGAAAGTGAATCTAGCTCACAAGGTGAGGCAAGGAACTCTAATGAAAAATCTGAAAAGCTCAACAAGGAGATGAGAGTACAACCCCATCAACAACCAAGGAAAGGAATTCCTCAAAGAAAATCTTTTGCTCCTAACTGTGGAAGTGATAGACGATTATTTCCTCTGATGAATAATGTTGAATGTTATGTATGTCATAATCTTGGACATGTTGCAGCCAGATGCAGAAGTAGAATGGTTCAAGACCATTACACAGAAAGATCATCACGTTCCAAGTACTTCAAGGGATATTGTTTTGCTTGCAATATGTTTGGTCACAAAGCCATTGACTATTTTAGGAGGAATATGGAACATGTAAGATGTTGTGCATGTAACAAGCCTGGACATATAGCAAAGGAATGCAGTAAAAGACTTTGGACACCATACCAAAAGAAGAAAACATCATCATAGTTGAAGATATGGAAGAAAAAGGAAGTACAGCCAGAAAGATGTGGCATAGCAGAGTACACAGACATGACAGACTCAGAGGAAGCTGAAAGTGTGGAACATCAGTGTTCTAAATCTCATATGCAGGTTTCATGAAGACAAGTCGCGTATATACGCGAGTTAGACGCTGCACAGTTGCATATATGATGTTCTGAAGAAAAGCAACGGTACAGAAGTCTGATATGGCTCAGTCACTATTTGATGATGGCATGGCACAGGCTCAGGGGGAGCATAGACTTCAAATAATTCATTGTTGGCATTATGGTTAGAAGTCTTTGGTGATGATGCTTATGTGGCTAAATAATACATCTTGCTGGTTGGTCAAAAGAATGGTATTGCAGGTTACCGAACTTAATGCTGATGCTTATGGTGTAGATCATATGGTGTATTATAGTTGCTGATAACTATCATGGTCTTGTTTAGGTCCTTGGTCTTTGTGAGTCATATGATGTATTTTGTTACCCACTATGCATGGGGTGGATGATGTAATGTTTCTTGTTTTTGAGTCATGTATGATCATTTGATATATCCCCACTTGGTTGAATGGATGAGTCAAAAAAGGTGTATTCCCACTTGGTTGGGAGATTGATGTATGTATAGAGTCATGTTATGCTTTTGCAGACCTTGCATGTGCTCAGGGGGAGCATGGACGGATTGGTACATCTTGGCATGTACAAAGGGGGAGCTCAATCAGAGATTTCAGCAGGTACTTAGGGGGAGTATGGACAACAAAAGGTATACCAAGGGAGAGAATATCTTGGTCTGCCCTTTGCCCTTGATGTCAAAGGGGGAGAGTGACTTGGTGTGGTTGTTGCCATCAAGTCCAAAGGGGGAGATTGTTGGCATTATGATACAGGTGTTGTCCTTGATGGCAACTCACTCAGAGGTATGATACAAATGTTGTCCTTGATGGCAACTCACTCAGATGATAGATCATAGTGCAACAGGTCAAGAGAGAGGTATACGCAAGTTAAACTTAATGAGAGTGCGTATACACGTGGGTGAGCAGAACAAAAGGCGCGTATATGTACACACGCAGGTTCACAGAAGGAAAGGCGCGTACATGTTGGAAAACTAAGTTTTGGTCCGTGGTATTTTGGTATTGGTCCATGGTATTTGGTCCGAAGTGTTGACCCAAGGTATTGGTTCTACATGGTTTTGGACCATGGTATTGAGAGAAGCCTAAACCTATATAAGGGGAAGATCATTAGGCCAAGAGGGAGTGGGCAAGGATGGAATATTTGATGAAGTGTGAGATCTAGTATGCTCATTATGGGTTTGTGATGCTGTGCTTGATTTGAATCAAGGATGCACCTATGCAGTTGATGATGGATCAAGATCATAAGGCTTGAAATATCTGTACGCGGGTTGGCTTTGGTAAAAGTGCATATGTACGCCAATTTGGTTCATCATAGTAGCATATACATTATGAAGTATGATATTTGAAGTTGCAGTTGGGTCTGGTTGTTATTACAGAGTTCTGTGTTCTGCTCTATGTTTTGGTTACTGTGTTTTGATGACAGGGTTTTGGTGTTTTAGTATTGGGTGATTCAGATATTGGTGATGCAGGTGTAGTTGATGATTGTATTATAGTGGTGATTTTTTTGTATTTATGGATCCAGTCTGAAAATTTATGAAACGTGGTCCCTGGAAGAAAAGAGAGAGTTGTAGCCTTCTGTAGGTCGGCGCCTACGTACTAGTAAATATATCGGCTAGTACAATAGCCAAGGGGTTGGAGCTCCCTTCCAGTAGAAACTGGAGAACGAGAGAAGGTAGTAGCCTTCCGCAGGTGGGTTTCTGCGTACTGGTATGAGTCTGCGCCAGTAGAAGATTGTAAACAAGTTTTTCTTATATTAAAGAAAACAGCAGTAGGTGGTTTTTGTCTTGCATTGGGTTTCCACCTTATATCATGGTGTTCATGTGTGCTTCTTATGTGTGATGATCTGTTCTGTTTTACTGCACCTGTTTACTATTTATATGGTTAATAATTTTCTGATGCACTCATTAAAGATCAACTAACTAAATCAGAAGTTTACTGGATATACGCTTGTTTCATTAAACATAGTTGCGTATACACGCAGGTTTCCTTAACTAAAGTAGCATATATGAATCTAAATATGGAAATGAAAAAGTTTTTGATTTGATAATACTGATTCACCCCCCCCCCCCCCCCCCAACCCCTCCCTCTCAGTATTATTTCCAACATCCATATCAACTAGCCTCTTGTAGGATGAATATGAAGTACTTGAAAAATCTATCATGAAGATACAAAGATGGTAGCAAGGAGAAAATATTGACAATAATAGATCACAATGAAGTTCCTTGTCATCACTGCCAAGTCATGGCTTGTTGAAGTGTCACAATTAGAGTCTCATGTGTCATTGTATTGTGCCACATCATTTGTGGATGTAAGTATGTTATTTTCAAAATGAGAAAATGTAAAATGTGTGGAATCCCAAGGGTCACACAGAATGTGAAGATTCATATAGAAGCTCAAGGGTCTCATAGGAATTTTAAAAGTCACATGGAGCTCAAAGGTAATGAGGGTATCTCAAGAGTCACAAAGGAGGTGGAGATTCACCTCACTTGTTATATATACACCCTCATAGCTCAAGAAAAGTAATTTTCTCCTTGGCTTCTCAAGCTAGGCACAAGAGAGAAGATTAGGGTTTTGACAAGCAAGTAGTTTCTTAACCTCCACTATTGGAACTAATGTTGTATCATTGTAAGGGTGTATCTTGGGACTTTCACTTTATAATTTGAAGCTCTTGGATCTGGAACACTTTTAATTCATATGTCGTGAACTATTGTAAGAATAATCTTCCATTGTTTGTGGTGTATTTTTATGTTAACACATACTAATGAAAATGAACTATTTCTTTGGCTTTAGTATGCATCCTTGAATCACATGTCTTATGCTTTCATGATTGTTATTTCTTTGTGAACTATTTTTCGATATTAATAATGACTCTTTTATATTATGTGTGTGTGTTTATTAGGATAATATTATTAATTTTTTCTCAAATACTCACTTTATCTTCCTTTTTGTGAAGGAACCATTATACACTTTACAACTGAATACATCACAATGATAACTTTCTTTTTTATCTCAAAATTACATGTGTTTCTCTTGTGTCATTTATTGGAGCGAAGGAAAATCTTTAAGATTATGGAAACCAACCTAATTTTCTGGTTGGGGCTCCTACTTCAAATTGTGTGAGGTCTAATTGGGACTTCATATTGTCGAGACCCCCTTACTGTTGGCGACATCCAACACCATCAAAAGTTCTAGTGCTAGAAGGAGGGAAGCCTTTTTATGGCTAACAACTCACCAAATTCACATAAACAACCTTCTGTACAAGGTAGTAATTGTCTAAGCCCAACAACAATTAATATGCTTGGGAAGGAAGAGTCATATCACTAGGGTCTAGAGCATGCATATGAAGTCACTTACAGGAAACTCTGAACACTTCGACCTATTACCCATCAATTTTCTAGGGCTCTTGGATTGCCTCCTATCACCTCCTTTCTTCCTCATAAGAAAACAAAGAAAGAGACAACCCACTGATGGGGCCCATCATTAGGTATATTTTTAGGTTTATTGTGTTATCCTCCAGCCCTTAAAACTCCCCTTTTCTCACATTAATTCACATTTTTATCCATAATATTCTTAGTAAGAATACTAAAGGGTGTTTTTCATATTGCATGGCCTAATGTGATTAATATGCAGGAAAAGGAAGCATTTTTGGAGATATTTACTATGCAGGGGCTTGATGGAGACAACCAGAGACAATATAAGAGGATTTTCCACCTCATTAATTCTCCAACTTGGCTTGAGATTATAGAATCTTCACCAATAGCTCGAATTCACTAGCAATAGAGGAACTCCAAGTCCATGTGAATATCAAAGGAAACCAGGTCCACAATCTCAAGATTTTGGAGGGAATCACTCCTCTTTTCAAGGGAGCCACTCTCAGCTAATTTTTGTATAAATAAACTAGCCAAAAGGTTCATTAGGATTTGCATTTTTGTTATCATGTTTCATGTGATGTATGTGACTCTTATTTTCTATTAATGGGAATTTCACTATTGGTCTACATATGAAGTAGTTTTGGAGGGATTAAACCCTTGGGTTTGGGCCCAACCTGGAGGCTTTAGTCTCTCTCTTGTATTTATTTCTTGTTCCTACTCAAGTTATTGCAATGCTTTTCTTGTTTCATTAGGTGTTATATTACAAAATGTGTAGTTTCAAGTTTGCCTATCACCTCTCTTATGGGAAGAGTGATTGGAAGATCTATAATAACAACCCAAAAATATTTGTTTATGATTTCTTGGAAATTGTTAAGCATGGAATTATAATCCTTTAGCATGTTTAGTTTCTTCACTTTAGGAGTTAGTAGCATTGGTTTGGAAATCAAAATTTGTGTTGCGGGTTAGAATAGATTTCAATAAAATTCAACTCATCCTTTCCATGTTAATTTACTTTGTTGTAATAGTGATCATTTGATGCATGTTTTTTATTGATTTCTAGGGATTTTGTAAACCTGTAAGGGTGGGAACAACGTTTTCCATCCACTTAGGCCACTCCATCTCCCTTCTAGATATCTCACAATGCTTCCAAAATCCACCACCGATAGCACTCTGCTAAGGTAAATGGAGGACACCGTGGGCACAAAATTTGGTGCAAGATGGACCTCTGAGGGGTACTAAGCTTGGCTAAGGGGATCCCACACCTTCACTCACCTTCTTCTGCCTTCATCCACATTTTTGAACCTTCAAGACACCATTCCTATCTTAAACAATCTCTCAGATCCCCCCTTCTATAGCAAGGTAGGGCCTCTTGTAGCAATACAGAGCCTCCTGTAGCACTTCCTATAGCATACATGTAGCATCATTTTCTTCAGCCATATTTGCTCCAGATTTTTACCCTTGAGTATTGAAGTTGAATAATGGCCCAAAAGCCTTGATTTCATGATTAGGGAATATTCTAAGACCACTCCAACCCCATCCTTTCCTCATTGCAACCATAGGACAACAAATATAATTATAATTAGCATTTTTTAATTGTGTTGGAAGTTGAATTTCTTATTTTAAAGAAAGTTGCAAATAGATAATTGATTCATGCAAGTAGGCTATTGATTTGATTAAGAATGCAAATAGAATAGCATGGTTGAATTCTTGCAACTAGACTAGCTCTTTCCCTTTTTATGCAATTTCAATTCAACATTTACATTGAAAGATTAGCATTTTCATTTATGTAGCTAGAATCATGTTCATCTCCTTGCAATTATGACATGATTTTCTCTTTATAGTTAGCTGAAGGAGTGGTCTCTGAACACCTTGATTTGATTTCATGACTGAGGGTGACATGAGTAGAACCTAACCTGATGTGCATATAGCATTATCACCTCTAAGTTTGTACAAACCCTGGGTTGATAATTTAAGTTGAGAACTCCTCAGGAGTTGCAACATTCTTGGTTCAATACCAAGGCTCATTACCCACCATTGTGTGTTGGTTTCTTCAGTGGAATAATTGGTTAACACAAACCTTGAATATTTAGTAGACCATTCTGAAGAAATTCATCATCAAGCATACCTTACACCACATATTAGGGAAAATTTGGATGGAGATGGGGAGGATTTTCATTTTTATGATGAATAACAGTCGAGGGAAGATGAACAACAGGATTATAAAGAGAATTTGAACAAAGAAGGAGAATATTCTTTAGAATCAGAGAGTAAGGAGGTGGAGGAGAATGAAGACATGGACAATGACTAATTGGATTGGATGGTCCAAGGGCCTCTTGCTCTTCTGAGAAATCTTCATCGCTTACCAAAGCACCCGGAAAAGATACTTACCAAGTATGATCCTGATAAGAAAGTGAAGGTTGAAGATCATATTGATGATTTATACTTTCATCTACGGATGTTAGAGGTACATTTTGATGATGTTTCTTGTATATTATTTATGTACACTCTAGAAGGTAGAGCATCAATTTGGTATCATAGCCTTCCACCAAATTCAATCCATAATTGGAGGGAGTTTAAACAATTATTCTTAGAAAATTTTGTTGATGATAAAACTCTAGCCATGTTACTTAAAGAACTCAAAAACATTAAGATGGGGGATAAAGAAAAGGTTAAATATTTCAATCAAATATTTACACATATTTTGAATAAATTCCCCACTAATGTACAACCACATGATTATATTACTAAATATTATTATATTTTTGCCTTGCCTACTAACATTTCCATTTTTTTCAAGCACTTTGCAAAAGATACTTTGGCTCTTAACTTTGTAGAAGCAATTTTCATTGAGAAGAACTTAAGGCATATTGGGGTCATTGTTTATCAGGAAGATTCAAAGGATTCCAAAGACAATATAAAAAGTCCCAAGCCTCTTTCGCTAAATTTAAAGAGAAATACCTTTTTGACATGGACAAATTGACTAAATATTTGAAGTTTTTAACCAACAAAGTATTAAAACTCAAATTAAGTTAAGTGAGGCTTCTATTAACAACAAATCGTTTAAGTCATTTCTTAAAAAGAACTTCAATCAACTAGCTAAGTTTCACAAAACTCCAATGTTGTATTCAATGTTGATAACTTGGGCATGGATAACTATTGTATCTTTCATCAAGAAGCGCATTGAGAGAAAAAATTCCCTCAATGGAAACACAACATGAATGTTGTGGTTGCTAATTTTATAGAAATCTTATCAGCAAAAGGGAATTCAAATCAGACTCAAGAGACTAATGAACCTTCCTTGATAGAGGAAAAATAAAATGTGAGTGATTCAATTTTCACATTTGATCTCATATTGAATAATGATCGACAAAGTGTCGGTGAGACCCAAATGGCTGACGCTCCTCTTCAACAACTTGGTAAGCAATATAATTTGAGGAGCAACAGACCAGTGCCTGAATAATATGTGAGAAATAAATTGTTGAGAAATATATTACCTCCTAGTAATCCTGCTCAGGGCACTTATAAAAAATCTGGGAGTACACAACCTCAGAACACATCTTACGGAAATAATAAGAACAAGTCGGTCACCCTTGAGGTATCAAACAAAGTCACACCACCTACCACTTTATCACACCCTACCCAAGATGAATATATTGAAATACAATGTTCTGGAAGACATGAAGAAAGCTCACATGAATATTTATGTATATGAGCTAGCTAAGTTGGCAAGGAAATGTGAGTTGATCATCCAAGCATTTGCATATTAGCCTCCACTAGGTAGAACTGTTTCTACTTATTAAGCATCATCCAGCAAGTCTCCTACCATTCTCGAATCAATCGTTAATGTAGCTAACATAAATGATAGATTTGTGTTCCCCCCTTCTCTTTTAACCTTTGATATTTTTAATTATAATGTACATAGTTTCCTAGTTGATTATGGTGCCTCTACAAATGACATGCCTTTATCTATTGCTAAGAAAATCAATGCTAAACGGGAAAATACTAATGCCAAAATAATTAAATTAGATAAATATTTAGTACATGTAATTTCTAATATTAATAATGTTATAATTCGTTTATCACCAAACCACAAAGTTTTCCAATGTATTGATATTGTCGTTGTTGAAATTCTAGAAGCTTATGGATTTATTTTAAGTAGAGATTGGTTTAGCAAGCTGCAAGGATACTTTGCTACAGTCTGGTCACATTTGTGGCTTTTGTATAAAGGAAAGAATAATTATATCTAAGTGGATAGTGATTCTTTCATGAAACATATTGTCATGATGCTTGAAGCTTCTAATGAGCCTTTGAATTATGAGAAAATGGTTTTCAAAAATAGTTTTCTAGAAGTTGATCACAAATGTTATCTTGTGTAGCCATCCCATGTACCACCATATACACAGTTGGAACTCCTTCCTTGAAATCCAACTGGTGCTTATTATTTTTGTAACATAGATGTAAATAGTAATAGCGTAGAAACTAACCATGTTTCTACTAACATTTGAACTTTGTATTTTGACGTTTTGAAAACACAGGAGGGTTCTGGAGTAGGTTTTATTTTGATAGACCTGTGAAAGAATAATTATATGATTTCATGCCAACTGGAATTTGAGTGCACAAACAACGTTGTTGAATATGCAACACCCATTTTGGGCTTAAATAAATCCATAGACCTCAAGGTGGAAACACTTAAGGTAATTAGTGGTTCAAAGATTGTTACATGATGGGTGAAAAATACTATGCATTGTGTGTCACCTAATATTAGAAACTACCAGTAAGAGATATGGAATCTCATTTCATTTTTCCAATATTTTGATATTAATTTTGTTCCTAGAATTTACAATGCAACTGCAGACACATTAACTAATTTTGTTGCTAGGTTATCACCGTTAAGAGATGGATTTTCAGTTAATATTATTCATAAGCCATTTTTTTCTTGATAATGCTAATAGTTTCCATGTTTTCAATGATGACCAACAAATACTATATTTTATAGCAAATGTTGACATGTTTAAGGATGCGACAATCGATGAGGATGAGCACAAGAGGGCCTTGCAGGGATCAACTTGGGAAAATAAAGGGAACCCCATGCATAAGGGTGTGGTATCTTTAGAGAAGCTTTATGACCTGCAGAACCATTTTAAGGGACCAACTGATGCAAAGACTTACAGTTCTACATTGTTGCACAAATAAGTAAATTTGGGTACCAAAGAATATTCGAAAAATGTGAATATTGGTACGTGTTGTACACCTCAAGAGTGACAAGCCATTATTCGTCTCTTTAAGAAGTATCGAGATGTGTTAGTGTGAATGTATGATGACTTGAAAACCTATGATACATGAATTATCTAGCATGTGATACCCATCAAGGAAGGGGTAAATCCATTTCAACAAAAGATAAGAAAGGTTCATCCTACACTTGAACCCCTCATTTAGAAGGAATTAAGAAAATTATTGGATGCTCAGATCATATTCAGAGTTTGTCATTCTACCTGGGTCTCCAATTTGGTTCTTGTGAGTAAGGATTCTAGAGAGATATGAGTATGTGTTGATTTATGTAACCTGAACCAGGCTTCAAATAAGGAAATCTATATTATGCGGTCTATGGAGTAGATCATTCAAATTGTATCTGGATCAGAGATGTTCTCGCTATTAGATCAATTTTTTGGATACAACCAAGTTCTAGTAGTATAACCTGACAGATATAAAACCACATTCAGGACTAACTGGGGTACATTCACATTTAAGTGGATTTTGAGCACATCATTGTGGGTGCTACTTTTCAACGGGTTATGGACATCATGTTTCACGGGTTGATTGGACAAAGTGTAATGGTGTACTTGGATCATGTTACGACATTTTCAAAGAAACGATTTGATCACTTTCGTCATTTGAGGAAAATTTTCAAGCGATCTTGAAAATATGGCATATTTTTAAATATTAACAAGAGAATATTTGGAGTGTCTGAGGGAAACCTCTTGGGACACATTATAGCTAAGAGAAGGATTAAAGTGGACCTGGAGTAGGTCGGGACAATTTCTCAATTTCCCTTTCCCATGAATAAGAAAACCATATAATTGTTCTTGGGGAAAATTAACTTCCTCTAAAAGTTCATCTTAGACTATGCAGAGATTGTTAACCCATTAAAAGAGATGATCAAGAAGGATGCATTCTATGAGTGGGATAAAAGGGAGAAGGATTCCTTCACTCAGAATAAACAAGAAATTTTTGAAGCCTTAACATTGTATAGTCCATATTTTGGAAAATATTTCTTGTTATATACATTTTCTTCTAACACATCTCTTGCAATCATTCTCACTCAAAAGGACGATCAAGGAAATGAGTGGCCTATATCATTCATGAGTGTTGGATTACAAGGATCTAGACTGAATTACCTCACCATTGATAAGAAATCTTATGCAGTATACAAGTTGCTGAATCATTTCAGGCCTTACCTCCTGGAAAATCATGTTATCATCTTTGTGCCTCAACCAATGGTTAGATCACTTTTTGTACAATAAGAGTTGGGTGAAAGGAGGGTGAACTAGATGAAAATTCTTCAAGAATACGATATAGAATTTAAACCAGTTCAATAAAAGGCTATGGTCTTTATCGACTTGTAGCAGAAGCGATTAATTCAACAGAAGAGGAATCTTTTGGATGGGAACAAGAAATCAAAATGTACAGTATTGAACAATCTACAAGAGGGTTTCACTAGGGGAGAAATACCATACCACATGCATTCATACTGGGGGCTATATATTGAGGAAAAAATGGCATAATATATTGAGCATATAATAGGAGGTAAAGGGTTTTTATATTGGCAGGGATAAGAAATGGAGCTTAAAATTAATGAAAAAATATAAAGGGGTATAAAAAACATTATTGAAAAATGGATACCTACAATATCTAGTGAAAGTAGGGGTTTCTTAAATTGGGAAGGTGTATTGGGTTCATATTAGTAGGGGGTTAAATAATGTGATTTTTAGAGGTATTTTCCAATACGTAGTCAAATGAAGGGTATTGTTTAGTATGCCATGAATGCACATGTTATGTTAGAGGTTTGTTGAGTGAAGCCCCCATGACAAGTTACCCCTACAAACATAGTCACGTCTTGGTACACGGATGTGCGTCAGTACCTAGAGCATGGTACCTTGCCCTCATACTTATCAACAAAACAAACAAGGTCTATTCGACTTAAAGCTTTATCATACCAGCTTGTACATGTTGTCCTTTTTTTGAAGCATCACAATGGTGTATTTATTAGATGTTTGGAAGCACAAGAATCAAAAAGAGTATTAAAATACCTTCATGACGGGACAACTGGTGGGAACTATGAGGGCAATACTACTACTCATAAAGTCATTCAAGTTGGTTATTATTGGCCCACATTATTTAAGGATGCACAAGCCTATGCATATAAGTGTTATCTTTGTTAAAAATGTGCTAGTCTCGATAGGAAGTCAGATGCCCCATTGCATCCCATTGTTATTGAAGAATCATTTCAACAATGGGGATTGGACGTTATTAGCAAAAATTTTCACATTCATCAAAACAACATTGATGTATCTTAACTGCTACATATTATTTTACTTAATGGTTGAAGTAATTATGTTGAAACAAGTAAATGAGTATGAAGTCATCAACTTCCTTAAGTAGAATATCATCACCAACTTTGGCATCCTACATCACTTGTTTTCGATAATGCAACTTATTTCTCATTGTTAAAACTTTATGATTTTGCATTAGAGAATGGTATTGTATTAAAGAACTCATCTAATTACTACCCCTAGGGTAACAGTTTAGTTGAGGCTACTAACAATAATTTAATTTTCATCATCAAGAAAATCATTTAGATTTAGCAAAGGAACTGGAATAATGCATTGGTTTATTCTTTTTTGGCTGACCATGTCACACCAAAACCCTCTCTGAAGACTTCCCCTTACAAAAGAAGTCATCCTTCCTTCATGTAGGTTTTAACTCTGTACAGAAGTTACCTGCATACGAATTCTAAAACACATAAAATAAACAATGTGAGAGCATAACACATAAAACACATATACACAGAGATTTTCCCCTGGATTCCAAAACCGGGACTACCAGCTTGATTTTCATTACGTTCCTTTCAATGTTATAATACATATTTATACATGCCGAAGCATCCAATACCATGGACCGAAACCATCACGTCCAAAACCATGGACCAAAAACCAGTGTGTCCAAAAACATGTGCAAAAATCATGCACAAAACCATAGGTGGGTCCGCCCAACTTAACGTAGGTTCCAAAACCAAAATTTTCTGGGGCGCTGCCCTGGACCCCATAGACTGGGGTTACCTACACCCCTCAAACACCATGTGACTCCCTCTGCTATGCAATCGGCACAACAAAGGCGGGGCTCCGCCCCCCTTCTAACCCCCCAGTTAACTACGTGGGCTAGGCGTGGAAAGAATATAACACAACCCAACATTCTCCCACTTGTTGTTTTCTTTCCACAGGGGGCCACAAGAGAGCTTAGTCATTTATCCAGCCTTTCAACGCCCATTGTTTCTCTACACCAAGAGAACTTCTTAGAGCTCACAGATTTTGTCAATGCATCTGCAGTATTCTTAAAAGTGTCCACCTTTACCAGCAACACCTTTTTGTCTTCTATCGCATCCCTCACAAAGTGATACTAAACATCAATGTGCTTTGTCTTTGAATGATATTCAGGGCTCTTTGCCAAGAAAATTGTGCTTTGGCTATCACAGTCTATCCTTATAGCTCCCAGTATTAACCCCATACTTGAACACAATCTCTGCAACCAAACTGCTTCCTTTCTTGCATGAGTGGCTTCCATGTATTCTGCCTCTGTAGTTGATAATGCCACTACAAATTGTTTCTTACTCATCCAACTAATTGCACCTCCAAATAGGTTAAACACATACCCACTTGTAGATCTTCTCTGATCCAGATCTCTAGCCCAGTCTGCATCAACAAAGCCACGAATATCCAACACTCTATCCAATCCTGGTCTTCCTTGGTAACACAAACCATAATCACTAGTGCCACACAAATACCTGAAAACCCGCTTCACTGTTGTCCAATGCTCCTTTCCTGGTTTTGACATAAACCTGCTCAATACTCCCACTGCATGTGCAATGTCTGGTCTAGTATAGACCATTGCATACATCAGGCTACCAACTACACTTGCATATGGAACACGGGACATGTCATTTTCCTCTTCTTGTGTCTTGGGACACTGTTCAACAAATAACTTTACACCTACAGGAATAGGAACCTTCACCAGTTTACTATCTTACATATCAAATCTCTGCAATATTGTCTCGACATACTTCCTCTAGTTTAACCAAAGCTTCCTCTTTGCCCGATCTCTTTTAATTTCCATGCCCAAAATATATTTTGCAGCACCAAGATCTTTCATGTCGAATTTGGAGGACAATTGGGTCTTCAAATCCTAGATAATTTCTTTGTCATTTCCAACCAGAGACATATCATCCACATACAAGACCAAATAAATAACACGGTCACCAATTAATTTAAAATACACACAGTGTTCTTCTTTGCTTTTGGTGAAGCCAAGTCCCCGTATAAATGTATCAACTTTCTGATACCACATCCTTGGTGACTGTTTTAACCCATATAGAGACTTCTTTAACTTTCATACCAGTTCTTTCTTACCCTTCACTGCAAAGCCTTCAGGATGCTTCATGTAGATTTCCTCTTCCAGATCCTCGTGAAGAAATGTTGTCTTCACATCCATCTGTTCTACCTCAAAATCAAAAGCAACATCAATAGATAAATGTAATCTAATAGAATTTACCTTGGAAAAAGGAGAAAAAATATCACCAAAATCAATTCTTGGCACTTGGGAATAACCTTTTGCTACCAACCGAGCTTTGTATTTCTCCATGTTTCCTTCTACATTTGTCTTCTTCTTGAACACCCATTTGCTGCCAATGGGTTTCCTTCCAGCCGACAACTCCACTAGATCCCAAGCCATGCTTTTGTGCAAAGATGCCATTTCATCAACCATGGCCTCTTTCCAGAGTTTTCCATCCTCTGAATCTACTGCTTCCTTCACAGTTCTGGGATCATCATCAGTAATAGATAAAGCAAAATTTGAACAGAAAGCAGATGGACTATACCTTTCTAGTTGCCTTCTTTCTCAAACTAATCTTCTCACACCCGGAGTTTGTGGCTCTTCATCTTCTGATTCCTCCTCTGCTGTAGAGTCTAATTCTTCGTCCTTTAGCTCAAACTCTATCTTATCAGGTTCCTTTGGTTGGAATTCATGTTTAATAACATCTTTCACCTCTCTAAACACCACATCTCAGTTGTACACAATATTCCTTGTTACTGGGTTCCAAAGCTTATAACCCTTTAAACCATCCTTATAACCAATAAAGATGCACTTTTCATATTTACTATCCAACTTGGTTCATTTCTCCTTTGGAACATGTACATATGCATCACATCCAAATACCCTCAGATGTGAGAGAGAGGGTTTCTTACCAGTCCATTCCTCTTGTGGAGTTTTATCCTCCAACGCTGATGAAGGTGATCTGTTGACCAAGTAACATGTTGTCTCCACTGCCTCTACCCAAAATTCTTGTCCTAACCAGGCACCACTTAGCATGCTTCTTTCCCTTTCCATCAACAACTTGTTCATTCTTTCTGCAAATCCATTTGTTGATGTGTATATGGATTAGTCTTCTACTGTGTTATACCACACCTCTTACATAATTCTTGTTGAGATTGCAACAAGATGATGGAGCTTAGTGAAAAGAGTCACCTTCACTAAGTGGGCCCGCAGGCTATTTTTGGCGCAAGTCTATTTTTAGACTATGTCTATTTTTAGACATATGGATCATGTCTATGTTTATGGATGATTGATCAAGTTGGGAAAAATAGATGGACTTCTATTTTTGATGAAAGTGTGAGTGATCACAGTGTGAGTGATCAAGTCTATTTTTAGACTGGCTGTCAAAAATAGAAAAGTCAAATATTATTATCTCACAATAATATTTGGACTATAAACTTAATCTTATTCTCTTGGAGCACTTTAGTTTGAGCTACGGAAGTGGCACATGCAGCTGTCAGAAGGAAATTCGTTTTTCTTATGAGTCAGTTGAGTTGTTGCATGCATGACTTCAGTTAGAACTCAAGTGAGTTGAGTTTAGTGGACTGGAGGTACAGTTGATGGAGTTGTGTTCAGTTTAACTTAGTTAAACTGGTTGTAGTTAGTCTAACTGCAGATAGACTAATGATGAGTTGTTAAACTAATTATTAACTCATAATACAACTAAAGAATACATCAGTTAACTCAGTTGCATGTCAGTGCATGTTCAGTTCAACAGGGACAGGTGGTAGAGAATCAGATTACTATCAGTTGTGACTATAGTTGTGCACCAGATCTTGCACAATCAAGGGATTGAGTATGCCAATGAGTTTGCTCACGTATTTGGCCCGCATTTTAGCCTTTGCTCACGTCCACAAAAAGAGTGAGTGACTATTTTGCAGGTGAAAATCGAGTTTGGGAAGCAATTCTCATCAGTTCTTGAGCAGGTATTGAGCAGTGGAGGCAGGCAAGCAGTGGAAGAGATTTGGAGATCAGATCTGAGCTGTATTGTGTGTAACAGAGGTGGAGATACTTGTGAGAAGTATTATGCTGTGTAATGTTACATGACTCAATCATTAATATACAGATAGTGTGGGGTTTTTAGCGAGATGCTTTCCCCGTGATACATACTGTGTTAATGTGTGAATGCTCTTGATGTTTTATTGTTATTGATGCTGCTATATTCTTGATCAACGTAGAGGAGCTTATGTATTGTGTATGTTTTCCGCATTAGTACATGATCAGGATAATCTCCATTGAATATGTGTTAAATTATTCAAAGTTTCTACATGGTATCAGAGCTAGATGATTTGTAGAAAAAATTTCTACATGGTATCGGAGCAGCTTGATTTGTAGAAGAGATTTTTACAGGATATCAAGCGAGGGTTGATCGGAAGCAGTTGAGTTGGTTGCTGGTGGAATTCGAATTTGCAGCAGTGTTTTCTTGGTGACAACGCAACAATGTCTTTCAATGGATTGCGACTGGAGTATGCTCTTGAGGGCAGCTCAAACTATATTGCATGGAAGGATAGGATGGAGGCAGTATTGGATGATAACGGGCTGAAGGAATTCATAGATACGGATATCCCAAAGCCTACTGATGCTACTCAAGCTGATGCTTGGCAAAAGAAGATCGCAAAATGTCGAAGAATTCTGTTGGAGGGCGTGAAGGATCACATTGTGTCCAGCCTCCATGGAAAGACTACTCCATATTTGATGTGGAAATCATTAACAGAATTATTCCAAAGCAAGAGCGATCAGAGGAAGCTGGCGCTCAAAGATAAACTCAGAAACATCAAATGCGAGAAGGGAGACAGTATTCCCAAGTATCTCACGAAGTTCACTCAGTGTCGAGATGAGCTGGGAAGTGTGGGGGTTACTGTCGATGATGAGGACTTGGTGAGCTTGGCTCTCCTTGGTCTTCCGAAGAGTTGGCATTCCTATCAGGACTCTGTCAATGGTCGGGAGAAGTTGCCAGGATGGGAAAGACTATGGTCAGATCTTGTGCAGGAGGAGATCAAGCGGAGTACCAGGGACGGATCTTCGTCAAAGGGAGCTGATGAAGAGAATTGTGCTTTGGCTGCCAAAGCAAAGAAAGGGAAGAGCAAGAAAGCTTCTCAGTCTGGTGCGAAAGGCAAGAAGCAGGATATGTCCAAGGTGAAGTGTTTTCACTGTCACCAGCATGGACACTATGCCACAAATTGTCCGCAGAAGAAGAAGAACAAGCAAGCTGCTGGATCTGCAGGGGGAGAGGCTTTAGCTTCTTAGTTTGAGCTTGATTTTTCATTGATCGCATGCTTGGTTTCAAGTGTGATGGGATCAGTGTGGTTTCTGGACAGTGGTGCGTCTTTTCACATGACGGGAGATAGAGATTTGTTCTCTGATCTGGAGGACAAAGATCTTGGAGTGCACATCAAGATGGGCGATGATGGTAGATACAGTGCAACCGGTATCGGTACCATTTCCTTTGAGAGGGAGTCTGGTAAACCCTTTGTATTGAAGGAAGTCATGCATGTTCCAGGATTGAAGAAGAATCTCATCTCAGTGGCGATGTTAGAAGACAAGGGGTATGATGTTGTTTTCAGCGAGGGAAAGGCCTTCCTGCGCAGCAAGACAACTGGTGAGACCCGGAAGATAGGGGTTCGAGTGAGGAACCTTTATCAGTTGCATGTAGATGGATGCGCAGCAATGGTAGGTAAGGCAGAAGGATTGGTGAGCCGGGATGATGGCGAGTTGTGGCACAGGAGATTGGGTCACCTTCACCATGGAGCCTTGAAGATACTGCAGCAGATCACTACAGGGCTTCCTAAAGGCACACTTGCGCAGTCAGATCAATGCAAGGGGTGTACTTTGGGGAAGTTTGTGAAAGCCACCTTTCACGAGAAGGATAGTCGCGCCACGACGATCCTTGAGAGAATTCACACAGACGTGTGTGGACCTTTCTCAGTTGCTTCGACAGCAAAACACAGGTATTATGTGATTTTTGTTGATGATTTCTCTCGTAAGTGCTGGATCTTCTTCATGCAGAAGAAGAGCGAGACATATTCAAAGTTCTGTGAATTCAAAGCACTGGTCGAGAAGGAGTCGGGGAAGAAGGTGAAGGCTCTTAGGAGCGATAATGGTGGTGAATACATCTCGAACGAGTTCAAGGATTTCTGCAAGGCAGAAGGGATTCGTAGAGAGCTCATAGCTCCCCATAACCCACAGCAGAACGGGGTAGCTGAGCGGAAGAACAGAATGTTGTGGGTGTTGCACGGGCAATGTTGCATGATCAGGGCCTACCCCTTCACTTGTGGGCGGAAGCATGCAATACAGCAGTTTATGTGCAGAACCGTTGTCCTCATAGGATACTTGGCATGAGTACACCCGAGGAGGCTTATTCTGGTAAGAAGCCTGATCTTTCTCATTTGAGGATTTTTGGTACTAACATTTACATGCATGTGATGAAGGATGCCAGAAAGAAGTTGGAACCGACTGCAGAGGTTGGGATATTTGTGGGGTACACTGATACGCCCCACAACTATCGTGTGTATTTGCCAGACAGTGGTAAAACTGTTGTGCGACGGGATATAAAATTTCAGGAGGAGAAAGCCATGAAGTGTTCGCTTGAGAGGGAGCTACACTTGCATGCAGATGAGGAGCTATTAGTTCCTAAGGATGAGCTTCAGGACGTGGATCAGCCACAGGACGAGGTTCATGGAGTGGAAGAGACCACTCATGCAGCGCCAACCATCAGAGGGCGAAAGCGCTTGACAAAAGCTGAGCGACTGGCTCAAGATGCAGAGAAAGTTGTAGGACCACCTACAGCCCAACGCAGGCAGAGACAGTCACCTGATCGGTACACTGGATACATGGCTCTTATGAGCAAGTGTGTTGTGACTGAGCCATCCTCTTTCGAGGAAGCTGTGGAGGATCCCGCATGGGTAGACGCCATGGTGGAAGAGTATGATTCTATTGTCAGAAACAGTGCATGGGAGATTGTTCCTAGACCGGAAGGGAAATCAGTGGTAGGTTCGAGATGGATCTACAAAGTTAAGCAGGCAGCTGACGGGAGTGTGGAGAAGTACAAGGCAAGATTTGTTGCCCGAGGCTTTTCACAGATTGAGGGGATCGATTATGAGGAGACCTTTGCACCTGTCGCAAGGTATTCTTCCATACGGACGATTCTTGCTCTCTCAGCGCAGATGGGATGGCACATTCATCAGATGGATGTGAAGACTGCGTTCCTCAATGGAGTCATTGAGGAGGAGGTGTACATTGAGCAACCCGAAGGCTTTGAAGTCTTCAGCAGCGAGTCGCATGTGTGCAGGCTCAAGAGAGCGCTGTATGGGTTGAAGCAAGCACCACGTGCTTGGTACACACGGATAGACAGCTATTTCACAGGACTTGGATTCTCCAAGAGCGAGGCGGATCCGAACCTATACCAGATTGTGGTGGAGGGTAAGTTGCTTATCATTGTACTGTATGTTGATGATTTGATTCTAACGGGTGATGAGCTGTTGATACTGTCATGCAAGAAGGATCTTGCTACAGAGTTTGAGATGAAGGATTTGGGCCTCCTTCACTATTTCCTAGGATTGGAAATATGGCAGCGCAGTGGTGGACTGTTTGTTTCTCAGGGCAAGTATGCTCGGGAGATACTGGAGAAGTTCAACATGCATGGCTGCAAGCCTGTTGATACTCCTCTTCCTGGAGGTTGGAGGAAGGAGGATGCCACTTCGGGAGAAGAAGTGGATGCCACTGTTTATCGACAGTTGGTGGGGTCGCTGATGTATTTGGTCAATACACGACCTGATATATGCTATGCAGTTAACCAGCTTTCACAAGTTATGGTTAAGCCTACCAAGCTCTTCTGGAAGGCGGGCAAGCATGTATTGCGCTACTTGAGAGGCACATCGGGATATGGTTTGTGGTACAGACAGGAGGATGAGGTGAAGCTATGTGGCTTCACGGATGCAGATTGGGCAGGGAGCCCAACAGACAGAAAGAGCACATCAGGAGGGGTCTTCAGTATCGGATCGACAGTAGTTTCTTGGTACAGCAGGAAGCAGAGATCTGTGGCACTCAGTTCAGCGGAGGCCGAGTATATGGCAGCAAGTTTGGCTGCATGCGAGGCTATATGGATGAGGAAGATCCTGGTTGGTTTGTTCGGTTCTCATTTGGATCCTACTGTGATTTACTATGATAACCAGATTTGCATTAAACTCTCGGCTAATCCTGTATTTCATGATAGATCTAAACATATTGACATCAGGTACCATCATATCAGAGATTGTGTGCAGCGGAGGATCATGTCACTTTCGTACATTCCAACGGAGGATCAGGATGCTGATATTCTGACGAAGGCTCTCACCAGGAGCAAATTCGAGTACCACCGAGGCAGGATAGGGGTTGCTGATAATCCATATCTTGTCGAGAGGGAGTGTTGAGATTGCAACAAGATGATGGAGCTTAGTGAAAAGAGTCGCCTTCACTAAGTGGGCCTGCAGGCTATTTTTGGCGCAAGTCTATTTTTAGACTATGTCTATTTTTAGACATATGGATCATGTCTATGTTTATGGATGATTGATCAAGTTGGGAAAAATAGATGGACTTCTATTTTTGATGAAAGTGTGAGTGATCACAGTGTGAGTGATCAAGTCTATTTTTAGACTGGCTGTCAAAAATAGAAAAGTCAAATATTATTATCTCACAATAATATTTGGACTATAAACTTAATCTTATTCTCTTGGAGCACTTCAGTTTGAGCTACGGAAGTGGCACATGCAGCTGTCAGAAGGAAATTCGTTTTTCTTATGAGTCAGTTGAGTTGTTGCATGCATGACTTCAGTTAGAACTCAAGTGAGTTGAGTTTAGTGGACTGCAGGTACAGTTGATGGAGTTGTGTTCAGTTTAACTTAGTTAAACTGGTTGTAGTTAGTCTAACTGCAGATAGACTAATGATGAGTTGTTAAACTAATTATTAACTCATAATACAACTAAAGAATACATCAGTTAACTCAGTTGCATGTCAGTGCATGTTCAGTTCAACAGGGACAGGTGGTAGAGAATCAGATTGCTATCAGTTGTGACTATAGTTGTGCACCAGATCTTGCACAATCAAGGGATTGAGTATGCCAATGAGTTTGCTCACGTATTTGGCCCGCATTTTAGCCTTTGCTCACGTCCACAAAAAGAGTGAGTGACTATTTTGCAGGTGAAAATCGAGTTTGGGAAGCAATTCTCATCAGTTCTTGAGCAGGTATTGAGCAGTGGAGGCAGGCAAGCAGTGGAAGAGATTTGGAGATCAGATCTGAGCTGTATTGTGTGTAACAGAGGTGGAGATACTTGTGAGAAGTATTATGTTGTGTAATGTTACATGACTCAATCATTAATATACAGATAGTGTGGGGTTTTTAGCGAGATGCTTTCCCCGTGATACATACTGTGTTAATGTGTGAATGCTCTTGATGTTTTATTGTTATTGATGCTGCTATATTCTTGATCAACGTAGAGGAGCTTATGTATTGTGTATGTTTTCCGCATTAGTACATGATCAGGATAATCTCCATTGAATATGTGTTAAATTATTCAAAGTTTCTACAATTCTTCAAACTACTTAGTACAAAAATCTCCACTGTTATCTGTCCTCAACACCTTTATCTTCTTTTCTGTCTGGTTTTCCACCAGAGCCTTGAATTCTTTAAACCTGTCAAAGACTTCATATTTCTTCTTAAGGAAATATATCCATGTATTCCTTGAGAAGTCATCTATAAATGATACATAGTACACAGACTTACCTAGTGATGGAACCTTCACAGGTTCAAACACATCACTATGCACAAGCTCTAATATATGTTTCACCCTCTTACCACTAGAGGGGAAACTCCCGCGATTCTGATTCCCACATACACAATTTTCACAGAAATAAAAATCCAGAGAGCTATTACTCATACCTTCTACCATACATTTACCATGAAGTATTCGAAGCCCCTTCTCTCCAATATGTCCAAGCCTTTGATGCCATAGCATGGTATTCTCTCCAGAGACCACTAGATTTTCTGCTCCACTTTCAAGAACCACAGAACTGTTGCACCCATCAACAACTGTGCTACCTTGCAGCTTGTACAGAGTTCCAATCCGAACTCCCCGCATCAATACCAATGCTCCCCGAACCATTTTTTAGGTATCCTTATCGAACACTATTTTTACACCTGCATCATCCAACTTGCTTACAAAAATCAGATCTGGCCAATGCAGAAATATACAAAACACCCGGAACTGTTCTAACCCTTCCACCTTGTAACTTCAACTTTACTTTTCTGCAACCAATGATTCTAGCCTTCCTGTCATCCCCTAAGAAGACATCACCACCATTGTATTTCTCATACTCGCAAAACCACTCTCTACGGGGAGTGAAGTGAAAGGATGCACCTGAGTCAATCAACCATGCCTCATGATCTACATGTGTACTTGAAGAAGCCAAGTACACATCCCCACCTTCATCTGAGGTGGTTTTTGCCTCTGCAAAAGGAGCATCATCAAATCCCTTTTCTTTATCAGAAGCTTTAGAGTTACAGTCCCTTTTGTAGTGCCCTTCCTTTCCGCATTTCCATCACACCACGTTTACAGGTTTTCCTGGAGATTTAGATCTCCCTCTAGATTTAGATCTCCCACTCGATGACTTATTTCTGTTTTTTTTTTGGGACCGTTCTCATACAGACAAGGCATCACCATTCTGGCTCTCCATCTTTTTCTGTCTCATATCCTCCGTCAACAAGGATGAGACTATTTCATCAAACTACAAGGCAGTTGCATTGCTACCTATTGCAATAACCAGATTATCCCATGAATCTGGTAGAGAGCACAACAAACTGATGCACTTATCTTCATATGAAATTTTAATATCAACACATGCTTACTGACTTACCATAGTATTAAATGCATTCAGATGCTCTGTTGCCAAGTCTCCATCTTTCATCCTCAGGTTATACAACTTTTTCCACAGGAACAATTTATTCACTAGAGACTTAGATTGGTACAAAGTCCCTAACTTGTCCCACAAATCCTTCACTGTAACTTCCCCTGATACATTCATAAATACTGAATCTGAGACACACAATCATAGTGTGCTCTTTGCCTTCCGATCCAACTTCTTCCATTCTTCATCAGACATTCCCGTTGGTTTAGTACCTGGATCTACCACAATCCACTGATCTTTATCCACCAACAGATCCTCCATCTTGAGTTTCCACAACTCAAAACTCTGACCATTAAATTTTTTGATCTCTATCTTTCCATTGCTTGCCATCTTCTTTCACCACCAGAATCGATATCGTAGATCTCTCACTGAACAGGGTCTACCACAGGCCTGAGCGAAACCCGTCAGCAACAAAGGCATCCCCTTGAAGCCAAAATAGCTTTGATACCAAATGTAGGTTTTAACCCCGTACAAAATTTACCTGTATACAAATTCTAAAACTCATAAAATAAACAATGTGAGAGCATAACACATAAAACACATATACACAGATATTTTCCCCTGGATCCCAAAATCGGGACTACCAGCTTGATTTTCCATTATGTTCCTTTCAATGTTATAATACATAATTATATATGCCAAAGCATCCAATACCATGGATCGAAAACCATCGCATCCAAAACCATGGACCAAAAACCATCGCGTCCAAAAACATGTGCAAAAATCATGCACAAAACCATAGGTGGGTCTGCTTAACCTAACATAGGTTCCAAAACCAAAATTTTCTAGGGCACTTCCCTGGACCCCATAGAGTGGGGTTACCTGCACCCCTCAAACCCCTTGTGACTCCCCCCTCTACGTAATCTACGCAATGAAGGAGGGGCTCTGCCCCCTTCTAACCCCCCAGTTAACTACGTGGGCTATGTTAGTGTCAGTATCTTCATCCCTCCATCAGTGATCAAAATTCTATTGTTGCATTACATTTTAGGTGTCTCATCCAATCATTTGCATTCCATTACGATCATGGATCATCTGATGGTAGTGGCATATTATAAATTTTCCCTCATGATCTTTACCTGCTAACCTATTTTCACAAATTCAATTCATTTACAGTCATTTTCTGTCTTTACATTTGCAAAAGTCATTTTTAGGGTTTTAGGTCTCATTAGGTCTAGGGTTTGTCATCAAAGTCTTGTAAAAGCTCAATAATGGTCAGCAGGCACATGAGGAGGTCAAATAAAGTCTCAACATCAAAAATTTCAATAATCACATGCTCAGTGATTGATTTTTCCTCAAAACCCTGTTTTGAGGAAAAACAGAGTTTTATTGTTTTATGTATATAAATTTCATGTAATTTTATTCTTCCTATATGTAATAAGTCCAGAAATGTAGCCTTGGTCACCTTGCCAAACTCCTGCACTCTAGCTTCTGCAAAAGAGTCAAAAATTCAAAGCATTAGTCCATCAAAATCAAAAAGCAAGTCCAACTGTAAAACAAAGTTTTAAAGAACAAGTGAAAGGCAAACATTAGAAAAGTGGGTTTTTTGTAAATGAAAAATCAAATTCATTTGTATATAAAGTGTTTTTCATGCTAAATTCTTCATTTGTGCCAAAGAGTGGAAGAGAACAAGTCAAAATCGTGATTTTTAGACGAAGGAAGGCAATTTGTAGCAAAATTTGCAAAGCTTACTAGGCGTGGTGCACCTGGGTTGAGGCGGGACGCACCTGGTCGGTGCGGCACATAGAACACAGTTTTAACACGGGCAACTGAACAGGCACGATACACCTGTTAGTTGGCACGATGCACCTACCCTCCAAGCCATAATTTCACTCAAATCGTCTTGCAAAGCTCCAAAATCTTGCCATCTTTATTCCACAAGTAAGTTAAACATTCCTAAGTGCCATTGCAAGGGTTTTAGTCATCTTTGATGGTGTTTCAATAGGTGAAAGATAAAACCCTAGTTTGTTGCACAGTCAAATTGAAAAAACTGTCTAGGGTTTACAATTTTGTTTTTGTTGCTGTTTATTTCCCTACCTCATTTTCACATCCCCTTCACTACATTTCACTCATTCTATTTTCCATTCCTTCTCCCATTTCCACTCATCCCACCCCCCTATCCCCAAAACCTTAATACCTAACAAATTCCAACTATGTCCCAAACCCTAATTTGCATTTCTAAACCCTATCACTTCCCTGTATCCCTGCAGTCGGCACAAAATCCCTCATTCACAACCCCACTCATCAATCCCATTCATTAAACAACAAACACCTATTCTTAATATAAAATCTCTTCATACTCATCATTGAACATCAAACAGTGGCAAAAATGGAAACTGATTCAACTTATGAAAGGGATGATGAAACAGTGAGTGATTCCTCCCAAGAAATTCATGAACCAAGAAAACCACACAAGGGAGGAAAACACATCTGGGAGGAGCCCACTACACTCACAGAGCTTTTGGCTTGTCCTCTTGTAGTAGCATGTTTCAAACATCCGTCTTGCTCCCAGTTTTGTGAGATGGTGGAAAGAGTCAAATACCACCATGAGCTTGCTAGACTTTTTGTCCTTCATCTTCACAATGGCCAAGTCAACTTAGCAGGTGTTACCTTCACTTTGACACTTGAAACTATAGCTGAAGCAATAGGTATTCCAAACGTAGGTGAACAGTGGAACAAGGGACAGTTGGTGGACAAAGAACATTATGAGCCTTATATCAAGGTTGGCTATCATAAGCAAAGGAGTAGGGTCTTCCCTTTCAGATACCTACAGGACACATATGCTCCGCTCATGAAGCTCATAATCAAATACTTTAGCTGTGAAGGTAGATTTTCTCGCTTATACACTTATCATGTTAGACTATTGATGCATTTCATTAGAGTGAGGATGATGAACATCCCCTATTTCATTTGCAGAAATATTGAGAAAATGACCACATTGGTGCAAAGGAAACCTCCTCATCAACAATACAACAACATTTATCACTTTTCATTGATCAAGATCGTGGTTTTGCATTAGTTGAGTTTGATGAATGTTGCATGGGATGATTTCATTTCACATGAGGTTTTCACAAGTCCTCAAGTGCCCCCATCAATTTTTCAAGAGGTAGGAGGGCCTTCACATCAGCAAGAGGTGCATGAGACTCAAACCACCAGTGTGCCAGTATTTTTCACTTACCAAAAGGGCACAAGGAGATTATTTGCAGTAGCCAAACGAGTACTATCTCCACCTGGGGTGGAAGGGGTCTTATTTCCATCATCAGATCATAGACAAATTTTATCTTCACCCGGGGTGAAAGGGGCTTTTCCTTCTTCTTCAGAAAAGCAGGACAAAGGTAAAAAACCATTGCATGATGAGGGGCCTTCTGAAGGTCAGGACAAAGATTTCATTCTCATTCAGGATGAGGACACTGATTTGGGCTCCCAAAGCTCAAACCTCAAGGAGATCATCAAGGAACAAGAAGTTGACATTCATGACTTAGCTCTTAACCTTGAAAGAGCTGAGTGGATCATAAACTACCTTGAGCAAAGGAACAAGCAGTTGGAAGACCAGCAGACTATCATGGAGCTGTAAAACATAAGAGAAATAGATAAGCAGCCAAGAGGAGGAAAATCAAATTGACACCACTTGAACAAGAGATTGAAGCTAATCGGGAGTCTTGGCTTGAAAGGGAAAACAAGCACTTGGAGAAGCTACTTGATAAATAAAATAAGGAGAAAAAGATGTTGAGGCACATGGCCTATCACTATTTGGCAAGAAACAAGGATTGCAAAACGAGGATAAGGACCTTAAAGGCCAAGTTGAGGAAAACTTTGAGGAAGAAAGAGCAAGATAAGCTCAAGATATTAGTTGAAGATTCCTTAGCCCAACATATTACTTGATGTAGGTCACTCAGCCCAAATTTCAAGAAATTTGGCACACTTTTTGACAATTTTGAATTTTTGGAGGCAAAAACAGGGTTTTCTGCCTGGTGCGTAGCACCACTTGATGCTCTCTTTTGCTAGGGACCTCCTCTGGAGGAAAACTCTACATTTTTGGATTCCTCATGCAAAATTATGAATACCCAGAAACTACTAGAAATTTTTGTCAAGTTTTGAGCTTCCAAAAGGGTCAAAAACACCTCAAAATTTCCCTTTTTGCCCCTTTTTGGCCACAAAGGAAGCAGTGTTGGTAGAACTTACTTTTGGAGGGGCAAATGGACACCAAATTCAAAAATTCCACTTGTTCTGGAAAGTAGATAGACAGATATTTCCATCACGCCCACTTGGAGCAAATTTGGCACATGGGAAGGCCTCCAAAATTAACTTAAAAAAGGTGCTACGCACATGGAAAGCGGCGCGGTGCACAGGATGGAAAATTGTCATTTTTGCCAAAAAACTCTATTTTTCGCCTAGTTTTTTATCAATTTGACTTTTTTCTATCTCATGGTCAAACTCATGATGTAAATTGATGTAACTTGATGGACTTTGATGTAAAAATGTTGGAAATTCACTCATGGAGGTAGATACATCATGTTTAGGTGGTTTTGAACTTAATGAATCAGTTTCCTAGGTTTTAGAGGCAAGCTGTTCCACTGCCTACTTTTCAGTTCTTAGTTTAGATCTTGTTGAAACAGCTCCTAAACTCATGAATTTTACCCCTAAAGGCTAGCATGAGTTTTTTGTTGCCTATATCTAGTATTTTTTCAGTCATTTGTAAAGGTTGGACTCTTGTGAATGCTTTGAGCATTATTGTACATTCATCTCTGCAGTTTGGCAAAGGAATAGACCAGGGTTTGCAGCATTTTGTGGGATTCTTGTGGAAATTTGATTTGGTATTGTTTTTCCTTCTGTAATTCAAGTTTACATGTGTTTATGTATGCCATTATCTCTCTCTTTTCAGCTGAACTAAATGAATCAAGGATAAAGGTAGAAATCATTGATGTTGCAGTGCTCTACCTAGGGTTTGTTTAGTTTTTCATGTTTTCAATTGTTTGAATAGAATCCCTGATACTTTCATGCCCTCTCCAACTCCTCACCAGTATTAAAACTCTCCATATCACTTATTTCAAAGTACTAAACCATTTTCCTACCTCCCCCACAGAAACCTCTGCAAGACTGAGTCCATTCCCTGGACCCAAATCTTCCTTTCACATTTGAGCCAGCAAAGCAAAATTAGATTCAATCAAACTCCTCTAAGCATATACCTAGCCTAAAATTAGTCTTTATATCAGTCATCTCAAGCCTCATTTGCTATATTTTCCTGAGATTGACAAGGAGAGAGCCCTCTCCCGACCTAGTAGGGCTAGCTACCAAGTTAAGCATGGTTTGATGTTACCCTAGATCCTGCCTTTCTTAGCCTGAGGTAGATTTATGCCATAACAGGCTAGTCGTGGAAACAATATAACACAACCCAACACTTCAAACATATACCTCTTGGCCCTTAAACTTTCTCAAGAATCACAAGGTAAACAATGTCTTCATTAAAGAAAAGTTTGACCTCACAACGGCATCCTACGGAAAAATAATTAAATAATAGTTAAAATAAAAAAGTAAGAGTTATGAATTTTGGAGGGAAAAATAGAAAACTACTTTTTTAGCTGTATTTTTGGTTTATCTCCTTATAATTTTACTCAAATTTCAAGTGTAGACACTCATTGGATGCATAATTAAATTCCACATCGAATGAGTACCCATTATGCATACTTTGAGAATACCCACAATGACAAAAATTGAAAATGCATTAAAAAAAACCATGTTGAACATGTTTTTTAATGCATATTCAATTTTTATCAATGTGGGTCTTCTCAAAATGCGTAATGGGTACTCGTTGGATGTGGAATTTAATTCTGTATCCAAAGGGTGTCTACACTTGAAATTTGAGTCAACACATAAGTCGATAAGCCAAAAATATAATTAAAAAAGCCTTTATTTTTCTTTTCCCTCCACAATATTTATGTGTACCTCTTTTTAAATTGAAATGATTTTGATTCATTTACATATAATGACATGTAAATTACATGAAAATTGCATGGGAACTTTTAGGATGGAATTTCCTCTAATAGTTGTTTAGAGCAGGATAGAGAGGAAGAAAGACAGAAAACAAAAGAAATTTTTACTATCCATTAGAGTCGTATCAAGAATTGGTTTGACAAGAAATCTATGGGGAACGAGGAGTTCAGTGTAAGAGATCTAGTATTGAAGTGGGACAAAGCCCATGAAGAGAAAGGTAAGCACAATAAATTCCAAGCCATGTGGATCAAACCCTTTATTGTACATGAAAACCTTAGCCACCATACTTATCGTCTTCAATCCTTAGATGGGAAGATGGACTCTCTTCATTTCAATAGCCAAGATCTAAACTTTTATTTCCAATAACATCATAGGGATGTGTCCCTACCTACGTACATATTTCTTTCCTTGTCCTTTTGTTTGTTTTGCTCATTCATATCATGTTGTCTTTTTTCCATCGTCTTTTGTTTTGTTGGTCTTGTGAATAAAACCTTGTGTGAAAGTGTTTCTTCTGGTTCTAATAGATGTGGAAAATGTTTTAAAGGGCTTTGTGACATACAATAACACTTAGTTAAATTTTGGCCCCTATTCTTTGTCTTGGTCTGATATCTTTAATATCAATAATATCTGAATGGAAAATATGATCCATTCAAACAAAAATCTTTGAGAAAAATATGATACCCACACCTATTCTAGGATCATCATCCCTTAACATGGTGTTGTAATTAAATGATGTTTTACATGCTGATCCAATATAGTAGAGAAGGGAAAGGGGAAAACTAATGGTGAGCATATTAATTTCATAGGTATATAACAATATTTGAAGAAACAACCTCTCTTTCTCTCAATAAGTTGGGATCCCTCTTCGACCTTAGCAATATAAATGACAATAAAATACCAATGAACATATTGAAATAAAATAAGGGGTGAAAGAAAAGAAAGGCTTCTTGCACATGGAGGTAAAGAAAGTAACTTCATTGGGGTACCAAATAGGATTTCTAGCAGTGAAGCAATGCTTGTGTTCCTATAGTGACTCCACCAGGGTACTGAAAAAGCCTACTAGTCGGAGAGAAACACTAGAGATCAAACTAAAACTATGATCATTTCAAACTCGCAAGTACATATTACCCTTCCTGCAAATCAAAACAATTGTGATATGAAATGCTCTGTGAATTTTTTTAACTGAGAAAAGTAATGGGAGAGACTACATCTATAACTAGTTAAATGGGGAAGCTAAGGTGACCCACACAATGAATCAATACTTCCTTAAAGACTAGACCTTGTGCTTAAAGCTAGACTAGAATAGAGAAGCTAGAGTTCTACAAGTGTGTTTCCAAGTGTTATCATTGCTACAACACCCTCCAAATTTTGGCCTATACTCAAAATTTGAAGCCTTCCTTTTTCCATATGAACTGTCATTTCGAGTTATTAAATCCATTCCATACTTTCTTTCTAAGTTTCCAAGTCCCTTTGTGAAGAAATTCCAAGTGTCGTCTTTTGTTAAGGGAAGTGTCACTCTTTGTGAAAGGGAGTTATAGCACATATTTAAGAGGAATATTTGGTGTTTTCTCTTGTATTAATGGATCCTATCTACCATAAAGATATGAATTAGACCTACTCTTAGAGTATTGTGCACTTTCTTGTTGCAGTCGACGCTTGTATCGCAAAGTGTACCTTAAGAGTTGCACTTGGAGGTAAGTGTCGGTTTGTTATCGTTTCAAAGGATGCATGTTTATTTTGGGTGTTAATTATTTTATTGTTATTTGGTTGATCATTTGTAAGTGTGTGACCATGATAAAGCCTTGTTACATGTTCTGGTCTCATATTTTTCCTCACTAATCCCACACTTAGTCAATTTCTAAAGTGTTTTTATCTTTGAAACTTACTTGACCAACCACTTCTCATCCTACCTTCTTGAACTATGCACTACGTAGTATCAAGCCCCAATCAGCCATCCTTTCCTCCTGGAACTACACACTACGCAGTCAATGCCTCCAAGAACTATGCATTGCACAATTCCAGTGCTCAATCCCTGCCTCCTACTTTTACTAATTGTGTAATATTTTCCCACTCAGGCCTCAACTATGCACTGCACATTTTATATCAGCATTCAAGCCATGCCTTGGTCTTAGTTTACTCATCTACATAATCCATTATCTCAGTCTTTCCAGAACTATGCATTTTTTAGTCACAGTGAGAAAGCCTGCCTCGCATCATTGAATCCCTAAACTGCACAATCTTGCCATCATAACCTTTAGCTAATGTACAATGCATAGTCCTAGTGACTAGACCCTCACCACTACCTCTTGGAACTATGCATTGTGCAATCCTTGAGCCTCCTCCTCAATCCTATGCATTTTCTTGATTCAGCTAGTATGTTGCATGAGGAACAAGATAGACTAGGATATTTATGGACTGATGTCATCTTTTCATGAGTGAATTTCATTTTCAGGTGTCGTTGCCTTGACATGAAAAGATGGTGGTCAATGAGGATGCCAAGGAGATCATGTAAGAAGACACTTGTGAAGCTAGAAATACAAAGAAATCATCAAGCCAAGAGATGAAGAGACACTAGATCACAATAGAAGATTGAAGATCAAGTTTACATGGAAGACTCCTATCAACTAGCCTCCTGGAGGATGAAGATAAAGTACTTGTAAAATCTATCATGAAGATACAAAGATGGAAGCAAGGAGGAAATATTGGCATTGACACATCACAATGAAGTTCCATGTCATCATTTCCAAGTCATGGCTTGTACAAGTGTCACCACTAGAGTTTGATGTGTCATTGTATTCTACCACCATCTGTGGATGTAATTATGTAATTTCCAAAATGAGAAAGTGTAAAATTTGTGGAAGCCCAAGGGTCACACATAGAATGTGAATATTCATATAGAAGCTCAAGGGTCTCATAGGAATTCAAAAAGTCACATGAGATCTCAAGGGTCATGAGGGTAGCTCAAGAGTCACAAGGGAGGTGGAGAATCATCTCACTAGTTATATATACACCCTCATAGCTCAAGAAAAGGAATTTTCACCTTGGCTTATCAAGCTAGGCATAGGAGAGAAGATTAGGCTTTTGAGAAGCAAGTAGTTGCTTAATGTTCCACTATTGGAACTAGTGTTGTACCATTGTAATGATGTATCTTTGGAATTTCACTTTATAATTTGAATCTCTTGGAGCTGGCACACCTTTCATGCATATGTAGTGAATGATTGTAAGACTATTCTTCCATTGTTTGCAATGTATGTTTATGTTAACACATACTAATTAAATTGCACTATTTCATTGGCTTTAGTATGCATCTTTGAATCGTGTATCTTATGCTTTCGCGATCATTATTTATTTGTGAACTATTTCGCGAGATTATTAACGATTCTTTCATATTATATGTGTGTATTTATTAGGATATCACTATTACTTTTCTCTTAAAGACTCACTTTCTCTTGCTTTATATATGCTTTACAATTGAATACATCACAATGATAACTTACTTGTTTATCTCAAAAGTACATGTGTTTCTCTTGTGTCATTTATTGCGGCCAAGGAAAATATTTTAGATTATGGCAATTGGAATAATTTTCTAGTTGGGATCCTACTTCAAACAGTGTGAGATCTAATTGGGATTTCATATCAAGAAGACCTCCATACTGTTGGCAGCATCCAGGACCATCAACGCTACTCAAAAAAAATTAATAACGATAATTTTTCTTCTTCCAGTTTCAAGTTATTTTTATTTTTATTATTTTATTATTTTTATTTACAAAACGTAACATAACATTACATTACAACATATCTTCTATACTAGGTTGGAGAGCACTTCTCTATGCAATTATGATATGATCTAATTAAAATAATTAGTTTTGTTGTGCTAAAATTCCTTTTTAGAATATATTAAAGGTGCTTGAGGATTTATGAAATTATTTGCAAGTTTAAACATGAGTTTTTGAGTGTTTTAATGTAAATTTTATGTGCAAATTAGCATAAACAAAGGACTCAACATCAACATATAACAAACATAAACATCACCATAAACAATATCATAGAAGCACATGTTGAAGGATTTCACCCCTCTTGGGCTACATCTCCTTGGTCCAACTTCCAATGGCTTCGCCCTCTCTATTATGCTCAAAAGTGTGAATACATCAATTTATAATGCTCATAAAGCTTTGAAACATGTTCCAATGGCTCCAGAATGCCCAAAAATGCCGTGTATCCTCTTTCTTCTCCTCATTTGGTCAAAAACTCATCAAGTTATGATTTTCCCAAGTTTGGCTACTATTCACTTTACAAACTCCCAAAAAGTCGGCACCTAACCCACAATTTTGCCCCATAACACACTAACGGAGAGTCGTTTTGCCCAAATTATGGCGCAAATTGTGGGCGCCTTAATTTGGCCTCTAAGGCCTTAAGTCCAAAACAATATGGGCACGTGGGGGCTACGTGCTCAGGGCTAAGGGCAACGACCCACCCCCGTTGGCTAGGCCCCCACACTGGTATCCACAGGTGGTCAAGTGTTGTTAATGTGACCAAGGGCCGACCCCCCATAAGATACAACTTTAAATACAGCCTATGCCTTTAACAGTTAAGAAACAACTGCATGTTGTATTGGAAGAGGCTTTGGCTTGTTTGTGTGAGGTCGTGGATTCAAACCCTGCTACCTCTACCTGAACTTTAAACAATAATTTTGGTGGCCCCTAGGATACGACATGGCGGCCTCCATCTGGGCCACGTGTCAACCCGTGGTTGGCCACCATTCCGACCAATAAAAAACACAAAATATAGACCAATAATAAAATTCCACTTGTCACATTGTGATTTTCCGAAGAAAACCCATTGACCAATTCAAACTGCCACATACACCTACCCAGTCAGCGCCACATCAACAGTACAGACTGTTGACTAGGCTGTCAATTTTTTTTTTTTAATTTGCATGTTTGGGAAAGTGAACATAACTTGATTCGGAGAGCATATAGTGTCAGTTTCGCACGAAACAAGTTGTGTTGAATTCAGGATGATGAGCACTACACAGTCGTCTAGGTTCCACACTGATCTGACAACTTTGAATTTTGAGCTATTTTTTGAGCACCTGATCATTCCTCCCCACTGGAAGCCTTTTGGACCCCAAAATATCACTTTCAGTTGTCTAGCAGGTGAGGGTATAGTTCCCTCACCTTTCCAATCTTGATCCATTCATCACTGACTTGGAACTTGTGATCTACACAATGCTTTTCATGCCTTGCTTTTCACTTTTCGTTGCTCTTTTCAAGCTGATCTTGCACTGTTTGATGTACCATTTGGAGTCATTCAATGAACTCCTTGGATTTTTCCATGTTACCATCAATAGAAACATCCTTCTTACCAAGATGATACAATACATTATGATGCAAATGGTAAACAGATTCCTCTACTTGATTCCCTTGACTCAAGATTGAATATACATCTTGAAAGTATGCATTTTTTTTGTCATAACTTTCATGCAAAACAAAATTATCCTTGAGGAAAGTAGTTACACAAACAATATGCCTAGTAATTACATCAACAAAATTGTCTCTTATACCTTTATTATTCCTTTTGACCAAGTGGAATAGTAGAAGAAAACCCATCCAATGAACGTTCCTTTGTCACTGCAAATTAATCATTGCATAATTGAAAATTTCTGAATGAAATGAAATGGGCTTACCATGTTACATAAGGATTGCACCCATGGCATAGTCGCATATATCAACCTGAAACTAAAATGACCTTTTCAAGTTTAGAAGAAAAAGTATAAAGGTTGAACTGATCTTTTGTTTCAAAGCATCAAATGTCTCTTTTTGTTTGCCTCCCCACTGTAAGACCTTTCGTACAACTGCCAAAGAATGAAAATGAGCTACAATAGAAGAAACTTTTATAAAAGTCTTCCTCCAACATTGGGTTTCTCCCAAAAAACCCCTTATCCAAATGACTATCTTGAGCATTGACCAATCCATAATGGCATTTATCTTGGAGAGGTCTAACTTCATCTCACCTTCTCCAATATTATGGCCCAAGTACATCAAACAAGTTTTATTCAACTCACACTTTGACATCTTCAATAACAAATGTTCTTGACATACAACATCAAGTATTTTTTTCTCACACATGACATGTTCATAATGAAATTTTATGAAAATGAAAATGCCATTCAAGTAGACTATCATGTCTAAAAATGACTTCATTACATCTTTCTTCATATGCATGAGAGTAGTATGAGCATGGCAAAGGCCAAAAAGCATAACAAGTCATTCAAACAAACCTTGCTTGGTTTTGAATTTCGTCTTCCATATGTCTCATTCGAAAACTCTACTTTGATGAAATCTACTCCTTGAATCCAATTTAATGAAATGCTTTCCATTCTTCTTGGGCGCCAAAACAATAAGTGCACTACATGGTGAAGGAGATGGTTGGATGATCCTTTTGTTCAACAATCCTTGGATTTTCTTTGTTATTTCTACACTTTCCCTTCTTGACATCCAATGCATGTCAATGTTAGAAAGAAGACACTTTTGTTGCAATGGTATTTCATGTTGGATTCTCCTCTTGGGAGGTAATCCCTTTGCTTTCTAAAACACCTCATCATCATGGTTAACTACATCAACCAAATCAATTTTCAATTTTGAATTACAACCATCAAACACTTCATAATCAACATCAACATTGGGTTTGATCATAAGAAGCACTAAATTCTTGCTTGAATTCACTAGTATTTTCATTTTCCCTGCATTAACTAATGAAATATTTAGTTTCTTGCGATGAGCTATCACAATATACTCCACACCATATTTGAACAAGTGGTACTTGTTTTCATGATGATAGAAGATTTATTTTCTATCATAGAGGTAAGGACTACCCAAAACAATTCTTGAAATATAAAGTGGTACAACATCTAATTCAACTTCGTCAATGAAGTTTTCTATGATTGTAAACTGAAGAATACATTTTCTTGTAACCTATAATTTTGTGTCCTTGCATATCCAACCCAATGGATATGGCTTGGGATGTAAAAAATTTTCAAGATTAAGCTTTTTGACTAAACCTTTAGATATAAATTTGGCTTGAGACCCACTATCAAATAATGTGTTGATTTTTGTATGTTTTTAGATTATCCTCATACGAAATAATTCAATCCTTGTTTCTTCATTTAGAGTGCTAGTGTGACAATTTGATATACTAGTGCTAGCAATGGATTATGTTACACTAAAATTTGTCGCCATGACTACTTACAGTTAGTATGGCTCCATCAACTGTCATACTATCCTCCTTGGCAAGCCTCATACCTCTGCTCTCCATGTCAAACTTCAAGAAAGAGAGAAAGTCATTAAAAATCTTTATATCTCTGGGTACGCAGTTTCTCTTAGCCTTACCTGCGTGTACGCACTCCAAGTTCACAGTACCTACGTACTTGTACGCTCTGTATGTAAAGCAATGGGTGCGTACTCCTGTAAAGGTCAAAAGGCGCAAGTTTCACTCCAAAAAAGTTACTTGTGTTCATTTCTAGAGCCTTCTAGAAGCTTGTTTGACGTGTGTGAAGCGCCTCCAGATGGTTCATGTATCCCTACCAAAGAGGAACTTATCCCATCAAGAGGGGAGCTATCCCATCCAAAGAGGGGCTTATCCCATTGATGGTGGACCTGAATAACTTCCTCTAGAGCACTATAAATACAGGCATTGGGCCAAAGGGAGGGGAGGTTGAAAGCTGAACATTCCTAAGGGTAGATGTTGCTGGAATTAGGACTCCCTTGTAAAGCTTGAGAGGAGAGATTCCCATCCTTTCCTAGCCTTATTTGAGAGTGGGTGAGCTGATCAAAGTAAAGGAAAACTCTTGCTGGACCCTAGGAGGGACTTGCACAACACCAAGGCTCAGGTTGTAATGGTTCCTTTTGTTACCTTTTAATGCAAATGAACTTATTTTTCTCAACAGATTGTTATTCATTGTTTGTTTCATATACTCCTTGGTCTATATGATGGATATGTATTGTTTTATGAGTTTATCAGGTGCTATTTAATCTTTTGGCTTGTTAGTGAATGCAGGTTTCGAAGAGAAGGAGGAGCTCATCCGGATCGGCGAGGCTGGACTACTACAAAGCGTTGGACTAAAGGTATGTTAAAGATCCCCTGATTACTTGTATTTGCAATGCATGTTTAGAGAAAGGTAGCTTTATTTGTCTTATTTGTCACTAGAAAGATTTTTCTTCTAGGAAGGTCGGTTGTGTTCGCACTAACGACTCTTTCCGTGTGACAAAATGGCGACTCCACTGGGGAATCCATTAATGTGAATGTTTTTTCATTTGTATGAACTTTTGATCTAAGAAAAGTTATTTGTTTTCTGGTGTTTGGCTGTCTAACTGTGTGTTTGGGTGGGCTAGCTTAGGGTTAAATTAGATTTTAGTTTTTCTTTGTTTTGCTCGAAGTACGCAGTCTCTGAGTTGAGCACAGTGCGTACCTGTACGCACTGTCGCTTTGTGCACAGAGTGTACCCACACCTGTGCAAACAGGTCGCCTGCGTACCCCTGTCAAAACTAAGAAAATTTCATTTTCCTTCTTTTTTTCCTTTTACTTTTTGTTTCTAATTTGTTTTTCTGCCCAGATCCATTAGTTTTCTGCCATAAATCTTCACCTAAGCTTGTTCCGTTAGTGTCGAGGGTTTTAGTAAAATTCATAGGGATTTTGCCTTAGGGTTTGATTTTTAACTGGTCCTGTAGTGACTTTGGCGTTAGAGGTTGTCAAACTTTGAATCTCCTTGGTTTTGTTCAGTCCTCTTAGGAGTCAGGCCTGTCATAGAATTCACCCTTGTGAGAGACCTACCTTTGTGTCTTCTCTTTGCAAATCTTGAAAAGTTTGTTGTTTGAACTTTGAATTTTATTCTTGAGAAAAGAACAAAAAGATTTTGATTTTTTGTTTTGACTAGTTTTTGGTTCTACATTCACTAGTTCTTAGTTACATTTTGATTGAGTAAAACATCCAGGAATCATCTTTAGTAAGCTTTTGACTCGTTAGATTTACTTTTATATTTATTTCTCTTAGATTTGCTTTTGAGTGAAATTGAGTTGATTTGATTGCCATAGCTTTTTTTTAACTTTGATTTTTGTTAAAATAAGTTTTACATGCTTTATTAATTAGGAAAAAATACAAAAATATCTTTTGAAGGAAGGTTTGCTTTGGTAGCATTTGTGTCTTTGAAAGAAAAGGAATTTTCATGAAGTGAATAGTGGTCATGTGTTGTATGCTTTGAAAAGAAAAAGAGTTTGTTTCTTTGTTTTCATTGCCAAGAAAGTTGTTTTTATTTCGAATTTGCATTCTCCAACTCTCTTAGCTAGGAAATTCATTGAAAAAGTAAAAATTAGTGTAAATCATCCTAAGTGCATCTTTTTAGTGGATTTCGGTCGAGTCTACACACCACCAATTTCATCTCCACTACCTTTTGTCTTAAAAAAGCCATAAAATTAACGCTTAAAGTAAAATCAACTTAGTAACTTTTATTTACTAGGGCTCTGAAACACCAATATAGATCAGGCTAGTGTCTTGGAGTAGGAGAGTAATTAACTCTCCAAGACAGAAAAACCAAACAAGTAGCTCATATTGTGGTAGGATAAATCCAACTGTTTCATTTGTACTCTGGGAAAGCTCCTCTTAAAGGAGAAGCATGAGCTCGTGTCCGAACCAATGAGGGTATCAATCCTCCCTCGTTGGGAATGACGCCAGACACGCACGTATTACAAACGGTAAACCTCGGATTAACCATTGTCGAGGAGCCAGGGGTCACTTGTCGGTAAACCTTGGATTATTGTCAATGAGCCGGAAAGGGGATTGAGCTTGATACTCTGCCCTTGCGTGCTGTCGGAGTGTAGACTGTTCCCCTAGGTGCATTTGTTGTTGTTGGTAACCTTAGTGACCATTATCTTTAGGATTCTACCGAGGTGACGGTGGAGGGAAGATCCCACTGTACTTGGAGCAGACGTCGGCTAGACTCACTTGGATTTTCCGGGGGGTTCACTTCACTCGAGACGGTTAAAGTGGAGGAACTTGTGCCGGTCTATTCATTAAGCAGGTTGCCGGATAACTGTTCCGCCCACCACTTTTGTACTGAATTCGACGATGTTGGGATTCATCTCCAACTAGTGTTTTTGGTCCGGAAGGCTACTGTTTGTGCATGGTTTGACGCCCTAGATTCTTTAGGCGTGTGATTCAAATTTGTTTGGTTCTTTAGAGACTTTAGGTGGTTTGCTTTGAGATTTTACTTTGTTTGCGTGTGCAGTAGTTAAAAGTTTTTAACTGTGGCGGAATTACCGAGACAGTCCCGTCGACTTCGGGGCAAGTCTCCTAAGATTGTTTCCGTGGCTGAATTGTTGAGGAAGTCCCGTAGACTTCGGGGTGAGCCTCCTCAAGACGTCCCGAGTCATTACGAAGGTTTAAAGGTCCTTGTTACTCCTAGTGGCAGTAAAGTAGGTTCACCTGAAGAAGGAGAATCGTCGTTGGTAGTCCATCTAGATTACCAAGGTCTAGAAACAGGTTATAATCCTGAAGCAGTTGCAGTTTCCGAGCTTTCTGGTAGTTTTTCATCTACTAGTGACATAGGCGAAAAACCTGAAGTATCTGAACCTGTTACTTCAACTTCTAGTGCACCAGATTCACCTAGGGTAGAAAGAGTCATCACCGAAAATCTTCTTGCTGGTTTGATAGCTATTGAAGAACTTGCTCCAGAGGAAGAATTAGGCGTATCTATCCTTGAAGATCAACCTACTATTGATCTAAGGGAGCGTGAATCTATCTTTTACAGTCCTCCTAGAAGTACTACTTGGTACCTTTCGTTAACCAATTATTTAGACAACTCAGGGATAAGTTTTTCTCCACCTCGAACTCCTTTTCCACCTGGAGGTATTTATACTCCTGTAAATATGTTTGGTCAGTCATCCGTGTTCACTCAATCTCCTGAATCTTTCTTGTACGGTGGTCCTTCTGTTCCCTCCGGGTATCAGTCACTTTCTGGTACTTTTGCGGGAGCATCTCCTCAACCCATTGAACATGGGTTATTAGCTGGAAACAATGGTAATAAACCATTGGGTGTAGGAGACATTTACATGATGTCAGGTTCAGTTCCCGGTTCTCAACCTCAAGGTGGTCAATTACCGCCTGGGGGGCAACCTCAAGGTACACAACTTGTGTCTGGGGGGCAACCTCAAGGACAGTATGTACCCATAGTACAATACATTCCTCAAGGTCAACCCCAGCCTCAATATGTACCCCAGGGTCAACCTCAGTATCAGTATTTACCTCAAGGGTATTAACCTCAGGGTCAAGGTCAACCCCAGTATCAGTATTTACCTCAAGGTTATCAACCTCAAGGTCAATACTCGAGTCAAGGTTATCAACCACCTCAAGGTCAGTCATATGTTCAAGGTACGGGAACTGTGCCTTTCAGTTATCAATCCTATCCTCAATCCGGTTATGGATCTCAATATCCTCAACCTGTCATGGGTCAATACCCCGGAATGAACATAGTGTGGGATCCATCGCATTTCAACAGGTATTGCAGCCAAGTATACAGTTGCCATCTCAAGCTGGACAACCCTTAGTTGCTGGTCCATCTCAGCAACCAGTCCAGTCTAATGTTCAAACTTCTGTAACTTTGATAGTTACTCAGCCGCCAATTGCACCTAGTACTCCATCTCAAACAACGGCTGCTGCAACTATCGCAACATCTGCTCCTTCCACCACACTTGCTTCTGGAGTATCGACAGCTCCGGTTTCTACTGTCTCTGCAACTACTCCTTAGACATCTTTACCATTGTCTGGATCTACGATTCAAACTACGGTTCAGATGCCTACAGGACAACCTGGTTTAAGTACGGTTGTCACTAGTCAACCACAATTCGCTTATCAACCGTACCAGGGACAGTACCAATATGGGCCTGCTATCCAACAGCCGGTTTACCAGTATCAACCATATCCTGGGTACACTTATCAACAACCTCAGCAACCCCAGTACGGTCCGGTTAATCCTGGTTTTCTAGGAGGATATAATATCCCGAATGCGATTCCTGTTCCAAGTTATCCTGGATATCCTCCTCCTGGAACTAGTCTTGTGACCCAAAGTTTTAGGGATCCTAATCGGCAATTACCGTTTTTCGCAACTTTGGATTTACCAGACTTGACGCGCCTAACGAACGATCCAATACAATATCTTCTGTTCTGGCCGCCAATGCCAAATAAGTTGCCCAGTGATATACCCAAGTTCGAAGGTAAGTCTGGAGAGGATCCGTCCAATCATGTGATGACTTACCACCTCTGGTGTGCTTCAAATTCCATCTCGGATGATTCGATCCGCTTACGTCTTTTTCAGCGTACGCTCATTGGTCTCGCGGCCAAGTGGTACATTGAGTTACCACGGGCCTCTTTTTACAATTTTAGTCAGTTAGCTACCTCGTTCCTAACTCATTTTCAGTTGCCAGTCAGATATGATAATGGCACGGAGCTACTAACTTCACTAAAACAGTCGACCTCCACTTATATTTCCGATCATATACATGAATGGAGACGTCGACGGCGATTAGTGAAAGTTTTTATTCTGGACCAAATCTTAGCTGAATGGTTTGTTAAATCATTATTACCGAAGATTACTGAAGATGTAGCTAAGGCCGGAGTAGTTACTAAGGAGCAAGTAATTGCTCAAGCGCAGTACCTTGACTTAGTTTACACTCAGTCAGGTACGTTACATGAAAAGATCCCAGATCTTCCAAAGTCAAATCAAATCGCTGCTGCTCCTTCGAGATCTCATGCTGCTGATGGCATGATTGGTTCGGTAAATACTAAAAGCAAGAAGAAATCTTCAAAGAATTCTTCGCCCATTATAACCTTACCAGATTCCCCGACAGGAGAGTCTTCTCCTGAAATTTCCGCCGATATTCACGCTATAGAGTCATCTACGGCTAAATCAAAAAACGGTGGGAAGAAGATGGGTAAGAAGAAGGGTAAAGTAGACAAGACTCCAAAGGAGAAAACAGAAAAGTCGGAATCCAATGACGAAAAGTGCAAACCTCGATATCCTTGTCTAATTTGTGAAGAGGATCATTTTACGAGAGATTGCCCCCATCGGGCCGAGGTTGTGAAAATCTTCAAAGGTTCCTCAACTCCTGCTGTTTTGAAAAATCCGTTTCCAAAGCTGATCCGGATTTAAACAGGAACGCAACAAATTACAGAGATAACCATATACACAAAGATGCAGCGGAAATAATACTTCATTTCATTAATGGAAAATACTGAAATATGCTTACAACCAGAAATGGAAATAAACCAGCTAGGGCGATGGTAGCTTATCTCTGAGAAGAGATGTGGTGGCTACATGCCTCTGAACTGTGTTACAATGAGGCTCGAAGGCCTATTTATTGTTGAGAAACAATGGAAAACCCTTAACATTCCAAAACCTAACCCTAGGAGATGAAACGCCAAACTATGGGCCCCGTTTGGGGGTAAGTTGGTACATCAACTTCCCGGGGTCGTAACTTTGGCATATGATCTCTGTTTGACGCGTACAATAGCTCATTAGAAAGATCTATCCGAGCACTATCATTGTTGGAATGGGCAACATCGGTCCATTCCATGGACCCATGTTGCCCCTGGATTCCCCAAAAAACGTCGTTTAGGGCCTCAAAACGGCTCCGGAAGTTCAGGACCCGAAAAACTGCTAAAAATAGTAAGTTGTGCTACAATTAAGGAAACTAAAAATGCTGAGAAAGAAAATGGTGGGGGTCTAGGTGGACTTGGCAGGTGGCCACCAATATCCACCTCGATCATTCCTCCCCCCTTAGGAAGCAATGGTCCCCATTGCGTTGAGCTCCTCCATGAGATGAGGAAACTTCTGTTGAACTTGTTCCCTCCTGAGCCACTTTCCCTGCTGAAGGAGTTGGCCTGCTTTGACAACTCGATACAGTTAGATATTCTGTTGGCGAGTGTTCTTGATTTGTGTGTCCATGATCCGATCAGTTGCATCTTGTTCCATGCAATCTGGATTTAATTCTGTGGGTTTGAGCTGTTCTGCAATGTCGGATGTGTCTAGCAATGGTGGAAAGTATGGCCAAAGGCGGTCCACATTGAACACTGGGTGCAGGCCAAGGAATGGGGGAATGTTGAGCTCAAATGCATTATCTCCCATAGCCTTAGTAATGGTGTAAGGACCATATCGGAGTGGTCTCAATTTCCGATAGGCTCCAGTAAGGCGTTCCTTTTGCAAATGCAACCAGACTTTGTCGCCCACCTGAAACTTGTGTGGCACCTGGTGTTGATCATGTCGCTGCTTGTACTTGGCATTTGATTTCTCAAGAATGTCATGGACCTACTGGCGAATATGTTGGATGCGCTCAATGAAGCTGGTGGCCTTATCTGTTTCGGACTGGACATGAGCTGAATTCATGTGAGTAGCTGCAAGGGGCATGGCCACATCAATGGGGCATAGTGGCTGGAATCCCAAACCCACTTGAAAAGGGCTATGGCCAGTGGAGCTGTGAAGAGCTCGGTTGTAGCTATGTTGAACATAGGGGAGGCTCTCGTCCCATGTGCGTGGATGCTTTGAGTTATACATGCGCAGAATGTGCACAATCATCCTGTTGACAACCTCTGTCTGGCCATCAGTTTGAGGATGGAAGGCTGTGGACTTCGTGAGTTTGGTGTCCAGCATTGACCAGAGACTGGACCAAAATGTGCTGAGAAACCGACTATCCCGATCTGAGATGATAGACTGTGGGATCCCAAAGTGTACCCACACTCGTTCAAAGAAGAGTTTAGCAGTGGCTTCTGCTGTGATATTCTTCTTGCAGGCCATCATAATGGCCATCTTCGAGAACCTGTCGACGACCACAAAAACACAGTCATTTCCATGCTTAGTGGAAGGAAGGCCTGACATGTAATCCATGGAGATGGATTCCCAAGGTCGACTAGGGGTAGGCAACAGGGTATAGAGGCCGTGCTTCTTAATGGTCGGTTTGGCAATGGCACAGGCAGTACATGATCGGATGTACTTCCCAACATCCTGTCGAAGATTCGGCCAATAGAAATAATTTTGCAGTACTGCCACTGTTTTCTCGACCCCGAAATGCCCAGCAGCCCGACTGTAGTGTGCTTCCCAAATCATCTTGGCACGCTCGCTTGAAGGAACACAAAGGTGCCCGAGGTGGCATAATAGGGCGTCCTGGAGGTGAAAATCTGCAACATGCCGACCCTCCAAGAGTGTCTGGTATGTGTGGCCGAATTCTGGGTCGCTTTTGTAGAGAAGTGGCCAATCAGCAGTCTCGTGCCCACAAGAGTTGAGCACGGTGGTTAGCGCAATGATCGGTGGCCGACTGAGGCAATCTGCAACATTATTGGTGCTGCCCTTTTTATACTTGATATTCAAGTGAAACTGTTGCAGGTATGTAGACCACTTCTGATGGCGATCATTCTGCAATTTCCCTTGGGTCTGTATGAACTGCAGAGGTCGGTGGTCTGTGTGGATGATCGTTTCCTTCCCCAAAATGTAATGCTTCCATTGTCGGCAGCCTGTACAATGGAATACATCTCTTTATCATAAGTGGGGTACTTCCGGACTGTGTCTGAAAGTGTTTCACTGTGATATGCCACTGGATGTCCATGTTGAGTAAGGACTGCCCCAATAGCATAGTCAGAGGCATCTGTCTCGACCTCAAATGGTTGTTGTAAATCTGGTAACGCGAGCACTGGTGCTGTGCAGAGGCGATCCTTCAATTCCCTGAATGCCTTCTGTTGAGATTCAGACCAAAAGAATTTTGCTTTCGCCCCGCCCTTGGTGACTTGACTCAAGGGCCAAGAAATATGAGAAAACCCCAACACAAACCTGCGGTAGAAGTTGGCAAGACCTAGAAAGCTGTGGAGCTCTGTTAGAGTGGTTGGAGAGGGCCAATCCCGAATGACTTGGATCTTGGCCGGATCGACATGTACCCCCTGTTCATCAATGATGTATCCCAGATACTGAACCTGGGTCATGCCAAAAGTGCATTTCTCCAAATTGGCACATAGCTTGTGTTGTCGCAGTGTTTGGAGAACCTGTCGGATGTGGTGGAGGTGCTCTTCCCAACTCTGGCTGAAGATCATAATATCATCCAAGTATACTACTACAAAGGAGTTGGTGAATGGCCGCAAGATGTCATCCATTAGCCTCATAAAGGTTGCAGGAGCATTCGTCAATCCAAAAGGCATGACCAACCATTCGAAGAGGCCCTCCTTGGATTTGAAGGCAGTCTTCCACACATCGGAGGGTTCGATTGGTACCTGGTGATATCCTGACTTCAGATCGATCTTGCTGAAATATTTCGCCCCCTTTAGTTGGTCTAGGAGGTCATCAATCTGCGGGATCGGGTACCTATTACGGACAGTGATCTTGTTCAGCGCCCGATAGTCAATACAGAGTCTCCACGTCCCATCCTTCTTCTGTACCAACACGATCGGGCTCCCACAGGGCGATGAACTCGGACGGATGTGACCTTTCTGCAGGAGCTCCTGAATCTGCCTCTTGATTTCATCGTTCTCCAGAACGGAGCGCCGATAAATTGGTCCATTGGGTAGCGGCGCACCTGGGGTCAGATCGATGGAGTGCTTGACTTGACAGTGCAGAGGAACCCCTGCCGGGGAGGTGAAGATGTCCTCGTACTCCTCCACAACCTTGTCCATCTGTAGTTGTCGTGCAGAGGGACCCCGTTTGGAGGCCGCGGCCACTGTCTTCTTCTTTCCTTGAGGGCGTATCATCAGGAAAACAAATTTCCTGGTTTTGGAAATGATCTTACTGCATTGTTTTGCAGTAATCAAAGAGATGGTGGCAGGTGGTGCTACCTCTGGTATCCTGAACAACTTATTTCCCAATGTAATAATAACAGCACGGGGCCTTGATTCATACACAGCATGTCGCTTCCACAAGTATGGTTGTCCTAGTAATACATCACAAACTTCAAGGGGAGCAATGTCACACAATACCTCATCCGTGAAGGGCTTGATGTTGTATGGAAGGCGACACTGCTGGCTTACGCGAAGATCTCGTCCTTGGTGAAGCCACCCAATGGTGTATGGTTGTGGATGTGCTGTGGTCGGTAAGCCCAACCGCTTCACGACCTCTGCCGAAATGAGGTTCTTTTGACTCCCGCTATCAACAATGAACTGTATCGGGGAGCCCTTTACCCACATCTGGGAGTGGAAGAGACGCTCCTCCTCCTCTGGATCTTCGGGTTCATTTTTCTGGATCTTTGCGGTAGCAACAGTGGCGCTGGGATCCGCATCAATGATCTGCTTCCCTTTTTCATACCCCTTATCGGGTTCTGACTCAGAGTCGGAACATGCATCTGATTCTGAAACCTTTAGCTCAGCCACCAGTGACTGCTTGGCCCGACACTCACTTGTGTTGTGAGTGGAGCTCTTATGGAACTCACACCATTTTCCAGTGTCCTTTCTCGGCTTCGCGGCGCTGTTCTTTGCTTGCGGCTTCGGCTGGTTGTCTTGGGCTGTCCCGCCTTGGCTTTGTCCTTTGTTCTGTGGTTTAGGGGCACCTTTCCCCTGCTTTGGATTCGCAGATCCGAAGTCTCGCTTCTTTTGTTTAAACTTCTGCTCGACCTTGACGGCATATCGGTATGCTGCGCCGAGTGAGGGGATGTTTAGGAATTGTATTTCTTCCTGGATGTACTTGTGCAGGCAGCCACGGTATTTGAGTATCAAATGTTGCTCCGAATCCTTGATACCCAACTTTGTGCGAAGGGTATGGAAAAGATTGGTGAACTCCGGCACGTCTTGGTCCCTTCCCTGCCGCAGTGTGGTCCACTTTATGTATTCATCCTCATAGCTTCCGACAGGGTAGTACTGCTCCTTGATGGCATCCCGGAACGAATCCCAGGTGGGTGTGGCTGAAAATAGTGAGCCAGTACTTTCATCCTTCTGCTCGCAGTAGGTTTCCCACCAGTCCTTGACATGGGGGGCTGCTTTGAGAAGAGCAAAAACAATCTTTTCCCGACTCGAAAATTCATGAACAGAAAAATAACCCTCTAGCAGATTTAACCATTTATCTACGGCATCTGCGTCTATCTGACCCTCGAATATGGGGATTTCAAAATTAACTTGTACCTTAAAGGGTGTGGCATTTCCAGAGTAGCTGCTGGAAGCCGATGCGTTGCTTCTGGGTAGCCGCTGAAGGATCTGGGCAAAGCTGTCCATCATCGCGTTCCGTTGTCGCTCGAGGGCTTCTTCGAGCAAGATTTTGATGGGATCTCCTGCCCCCTCGTCTTTCTTCTCGTCCGCCATGGGAGGCCATCGGGATTTGCGAGGCTGGTCTTGCAAAGGTTCAACCAGTTCAAGCCCTAACTCCTTATATCCCGACCTGGTTGGGGACATGCAAAGAAAAACAGAGAAAAAGCAGACCGCTCTGATACCACTGATCCAGATTTAAACAGGAACGCAACAAATTACAGAGATAACCATATACACAAAGATGCAGCGGAAATAATACTTCATTTCATTAATGGAAAATACTGAAATATGCTTACAACCAGAAATGGAAATAAACCAGCTAGGGCGATGGTAGCTTATCTTTGAGAAGAGATGTGGTGGCTACATGCCTCTGAACTGTGTTACAATGAGGCTCGAAGGCCTATTTATTGTTGAGAAACAATGGAAAACCCTTAACATTCCAAAACCTAACCCTAGGAGATGAAACGCCAAACTATGGGCCCCGTTTGGGGGTAAGTTGGTACATCAACTTCCCGGGGTCGTAACTTTGGCATATGATCTCCGTTTGACACGTACAATAGCTCATTAGAAAGATCTATCCGAGCACAATCATTGTTGGAACGGGCAACATCGGTCCATTCCATGGACCCATGTTGCCCCTGGATTCCCCAAAAAACGTCGTTTAGGGCCTCAAAACGGCTCCGGAAGTTCAGGACCCGAAAAACTGCTAAAAATAGTAAGTTGTGCTACAATTAAGGAAACTGAAAATGCTGAGAAAGAAAATGGTGGGGGTCCAGGTGGACTTGGCAGGTGGCCACCAATATCCACCTAGATCAAAAGCAGGAGAGTAAGATGATAGGTTCTTCCTCGAGTGCCACTGAAGAACCCATATTGATGATGTCTCATGTAAGGATTGCGACTCGATCTCACGATTATGGTAGTAAAAGTCCTGTCGATGGATCGAAAGAAGCAGAATCTTCTCGTTCAAATCCATCAACCTCAGTTCCCGGTTCCGATCCACTACAGATCGAGAAACCTAACCCTGACTTAGTAATAAAACCGCCCGCCAAGGGTGTACTTCGAAGGTCTGCTTTCAATCCACATGCGAGAGCAGCCCAGAATTACAACATTGTTGAGGATTTAGTTGTTTCACCCTCAGCAATGTCGGCTTTAGAAGTGCTGCATTCATGCCCAGCACAACGAAAATTACTTTTGTCGGCTATAGGAGCTGTTGATGTTCAGGACCCGAACCTGATAATCTTTGATCTAGAAAATAGTACATCGCGTCTCCCTCATTATATGGCTTTCCAGATTCCAGTGATAGTCAAAAACAGGCCTATTCATCGGACTGTAATTGATGAAGGAGCTTCCATGTGTATTATGTCGATTCAGTGTTGGAGATCGCTTGGTTCTTCTTCACTGAACCAATCCCCGACTATTCTTAAGGCCTTTGATGGCCGTGGGTTCCATCCGTTTGGCATTTTGCAGGATTTGCCTATAGGGGTTGAAGGAAAAACCGTTAGTCTAGATGTGGAGGTGGTTGATGCCCCTCTAGACTACAACCTTCTTTTGGGTCGAAGTTGGTCTTACGCTATGACAGCGGTCGTTTCATCGGTCTTCAGAGTCATAAAGTTTCCACATAATGGAAAGATCATGACAACAGACCAGCTAGCTTATTTTTCATCCGACCCAGCCTCTTCAGAGAGTATCCAACATGTCGGTAAAACGACTATCCCTTATAAGGATGTTGGCGTAGGATTAGTTAAAGATTCCGGTTTACTGGGAACTTTTCGTTTTCCTCCGATCAACGCAGACCCTTCATTCACATCCATTCATATGATTACTTCAGACACTATTATTTACGATGATCCTTGGATTGTCCCATCTGAATCTGAGATAGACTCATTCGGTGATGCAATGCCTTTGAGTCCATATGAAATTGCTTATGAGGCCGTGCAGTCTTTTTCCGACCCAAGTTCAACCCAAATTGATCAAATGAATGTGGTCCATGAGGAATCCCTTTTCGCATCAACCTCGGAGTTAATAACGTTTCCCGAAGTTGTCTCATCTGACGAACAACTTTGTGAAGTCTTGTGCGTAGACGATTTACCATGGGATGATCTCCATCATAGATCGTCGTTTTTACCTGAGGATGATCGTTTTGAAAACGATTTCTCGTCAATTTTTACAGCTAAATATGTCAAAGACGCTCAGAGTCCAATGAAACATCCTGATTCAGAGCTGAATTTGGGAAATGTTTCTCGCACTATTCCCATTGACATTTCAGTGAAGCCTGGAATTGTTGAACACATTCATATAGGTGCCTCGTGTTCAGATGACGAAATTCAAACATACAAGGCCCTATTTCAAGAATTCCGCGACGTGTTTGTCTGGTCCTATGAGGAAATGCCAGGAATTGATCCCTCCATTGTTGTTCATGAGATCAAGACTTACCCGGACGCTAAACCCGTTTGGCAACGTCTGCGTCAGATACACCCTCAGAAAGCGGCTGCAATCAAAGCAGAAGTTGAGAAGCTGTTGAAAGCAGGTTTCATTTATCCGATCCCGTTAACGGATTGGGTATCGAATATTGTTCCGGTTAATAAAAAGTAGGGAACAATAAGAATATGTATCGACTATAGGGATATCAATCGTGCTTGTCCCAAGGACAACTATCCAACGCCCTATATCAATCAAATAATTGATGATTATGCCAGTAGTGAAATATTTTCCTTTATGGACGGTTTTTCCGGTTACAACCAAATCAATATTCTACCTGCCGATCAACCAAAAACGGCTTTCATTTGTCCATGGGGGACATTTTCTTATTGCAAATTACCTTTTGGGCTTAAGAATGTCGGAGCCACTTTCCAAAGGGCAATGTCTTATGCATTTCATGACATCAAGCACATTGTGCAACCGTATCTCGATGATTTGCCCGCTCACTCCTTACGTCGAGCTGATCACCTTGTCCATTTACGAGAAATTTTTATGAGGTGTAGGAATTATCGTATACGGTTGAACCCACACAAATGTGTCTTCTGCATCGAAGTGGGACGATTGCTGGGATTTGTCAATTCAAAAGCCGGCATTCGCGTCGATCCCTCGAAGGTCGAAGCTATCATCAAATTGCCTCCTCCTTCGAGTTTGCGCCAACTCCAAAGTTTGCAAGGGAAAGCAAACTTTTTACGCCGATTCATTCCTAACTACGCCGAGATTACCAAGGGTTTTACCTGGTTGTTGAAACAAAATGCTCAATTCTCTTGGGATGAGATAGCTCAGAAATCTTTTGATGCGCTAAAGCACGCGTTGACCCATGCACCGTTGCTGCATCCTCCCAACTACAACCAGGATTACTTTTTGTACCTCGCCGCCACTCATTCCACTATTGGAATGGTCTTAGTACAGGAAGATGAATTTGACACGGAACATGTGATATATTATCTTAGTAGGACGTTAAATCCCACTGAGCTAAAATATTTGCATGTGGAGAAATTGGCCCTGGCAGCTGTTCAGGCTGTCCAGCGTTTTCGTCATTACATTCTTCTCCGTAAAACTACAGTCATTTCGGATTGCAACCCTATGATTTACATTTTGACTAAACAATTGCTAGGGGGCAAGTACTCTAAATGGATTGTTATCTTGCAAGAGTTCGACTTGGAGTTTGAAAAATCTAAGTCTAAGAAATCTTTAGTTTTTGCGGAATTAATGTGTGACTTCCCGCGTGCTGACACGGAAACTGTGGTAGAGGAACCCATTGCGGACGAATCTCTGTTTCTCATCAGCACTTTAGATCCGTGGTATGGGGATATAATTGTCTATCTCCAAACCCAATCCTTTCGGCCCGAAGCTTCAAAGTCGGAACGCCGAAAAATTCGATTCCAGTCCCAACAGTACAAAATTATTGGAGATACTCTTTATCGTCGTGGGGCGGATTTAGTTTTTCGTCGTTGTTTAACTCATGAAGAGGCAGAAAGGGTTATGAATGACTGTCATTCTGGAGCGTGTGGCGGTCATATGTCTGGGTATGCCACAGCTCAGAAGGTGTTGCGTGCTGGCTACTTCTGGCCATCCATGTTTAAAGATTGTATCATTGCGGTCCGAAAATGCCACAACTGTCAAGTGTTTGATCGCAAGATGCGTGCACCACCTGCTCCTCTCCACCCTATAATTGCCGTTGGTCCTTTTGCTAAATGGGGTATCGACTTTATTACATGTAACCCTCACTCGGCCGGGGGGCATGCGTATATCATCCTTGCGGTTGATTATTTTACTAAGTGGGCCGAGGCGATGCCTACATTCGAGGCTGACGGCAAGACAGCTGCAATTTTCGTATTCAATCATATTATTGCTAGGTTTGGTGTCCCACAAGCGATAATCACTGACCATGGGTGCCATTTTCGAAACATTATGATGACAGAACTTACAAGCCAGCTTGGTTTGCATCATGATAGTTCTACTCCTTATTATACCCAAGCAAACGGTTTGGTTGAGTCCATCAACAAAGTTCTAGTTATCATGATCCAACAAATCATTGGTATTCATCGGTCGAATTGGCACAACATGTTATTTTCAGCGCTTTGGGCGTACCGAACCTCAGTGAAAACATCAACAGGGTTCACTCCTTTCCAACTAGTTTATGGTTTGGAAGCAGTGTTTCCCATTGAATACGAAATCCCATCACTTCAAATGGCTATCGAATTACTTCCAGCTACTTCCGAAGAGGAGAAGCGTCTATTATACTTAGCTAAATTAGATGAGACTCGACGTGACGCTGCATTGGCAATCGAGACTCACTCAAAAAGGATGAAAGCTCAGTATGATCGCAACGTGACCCCTCGTAATTTTTCGGAAGGATACCTAGTGCTATTATATGATCAAGCTAACAATAAATTAGGTGCTGGCAAATTCGTTCCTATGTGGCATGGGCCCTACATTGTCAAGCGAAAGCTAGCAAAAGGGGCCTATGAGCTAGTAGATTTTGATGGGGACTCTTTGGGTAAGCCCAGAAATGGACTTTACCTAAAGAGGTATTATGCTTAAATGATGGGTATGGAGATTTAGTTAGGTTATTTTTTCTTTATAGCTGGTGTGTTTGTTAGTATAGACAGTGTGCTTAGCTTAGAGAGTGTGTTTTTCGTCATTATTCTGGCTTATCTTGGTTTTACTCTTGATATTGCAGATGTCGACGCCTCTCCAAACGTACATTGGTTTTGCTGATGGTGCTTGTCGTAGTACACGGAATATCTCTTCCGCAGCTTGGGTTATCTATTCGCCCTCTGACGAGTTAGTTTCTATGCATGGGGTGGGCCTCGGTCAAACAACAAACAACATTGCAGAATACAATGCAGTGATTGAGTTATTATCTGAATCTATTTCGTTTGGGATTCGGAGTTTGATAGTGAGGTTAGATTCTGAACTCGTTGTATTACAGCTTAATAGAATATATGCCATTAGAAATCCAGTGTTATTAAGGTTATTTTTGAGGGTGCGCCTCTTGGAACGTGAATTTGATTACATTGAATATCAGCATATTCCAAGGTCATTAAATACATTAGCAGATGCAATTGCTTCTCGAATGTTAGACAGACATTTGCGATAATCATAAATGTAAATTTAAAAACATTTCATCATACATGTTTAACAAGATAAGCCGGTAATAATAATATATAGATAGGAGTGTGTAAAAAATGTACATCGTATTCGATCATAGGTTGAAAAAAACCTTATGATCGGCAAAAATGATAAGTACAAAAAACCAAAAATGTCACATGTGTCTACAAAAAGTGACTAGCCAATCACTGGTGGTGCTCTCTATATGAGACCACTGCCCGCGCTACCCTACACAGGAACCTCCTGAAAGGTCCTGGGACTGCGACCACGTAGCGCTGAAGTCGGATAGGAATATCGTCTATAGTCGTCTCTGGTATGTCCGTCGTGAGACGCTCTAGGTCTTGTTCCAGCTCGGCTAAGGTCTCTGCGGCCGCATCCTATGGGGCCGGTGCTGGTGCAACTGGTACTCTTCTCTCGAATGGTCGGAGATTGGCCGGACGCTGTGGACTTACATCTGCATTTTGAAATTTGTCACTGTCAGTTTTGAGACGATATAAAAAACAAAAAAAAAGTAAATAATTTAAAAACATGTGAAAATGAAATACCTCTGTCGTCCCATTGTTCTCCCTGTGGAAGAACCATGTCCGGATCACCGCGAAAATCTACTCCGGCATAAGGAAAGTCCTGAATCGAAAAGACCTGGTCCTCCAACCAGTGAAAGTAACCTGCAGGAAATCGAACAACTCCCGCTCCCTCATCAGGATACCGGGCCATTACCGTAACCCATCGCATCATCTTTGGCTCCCGAGGAGGCCCAGCTGGAACAGTGAGATGTTGTGGGATCAGCATCGGAACCCTCTCTAGGGCAAAGCTCACAACTAAAGGCCCATACCCAAAGGTCTTTAATTGTCCGTTCTTTGCCCTAGTCAGTTGGCCCTTCATATTGGCCAACACAGTGTCACACCAATTGAAAATGGTGCCTCGGTAGCAATCTATCGCCATCCGCATTTGGGACCCGGTGGCAATGTGCAAGGCGGCTGCGCCGCAGAGTCTGGTAACTGTAAAGGCAATTACCATAAGTTCGGGTAGGGATATATATTTGATTTCTATCCCTTTCTCCTGGTTTTGATTGTTGCACCACTCTAGCCGGAGGCTAGCAAGGGATTGGCCACCCGGCCTAGTCCCGGACAGAGCCAGTTGCTCGCCCCTATTAGGCAAACCAGTGAGAAAATATATGTCAGAGGGCTCTATCTCGAGCTGGTGCCCTCCGATGTAGAAGCATTGATCCTGGACGTTCCACCTTTCAACCAGCCATTCTAAGAATCGCACCTGGGCCCTCATGCCAGGCATGGCCCAGTATTTGTAGAGACCGCATGCCTTCAAAGCATCAATGGAGGGTTGATGATCTATTGCGGCCAAATCGACATCTTCGTGTTCTCTTTCGCGCCAATCAAGCATGGTGGGCAATCTACACACCAGAAAACATCCATTAGAATTCATTAAATCAAAAATTAATGGTTAGGTTTTGAATTTTGGGGTTTTGAAATTGCTTTGCGCGGAGTACGCACCCCGCGTTCAGAAACAGAGCGTATGGATGCAGCTGTTCTGAAGGTAGGCTGCGTACTCCTGCCATTTTCCCATAAACGAAAATGTCGGGGTACGCAGGTCGCCCATGGGGCACCTGTGTACCCCGAAAGGCGGATCCTAAAACCCCAAAGCCCTTAAAAAATCAAAATAGGGCTTAAAATGAATTTCTAAACGGATGAAAACAAAGAGGAGGATGTTGTGAAATACCTGAAAGAGACGGCACTCGATTCCGACGGTCGGATTCTCCGCAAAGTCCACGGGAAGTTTCTTGCCAAAAGCCCTTTTCTCTCCTTCAACAGTAAAATGGTAAAAATGACATGGTAAAAGGTCTTTTTATAGGTTTTTTGGATAAATGAATGCTAAGTTTGTTTATTTTTCACCATGGAAGGATATTTCTCAATGCATTTTTGCTTATCTTAAACAGGTATGAGTAATGTGTCGTTTTTGTGCAGGACAATAGGACTTTCAAGGAAAATTATCATTTTTCATGAACCAAAACATCAGAGTCATCTTTTAAGCCCTTTTCTGACTCCTAAAATATGAAAAGATCGCCAAGCGTTTCTTTTACACTCATTAAAATGGAATTAAAAGACGGTCCCCTTATAGCTCTTTTCTGACCGTAAAAACAGGAAAAGATTGTCGGGTTTTTGTCATTTCAAACTCGATACGGAAATAAAATGACGTGTCCTTGATCGCTTTTTACTTTTCAGGTCAGAGGCACTAATCATGAAAGTACTCCTTGGTCGCAAGACTAAGCAGTTCTCTCAGGTATTATTTTATACTTTTTCGGGCTTGGGAGACACAACTTTACGAAAAAGTTCAACCTGGAGTCTTCTTTAGTTTTTTCAGACTCTCTAAAAATGAAAAACGCCGAGTTTCTCCTATACTGGACTCGTTAAAATTTCACAGTAAAGGACCTGTTCGATTACAAATAGGAACGGACCACTCCTTCTTAGGGTTCGAATCAAAACTAAGTTGGACTCATCCAAAGGATGAGCTTATAATCAAGCATATGTTATCCTCCTCAAGCTTGTAAAAAATAAAGGGGTACTTGCCAGAAATGGTGGGGGAAAAGAGAGAAAAATGAGCCCATTTGTTATCCGTTGTCTCAGAAGAAGCCTTATTACGACTCTTGAACACGACACTTTTCATTCACCTGGGTTGGGAAATCCTTTGCCTCACAGTTGATCAAGCCACATTGAAAGTCTTTAGCCGGGTATTAACTTTGGGTCAAATGTCACCAAGCCATCTGTCGTGTCGTTATGTGTTCAAGAGGTCTCTGCAATAAACATTCATCTGCAAAATACTCGTCATCCATTTTGACCATCCCTGAGTCAGTCCTTATAGCTACATTTCTTCAACTTGATCTTTGATTTCGTGTTGTGGGCTTGCCTGCAACGGGTCGCTTTCTATCGACATCAGCACATTATCTAGAAAGATGACCTAGGAATCGTCAGTACCTTGAAGTCTGCATGCATCAATGGCAGGTTTCTCGCCTTTGACGACAGTTTACATCATTGACTTTCGATCGAAGGATTCCGTGAAATGTTCGACATCAACTCATTCATTCACATCTCATGGATTGTACTGGGTACTTTGAGAACCATTGATATCACTGGTGGTCTCTCTCACGCTTGTTAACAGTTTACATCATTGACTGGTAATCAAGTGGTTTCTACCATGTTCGACATCAACTCATTTATTCGCATGGGTAGAATCGTACCTGTTCGAGAAGTAGAAATGAAGACCCTGGATCTAGTTTCCACCATCCAGGCTGCGAGGAGTTTTGTATTCATTGTACAGTAGACTAATCATAAACAGATGTTTGCGTCCATACTATGTCTACAAAAGTCTATGATTATAATGTACTGCAGAATCATTCCTGTATCAGAGCAGTAGACAGTCAATTAGTTAAAGTTTTCAATTTGAGTATGGGAATGCCTACCTCAGCGATGATATGATCATATATATGTATTTTGTGTTGAATACTTGCAGGTTCCGACTGGGCTCTCCACAAGATAATCCTTGAAATGATAAAGTACTTCACCCTTCCTAGAAACTATGAAACCCTAATCTACTACAGGCTTCGCACTTTAGGGGGCAATCTGTTACACTAAAATTTGTCACCATGACTACTTACAATTAGTATGGCTCCATCAACTGTCATACTATCCTCCTTGGCAAGCCTCATACCTCTGCTCTCCATGTCAAACTTCAAGAAAGAGAGAAAGTCATTAAAAATCTATATATCTCTGGGTACGCAGTTTCTCTTAGCCTTACCTGCGTGTACGCACTCCAAGTTCACAGTACCTGCGTACTTGTACGCTCTGTATGTAAAGCAATGGGTGCGTACTCCTGTAAAGGTCAAAAGGCGCAAGTTTCACTCCAAAAAAGTTACTTGTGGTCATTTCTAGAGCCTTCTAGAAGCTTGTTTGACGTGTGTGAAGCGCCTCCAGATGGTTCATGTATCCCTACCAAAGAGGAACTTATCCCATCAAGAGGGGAGCTATCCCATCCAAAGAGGGGCTTATCCCATTGATTGTGGACCTGAATAACTTCCTCTAGAGCACTATAAATACAGGCATTGGGCCAAAGGGAGGGGAGGTTGGAAGCTGAACATTCCTAAGGGTAGATGCTGCTGGAATTAGGACTCCCTTGTAAAGCTTGAGAGGAGAGATTCCCATCCTTTCCTAGCCTTATTTGAGAGTGGGTGAGCTGATCAAAGTAAAGGAAAACTCTTGCTGGACCCTAGGAGGGAATTGCACAACACCAAGGCTCAGGTTGTAATGGTTCCTTTTGTTACCTTTTAATGCAAATGAACTTATTTTTCTCAACAGATTGTTATTCATGGTTTGTTTCATATACTCCTTGGTCTATATGATGGATATGTATTGTTTTATGAGTTTATCAGGTGCTATTTAATCTTTTGGCTTGTTAGTGAATGCAGGTTTCGAAGAGAAGGAGGAGCTCATCCGGATCGGCGAGGCTGGACTACTACAAAGCGTTGGACTAAAGGTATGTTAAAGATCCCCTGATTACTTGTATTTGCAATGCATGTTTAGAGAAAGGTAGCTTTATTTGTCTTGTTTGTCACTAGAAAGCTTTTGCTTCTAGGAAGGTCGGTTGTGTCCGCACTAACGACTCTTTCCGTGTGACAGATTATTTTCCTTTTATACCCATGGTTGTAATTTTGGTTTCATCCACTGAATCGGATCCCAAATCCTCTTGAATGATGGCAGTTGTCTTTTCTTTTCCTTTGTTTTTGAATTTATTAGGCCTCATCTCAGGATGAAGCTTCCAACAATTAGCTTCATCGTGACCCTCTTTGGAACAATGTTTACATATTGTTTTCTCTCCTTCATTTTTAATGGATGCATTTTTATTTCCTTTGAAACCCTTTTCTTTTTCTTTACCCTTAAATGGATTTTTACTGCCTCTTTTGGAGCATTTTTCCCTCTTTCCTCAAGATGAGTGGCTTGCACATACACCTAATCTAGATTATTGGGATTAAACATAAGGATAGTATGCCTAAGGCAACTGTGTAATACCCCTATGTACTTCATAAACATGTCTTGTGATTACAAATCTACACCTAACATTAGAGACCTTTTTCAAAATTCTTGGGTGTAATCTTGGACATTTTGACCTTTAAGTTGTCTAAAGTTCTGTCAGTTCATGATGGCCTTCTGCATATAAGATAGAGGGTAGAATTGTCTTTTAATTGCATCATTGAAATTAGACCAAGAAATTGAGATATTACAACGTTTTATAATCTCTTCATACTCAAATAAATCCAATAGCTCTAATACCAAACTTGATATGATTAAGAAAATTAGTTTTGTTGTGCTAAAATTCCTTATCTGAATATATTAAAGGTGCTTGAGGATTTATGAAATTATTTGCAATTTTAAACATGGGTTTTTGAGTATTTTTATGTAATTTTTATGTGCAAATTAACATAAAAATGATTGAACAATAGCATATAACTGACATAAATATCACCATAAAAAATATCACAGTAGCACATGATGAAGGAGTTCACCCCTCCTGGACTACATCTCCTTGGTCTAGCTTCCAATGGCTTGGCCCTCCCTATTATGCTAAAAAATGTGAATAGATCAGTTTACAATGCTCAAAAAGCTCTGAAACTTGTTCCAATGGCTCCAGAATGCCCAAAAATGCCCATGTAGCCTCCTTCTTCTCCTGATTTGGTAAAAAAATCATCAAGTTATGATTTTCTCAAGTTTGACTACTATTCGCTCTACAAAATCCCCAAAATCCGACACCTAACCCACAATTTCGCCCCCATAATGTGCTAACGGAGTGTCGTTTTGCCCAAATTTTGGCGCAGATTGTGGGTGCCTTAATTTGGCCTCTAAGGCCTTATGTCCAAAAAAATATGGACACGCGGGGGGCCACGTGCCCAGGGCTAAGGCCAATGGCCCGCCCTCGCCGGCCGGGACCCCGCACTGGTCTCCACCAGTGATCAAGTGTTGTTAATATGACCAAGGTTCGACCCCACATGGGCTAGCCATAGCCCAAAACAGTGCACCATACAACTTTAAATACAACTCGTGCCTTTAACAGTTAAGAAACAACTGCATGGTGTATTCGAGGAGGATTTGGCTTGTTTGTGTGTGGTCACCGGTTCAACCCCCGTTGCCTCCGCTTGGACTTTGAACAATAATTTTGGTGGTCCCCGGGTTGCCATGCAATGGCCTCCAACTGGGCCATGTGTGAACCCGTGGTTGGCAACCATTCCGACAAATAAAAAATGCATAATTTCGACCAATAATAAAATGCCACTTGTCACATTGCGATTCGCTGGAGAAAACCCGTTGACCAAGTCAAACTGCCACATACACCTGCCCATTCAATGCCATGTCAACAGTAAGGACTGTTGATTGGGTTGTCAATTTTTTTTATAAAATTCGCATGTTTGGGAAAGTGAACAGAACTTGATTCTGGGAGCATACGGTGTCTATTTCATGCGAAACAAGTTGTGACGGATTCAAGATGACAAGAACTACACGGTCGTCCAAGTTTCACATCGATCTGAAAACTTTGAATTTTGAGCTAATTTTTGAGATTTTGAGCACCTGATCATGATCACTTATTATTCATATTGAATTTAATCTACATTAAGTATTCATAGTTCAACCGTCCATTTTTAAATGGTTAGCTATGTATTTTAACCATGTGACATATCAATGTTGCCACCATTCAAAACTTTCATAAACATTCATACTAAATCTTTTTAGGGAATGACTGTGCATGATGGTGGGCTACACTTTTCTCCATTTTTTCATTTGGTAATCGATCCAACATTACCTTTATTAGACATTGTAGGATTCTCATATAACATTATTTGCATTGCATGGTTTCATTTTAACGAAGGGATTGTTTTCCTTTTCTTAGTTTGAGATGTTTGATCATGTTTCTACTTCATCTTTAATTGAGTAGGTTTATATTGGAAATATTGATTTTTTTTAAGGAATATTTATTTTAGTGCATTAATTCATGCCATTGATGGGAAAGGAAACAACATCTACAAATGATTTCAACTTAAGTGCATCTCGATTTATATATGGAACCATCCAATATTACTTTAACTTCCAACTTTTCTACCATAAGGGTTGTTATGATTTGTGGTTTATTATTACTTTGGTTTTTTTAACTAGAAATGCCCTTCATCTAGTGAAGATTTTGATGTGTATACACATGATAAAAATAGAATTTGCAATGGAAATAAATGTGATTATAATCCAAAATTTCTATCCAAATGTCACTCTCACCACAATTTTTTCTAGAGACCAATGTTGATGGGATTCATGTAAATATAAATTCATGCACATGTGGTGGTGACCATCCTCCTTGTTATCAAGATCATGCTAATCAACTTACACCAGGTGTTATCAATTTACAAAAATATTTCTCAACCTAGAATCCAAAAGGGATGGATATTCAAACCCAAACTAGGATCTATGATAATGATTATATATGTTCACTAAATCACACTATCATGGCTTCATGAATAAGCCTACATTGTCCATAGGATAAGCACCCATACCAATAAACTATGATTTATCCTATTTTGATATAAAAGTGAGGATACAAAAACGTTTTACATATGAGTTGAATTTTAAGTCTCTTTATCCTAAAGATTGATCTAGTTGGTAATCCAAAAATTAACAATATTAGATTACTAATGTGAATTTTCCAAGCATTTTGAAGAACCTTGATAATATAGAACTTATTAGATCTGAATATGTTTTAGTAATCACCATGAGCCGTTAAACTTGAAAATCATTCCCTATTTTAGGAAAAGGCCTTTTTGGATCCTTCTTCAACTTTCCATTCCCATTCTCTATAACCATGTGTAGATTATGACATATAAACATAAATATATGCACGTGTGTATAGAAGAGTTTTTATGCCATAGAAAAATTCCAAATTGCATGTTGGTTAGTGTATGACTTATTTTAATAGGGCCAGTGCAATTTAATGTTTCCCTATCATGGCATGTTAGCTGCAATGAAAATCTAGAAAAACAACAACTTTTTTTTGGCTAAGAGGAATTATTATAGGTAACTTTACAACTTATTATAATATGATGTAAAAATATGAAACATAAAAATTTCAATCAATTATCGTAGCATATATCTTTTATTTATGGAAAAATTGTATAATTCACACTCTTGTAATATTGGTATGTTACTTTTTCTCTAAAATATATTGCATATATTTGCATTAAGACATTGGATTCGTAGTAACATGGAATTTATTGAAACAAAATTTTATAGTTGTAAAAAAAAAAAAAAAAATCGTGAGCAACATTAATTTTCATTTTTGTTTGTACTTGTGCATCATATAATTTGTTTTCTAAATGAGCTAGGCAATCAAAGTTACATTAAAAATAAAACACACACACACACACACACACACACACACATATATATATATATATATATATCTAGAGAGAGAGAGAGAGAGAGAGAGAGAGAATCCACATACAATATTTATATGTCTGTATATTTTTATTGCAATGATTATGTAGATCATATTTAAAATTATGGCCGAAAACAAAGGTAAGAACAAGGAACGTAGAAAATAGATGTATTTTGTTTATGTAGCTAAAACCACTAAGTTTTTCATTCGAAAGTAAAACTAACGCAACCAACTCACGTAGAGGAAAAGAGGTTGTCCTACCATTTTTTTAACTTATTTTTTTGTTTACAATATTGTGCCCACAATCTTATCACATATATTCATAACTTTGCAATATTTCAATCACCTTTGTGTTAATTTTTCAAATTGTTCTATGTTGTATCAATTACTTTAGCCCAATTTTTTTCTTCATTTAACAATGCATCCAATTATTAGCAATGTAACCAATCATAAACTGTAACTGAAGGTAAAACAGTACACGCAATGACAAATAAGACAACAACACAACCATAAGAGACAGTAGATTGGTCCAAGACCAGGGAAAAACCCCACAAAGGGGAAACCCTTTCAAATTTATTCTTTATTAGATCGTCATAAAAAAAAATTAATGGAGAGTACAATGAGCCTAATACATAAACTTGAAGCATATATTTACAGAACAGAAACAGACTGCAGAACTACTGAACAAAAAATAAAACCTCTTTGTCCATCAAATCATTGAAGCCAACTAAAGTCAACTGTCAAAACCTAGATCAAAAACCTGGATGCTCCTAGAAAGACTCACTGCGTGCATCTAAAACTCCTTGGTCGCTTTCTAAGCCACTACGTGAGGGTGTCTATGTTTGACCCAAACACTCCCAGGAAGACTGTATGCGTGTAGCCAGGGTCAAACTTACACAAAACCACACCAAACCCCTAGACGCTCTTTTCCCATCACTGTATCTGCATCTGGGGATGCCTGGACACTCCCTTGACCACTTTGTGTGAGCCTCTAGGGACTAATATTATTTGATCTACCTCAGAAACCCTGGATGCTCCCTTTAGGCCTCTGTGCCAGCATTTGAGACTTCTTGGACGCTCCCTTAGCCGATGTGTGCGTGCACCTAGGGACAAAAAAGCTCAGTTATGTGCCTACATCTGAGAAACAAAAACCTTAGATCCGTGCAAGCTTCACTCCTGTAATTTCGTACCCTTGCGCGAACTTCATCTGTCAGAACTATTTGAACCAAGACAAAAGAAGACAATAGTAGATAGCTTGATCAATGTGTGTAAATGAAATTGAGGTATCTTCTATTTATAGGCTTCTATGAGGTTCCACTTGGGGTTGAGGCCAACCTAACCAATTTTACATGTGCTTAAGTCTGGCCCATTCCATTATTCATAAGTGAATAAAATAATTCAAAAATAAACTTTCGCTTGACCAAATAGGGTGATATTTAGGTCGATTTTGGTCCTCTCGAAAAGAGTAGTTAATGCAATCATCATCTCGGTCATATAAGCTTTCCAAGGTGCAATTTTAACCTAGTTGCAAAATTAACACTCCCTCTCAACTAGGAATAATTCCACCTGCAAAATCTATTCGTTGATCATCACATCATCTTGTCATGTTGTAGTCTTGATTTGGCTATCTCTGCTCAACTCTATCTACTGAAACTTTCTCGAATCTAAAAGAATAAGAATCGGGGAGAAATAAATTCCACCCATACTGAGAATAAGATAACTTAATCATGCAGGGGAGCACATATTCGACCCTGGAATCTCATCAACGAGCTCATTCTTAACCCGAGATCTCAAAAGGGGAGAAAGTCTCGACCCGATCCTAGTGCCTACCGATATTCCCATCAATGACCCTCAATAGTCATGGAGTAGAACACCCGCATCATAATCAACTTGGGATTTACACCCCAAGTACACTCTCAACCTGTTGGCCAAACGGGGAGCAGTATTCCCAACTAGCCTTGCTTGAGGGTATGATTCCAACTGGGGTATACTCTACATAGACCAGATAGGGGCGAAGTATCGACGACCCTACGAAGACAGGGGAGAAAAATCTCCAACCCTATGGGTAATAGATAGGGGAGTACCCTATTGTGCAGAGATCCCTCAACCCCAGGAGCCCTCTATCTCAATTCCTCACCCTGGGAGCTTAAACAAGGTAGGAAGAGTTGGCTCAGTTTCCTCAATCAATGTTGACCCTTATCCGGAGTGGCCACATCCATCAATACAATCTTCTCTCTGAAGACCAAGAAATTTCATTTTGGTAATTCCTTGGTGAGAATATCTGTAATCTACTCATATGTCGTTATGTGATGGAGTTTAATAGTTCCCCTTTGCACCATGTCTCGAATAAAGTGATATCAAATCTCAATGTGCTTATACTTGTTATGAAACACAAAATTTTCAGCCAAATGGATCCCACTCTTGTTGTCGCAATATAGCACTATAGTGTTTAGGACCTACTCAAATAGCTCTCCAAAGAGCTTCCTCAACCAAACTGCTTTGCAGCTAACCATGCTAGTGACAATGTATTCTGCTTCGGCAATGCTCAATGCTACAGACTTTTGTTTCCTTCTCATCCAGGATATCATGGCAGATCCAAGGCTAAAGAAACATCCAAATGTACTCTTTCTAATGATAAAATTTCATGTTGAGTCAACATCTGTGTATCCACAAAGTTGAGCATTTATGGCAGAATATCCCAAACCAAGTGTGATCGACCCGTGCAAATATCTCAATACGTGTTTGGCAGAAATCCAATGTGCATGGAGGGGCTCAGTAATGAATTGACTCAATGTGTTTACTGCATAGAATATGTCTATAAGGGTGTTCACAAGGAACATCAAAGCCCTAATTAATTGTCTATACTCAGATGGATTTTCCAAATCAAGTCTTGCAACTTCTCCACATGACTTCTTGAAGTTCATTTCCATCGGTGTATCCATGGATTTGGATTCAGTCATTCCAAATATTTCCATCGACTTCACAATGTATTTTCCTTGTGAAAGGAAAATCTCACCAGGGCTTTGCCACACCTCAAGACCTAGAAAGTAGTGCATGAGACCAAGGTCCTTCATCTCGAATTTAGAGGCTAGCTCCCTCTTACACTCGATCATCAGAGGCTCACTACCTGTCAACAATAGATCATCAACATATAAAACAAAAATCAATAACATACCATGGACTACTTTGAAGTAGAGGTTGGGATCGACATTGGTTCTTGTGAATCCCAACTTCATTAAATAGTTGTCAATGCGTGCATAACAAGCTCGGGGAGCTTGCTTCAAACCATACAATGCCTTATTCAACCTGAAAACATGCATTCTGTGATATTACACTTCAAATACATGTGGTTGTTAAACATATACTTCTTCCTGTAACATGCCATGAAGGAATGTTGTCTTTACATCCCTATGATGAAGAGTCAATCCTTGACTAGAAACTAGGGAAACTATCAAACAGATGGTTGTATATTGAGCCACAAGAGCAAATATGCCATCATAATCTTCTCCCTCTTTTTGAGAGAATCCTCGACCTACGAATCTTGCTTTGTAGTTCTCAATGCTACCATCAAGTCCATGTTTGATCTTTAATAACCACATTAAAGTCACAACAAAATTCCCATTGGGTCTTGGCACAACATCCCATACATCATTTTTCACATTCGATTCATATTCCTTAACCATAGCATCCTTCCAAAATTGTTCTTTTATATCTTCTTCGAATGAGGATGGTTCAACTTGAATCATAGTGCTCATGGATCTAACATATCCCTGATACCTGCATGGTTGCTTCCTTTCTCTAAATCATCTATGAATGGGAACATTTATTTCAGCATTTTGTAAAGTATTGTAGAGCCAAAGTGGTCTATTCATAGTAGGAGGATCACTTGGAGGAAGATCTAAAAGATCCATAGTCTCCATGGGATCGTCAACAATATCAGCCTCGGACTCGAGCATGGAAGGACCATCTAGAACATCCTAGTCATCATTCTCCTTCTTGGTAGGAGGAGGCGGGGGAAGGTCTCTTGCTTTTCCAAGAGTTGCATCTTCATCGAATGTTATGTCCCTACTAATTTAAACCTTCCTTTGACCAGGAATATATATCTATATATATATATATATATATATATATATATATATATATATATGCTTTAGAATTTTCACAATAACCCACAAATGTACCTTTTCTTCCTGTAGCTTCCAACTTTTTTCATTTGTCCTTCGACACATGAAGATATACGGGGCATCCAAATACATGAAGATGGATAATATCAGGCTTGACACCTGTGAATATTTATTCAGGGGTCTTATTTTCTAATGCTTGATGAGGCACCCTATTTTGAACATATACAATAGCATGTGTGGCTTCTGCCTAAAGGAAGTTTTGCACCTTTTGATCATGGAGCATGGCATGGGCAACTTCTATTATAGACCTATTCTTCCTTTCATCTAAACCATTTTGTTCAGGAGTATATGGCACAATTGTTTCCTTCTTGATCCCTTCTTTCTTGCAAAATGCTATGAATTTGTTTGACATGTATTCCCCTCCATTATCGGACTTGAATACTTTGATTCTTTTCACTGTTTGATTTTCGATCAAGGCTTTGAATTCCTTGAACATTTCAAAGGCTTCATCCTTTTGATTAAGGTAGTATATCCATGTCTTTCTTGAGAAGTCATCAATGAAGGTGATGTCTCATTAGGGCAACTTTGAGGTCTAAAATGGGCCTCCTAAGGAAATTATAAAATAATAATGGAAATAACAAAATAATATTAGATTACATCATCAAATTTTAGAGGGAAAAAAGAAAAAACTACCTTTTGAACTCGTATTTCAACTTATCTCCCTATGGATTTACTCAAATTTCAAAAGGGAACACTCTTTGGATGCAGAATTTGATTCCTCATCAAAGGATTACCCATGTTGCATACTTTTGATGAACCCTGCTACACGAAAAATGAGAAATACATGAAAAATGTGATTGCAATCATGTTTTTTAATGTATTTCTCATTTTTCGTGTAGCAGGGTCGATCAAAAGTATGCAACATGGGTACTCCATGGATGAGGAATTAAATTTTTCATCCAACGAGTACTCCCACTCGAAATTTGAGTAAAACCTTAGGGAGATAAGTTGAAAATACAAGTTGAAAAAATAGTTTTATTATTTTATTATTTTTTAATCTTTTTACTTTTTTACCCCAAAAATGGTGAATCATCCCCCATGGTTAGTATAATCATCTTGAATCCTATTGGTTCTTATAAAGTTTATTTTGGTCGTAAAATTTCTTAGGAGGCCCACTTTAGACCTCAAAAGTTATCTAATGTAAAGATGAACACCAATAGAGTGCACAAACATCAAACCACATATATCAGAATGAATGAGATGGAGGATGTCATTTGCCTTATTCTCACTAGAGGGGAATGGCCCCCTTGTTTTCTTTCCACTCGCACAACCTGGGAAAACTCCATCATGATGCGATTGAACATCGAGAATACCTAAGACAAATTTCTTCAATTTTAGAATAGAATCATAGTGTAGATGAGCCAATCTGCGGTGCCACAACTCACTTAGATGATTGATATTATGAAATAATGCCAGAAGTGGCTTTCCAATAACTTTATAAGATCCTTCAAATCTTGATCCTAATGTGAATGCATCTCTCATAGGTGAATCATCAGACCAAGCCAGAACATTTCCTTTGATGAAGGAAACCCTCATCCCTTTATCTTCCAATGCGGATATAGATACCAATTTCTTCATTAATCCTGGTACATACATAACATCATGCAGCAGAAATAATTTCCCAGAATTTAACTGAAATTTGACAAACCCAAATCCTTTCACAGGATGAGTGGAGTTATCTCTAATAATTATCTTCAGCTTAGTATCACTCTTTACTATATTAGAGAGGAATTCCTTGGATCTATAGGAATGATGAGTGGCCCCACTATCAACCAACCAACTATCCCATGAATCCGATGGAGAAGAACTAGTAAAGTTAAAAAGAAGAATGAATTCAGATTTATTTATAACTTTATTTTCATACCTGGTAACTCTTGAATTCTTTTGAGGAGGATGATCTTCTTAATAGTTACTTGAGGAAACTCCTCCTCTTCTTTCATATCTTCTATCACGATTATTCCTTTGATTGTCTTTCTTTCATTTATTATTTTTGTTGCTTCTGGTGTTGTAACATGGCCTTTTTCACTTCTCAGGATATTCTTGAGCATATTGACCTTTCTTGTGGCAATTATAGAATTCAATATGAGATAAAGATTTGGCATTCCTTCCCTTTTAATTTTGAGAAGGAGGTTTCCTCGATGGACCTCCTTTCCCCTTCTTTTTTCCATGAGTGATATATGCAGTAGGCTCTCCCTCTTCATGCTTTTGAATCCTTCCTTTTGATATCATCCTCGATTCTTCTTGAGTAAGCTTCCCAACAACTTCATCAAATGACGGAAGGACATTGTTGTTTCTTATTGTAGTAATGAAGGTTTCCCAAATAGGAGGGATACCTCTAAGAGTCACAACTACTAGTTCCCTGTTAGGCACATTTTCTCCAACTCTTTTCAATTGATCTCTAAGGCAAGATATCCTCATAATGTAGGATTGAACAACTTATCCTTTGTTCATCTTGGTTTCTTTGAGTTGATATTTCAAGGTGATGATCTCATTCAAATTTTGGATTCATACATGCCAGCTATCTTATCGTACATATCTTTAGACTTTCTTAAATTCCCAACATATGCAAGTAAATGATCTTGTAAACCACCAGCCATAATTTTCTTTGTTTTGGACTCACCTTTCTTGTACCTATTTTTGAGGGAAGCAGAAGCATTTTCCGGATGCTCGGGCATCCTTCCTTGAATGTATTCCAGCACATCATTGTTGTCAGCTATGATCTCCAACCTAACTTTCCATGCAACAAAGTTTGATGTGTCACCCAACTTTTCATGCTCCTTGAAGGTAGAGGAAGACATCTTGACCTTGACTAGGCAACCTTCTTTCAATAATGAGGGCTTCAATGTTTGTCTTCTTTGGGCTTGTTCTTCACCTCAACTCTAATTCGATCTTAATTTTTCAGATTGTTCTATGTTGTATCAATTACTTTAGCCCAATCTACTTCTTCATTTAAAAATGCATCCAATTATTAGCAATGTAACCAATCATAAATTGTAACTGAAGATAGAACAATATATGCTATGACAAAGAATACAACAACATAACCATAAGAGATAGCAGATTGGTTCAAGGCCAGGGGAAAACCCCAAAAGGGGGGAAACTCTTTCAAATCTTCTTCTTTATTAGATCACCATAAAAAGTTTTCAGTAAAGAGTACATTGAGCCCAATACATAAACTTGCAACAGATATTTACAAAATAGAAGTATACTACAGAACTACAAAACAACAAAGAGAAACCCTTTGTCCATCATATCACTAAAGCTAACTGAATTCAACTGTCAAACCCTAGATCAAAACACTTGAAACTCTCAAAAACATGGATTTCATGCATCTGAAACTCCCTGGACGCTCTCTAAGCCATTGTGTGAGGGTGTCTATGTCTAACCTGGACACTCCTAGGAAGACTGTATGCATGCGTTTGGGGTTAAAATTACCCAGAATTGCTCCAAACCCCCAGATTCTCTATTCCATTCATTGTTCCTACATCTAGGACTGCCTTGATGCTCCCTTGACCACTCTATGTGAGTTTCTGGGGACTAATATTGTCTAATCTACCTCAGAAACCCTAGATGCTCCCTTTAGGCCTCTATGCGAGCATCTGAGACTTCATGGATGCTCCCTTAGCCACTGTGTGCATGTGTTTGGGGACAAAAAATCTCAGTTATGTTCTTACGTTTGAGAAATAGAAACCCTAGATTCGTGCGAGCTTCACCCTATAATTTTGAACCCTTGCAAAAACTTCATCCATCAAACCCGTGCAAACCAAGACAAAAGAAGACGGTAGTAAATGGAATAATCAATGTGTGTAAATGAAATTGAGGTATCTTCAATTTATAGGCTTCCATGGGGGTCCACTAGGGGTTGAGGCTAACCTAACCAATTTTACATGTGCTTAGGGCCGACCCATACCATTATTCATGAGTGAATAAAATAATTCAAAAATCAACTTCCACTTGACCAATTAGGGTGATCTTTAGGTCGATTTTGGTCCTATCGAAAAGAGGAATTTAATGAAATCATAATCTCGGTCATCTGAGTTGTCCAAGGTGGAATTTGACCCTATTTTCAAAAATTAACACGTTGACATCATATGTGGAGTGAGCCACATCTATACTTTTAAGAATATTATATATGGTCCAAAAAACTAACATTAAGTGGGGGTCAAGGCATGTTAAAACCCTAAACCTAAGCCTAGAAGACTATCAAGCCATGTTAGGTATTGGATCCATACGATAGGAAGGGTTCCATTTTTAATGCAATGTTATTATTCCATATTTGAGTAGAGAATCTCGGCCTTAGTAGAATACTGAAGCATAACAGAGTACGTAAAATATTATGCAGCAACAATATTGGCCACAATGTCCATGAAAATTCCATAGTGAGTACCCCTTTGAACTTTGTATTTACATTCCATAACTAACAAGAAAATACCAAACCATGGGCCTCACCTTCTCATCAAAACTTTCTTGTATTGGATTTTAGAATGCTACATCGTGCATTTAGTGTGTGGATGGTCTATTATTTTCTTGATTTTTTCAATCCAATGTAAATTTATTCTAGTATTTCATGCATTAAACCAGTAATATTAAATTTGAAAACTAAATCAATACTCTACATAATAAGATATTTCATAATATTATAAGAGATGTTGTGACAAAATCTTCTAGTGGAATATCCATGAAAATTCACAGATCAAGTTGTTTATTTTAGTACAATTGATACAAGTACTTTATTTATGAACAATGATAATTACTTGTGAATATATATCATAGTTCTTTTATTTTCATCAAGCAAACACAATTTAAAAATCAACTAATAACCGTGAAAATAAAGTAGATATTACAATGTGTGTGTGAGAGAGATATGTGAGTGATAAGTGTGTATGTAAAATGAAAATGTTCAAGTGTATTTTATACCCAAGATAGAGAAGAGACATGCCTCTTAAATTAAATCACATCCCTTTGTAAATTAAATTCTAGTAAGTGCACAATTACATTTTTACTCACATTTTAAAGAGTTGAAGATCATGTAAATAATCGTGGGTAGTAACTCTTGGTAAGTATATTTATTTACATATTCTTCATATTCCCTCTTTTATGCAAATACTTTCTTAAATTATGGTGGGTAGTAACTGATGATAAATATGTTAGTTATGTGAGTATGAGTTATTTTCAAGGATCTTAATTTTAGGTGGTTCTCTTGATTTCCTTTCTTTTCATTTTCTTTCTTCTAATTTAGAATTTATTTTTCTTTCATTTTTTTACATAGTATTATAAATACATCAAAGATTATGAAGACTTGCCATAGCTACATTCTCCAACACTCCCTCTTAGCTATGGATGTATTCATAATTATTATCTAGATATTTTCTATATATGTGATCTTTCTAAAAAGAAAGGTAAATATCATCGATAGAATTTTATCTAGGTCATCACCTTTGAACTACATTAGCATCATCATCAATATGTACCACAACCCAGGTTAGCACTCCTAACCGATGGTACTTACTCATCTAGTCACCATGATCTGGTGGGTGCCTCACCTCATGGTACTTTAACTAGTTAAGGTTTGTCATCGCCCATGGTCAAACCCTAGGGAAACCCATGTCCTAGGCCCAAAGGCCTCTCTCTAGGCCATGATGCTAAAGAAGCACCCACTCCACAAGTGTTCAAGCCTTAGAGACCATTTATTTCAATAATTTTCATCCCTCATGCTATCTCACCAATAGTCTGGGTCATGCTCCTGTTGTCACCAATAGTCTGAGCCATACCCATGTTGTCCACCCATCAAAATTCTAGTCCAAGCTCCTATTGTTACCAAAAATCTGAGCCATGCCCCTTTTTATGTCACATCAATGCTCCCTCTCACTGATAGAGGAGTTCTCCACTAGTCCAAGTTTGTCTCTGAAGTATACAAACTTCACCTGAGATAAGGCTTTGTGGGAATGTCAGTTGTATGCTCATCAATGGAGCCTCACCACTCCCTTCTGTACCATATCATGAATGTAGTGGTACTTTATCTCAATATGCTTTCTCTTATCATGAAACATAAGATTGTCTATCAACTTCACACAACTTTGATTATCACGAAACAACATAGTTGGTTCCAACGTCTAGTTGAAAAATCTAGAGAGTATATTTTGAAGCCACACTCCCTCATAGCATGCCAAACAAGCTGCAATATACTTTACTTCTACAATATTGAGTGTGAAAGGGGTATACTTCCTACTGATCCAGGATATCATAGCAGAACCCAAACTAAAACATACACTAGATGTACTCTTCATGTCATCTTCACTCCATGCTCAGTTAGAGTTTGTATATCCATGTAGCCATATCTCACCATTTGAAGCATATCTCAAATAATAGTCAGCAGTATGACACAAATATCTCAATATATGCTTTGCTACAATCCAATGCTCATGTCTTGGTTCCATTTGGAATTGGCTCAAGGTGTTTACCACAAAGAAAATATTTGGCATGGTATTTACCAAATACATCAATGATCCAATCTGAATAATTAATGTTATAAATTAAATAATATTATTAATAAACTAGCCATTTATTATGGTTGTTTGATGAACTAAAGGTCTCTACATTGATCTCTATTTAATTTGGTTCCATGATCTACTTCTTCATCTTGTCCTGGCGATGAACCACACTGGATGGTTCGAAACATGTCGACAAATATTCTCGATGTGGTTTCTACTGAAATAATATTTTCTTGATCCAATCAAATTCTAGTACATGGACGGATCCACCGGGTCAGACCTAGAATCTCCCAACGTTCTCAAGTTTGTCACCCTAGGAGTTTCCATAGACTTTCACTTCGTCATGCCAAACTTATGAAGGATCTTGATGACATATTTTCCTTTTCCAATAAGGATTTCACAAGGGTTCTTCCAGACTTATAGCCCTAAATAGTGATGCATCAAGCCAAGATCCTTCATGTCAAATTCAGAGACCAACTCCCTTTTACACTAAGCAATAATATGCTCTACATCGATCAAGAACGAATCATCAACATATAGTAGCAATATCACCAACTCACATTTTACAACCTTGATATGAATATTTGGATCAATAACACTTTAAAATAAACCAAGTCTCATCAAATATCCATCAATTATATAATACCAATCTCTCAAAGATTTTTTGAGTCTATACAAGTCCTTCTTTAATATGCACACGTGAGACTCGCTATCATGAACCTCAAAACCTTGTGGTTTCTCTAGGTACACCTCTTCCTCAATGACACCATTCAGGGAAGCGTTCTTCACATGCATATGATGTAGCTTCCATCCCATAAATGAAGCAAGAGAGATAAGAGGTCTAATCATGATGTACCTGGAAACTGGTGCAAAGACTTCATCATAATCTTCTCCCTATTTCTAGGAGAATCCTCTAGTCATGAATATTTCCTTGTATTTTTCAATGCTCCCATCTATTGCATGCTTGCTCTTGTAAATCCACTTTAAGGATACCACTGACTTTCCTTTGGTTCTTGGAACAATTTCCAAAAACACTGTTCTTAATAATAGATTGGTATTCCTACATAATTGTATCCTTCCAATCTTGTGAAGTAGTTTCTTCCTTGAAGTTGGGAGGTTTAGAGTCAATCAACTTAATTATTAAACTTACATAAGTAGAATACTCTTAGATTTCTTAGATTCTCTGAAGGTGCCTTGTGGAGCTGCATGTCCTTTTGCATCTTGTAAAGTAGATTTTAGCCAAACTAGTTTTTTTCTATTTTTAGGAACAACCAAAAGATCCAACAGTTCACAAGGTCCTTTTGGAATATCTTCATGATCTTTAGGATGGTTGGAGGATGAGGGAGGACCTGTAACCTCTTTTTTAGGAGCCACGTGGTTCTTCGCTTCATCTTCAGTGTATGAGTGCTCTTATTTGGATTTCCAATAAGCTGCATCTTCATAACAATTCATGTCTCTTCTTCCTTCCACTTCTCATTTCCCTAAAACATAGATCTTATATGATTTTGATGATTCACTGTACCCAAAAAAATTCCCTTCTTAATGGAAGGCTCTAGCTTGTTTCTCTTATCCTTGGGTACATGTATGAACACTAGATAATTCTACGTCCCTATAATAGTGTAGCCCCCATAATGTTATTGTTTTGCCCCATAGAATACCACTATTGTTATTTTTATGCCCTTACATTATTATTATTATGTAGGCCCTAATTATATTTTGACCCCTTAAGGCTCCTATATATACCAAGGAGATATTATCAATTGAATTAAAAGGAGTTTTCCCCCTCAAATAAGCTTATTTTCAAGTCGTTGATATATCTTTTCTTCTGTTTTTTTATTTGATTACATAACATTTGGTATCAAAGCTCTAGATCCTAGGGTTTCGCTGCTTCAAACAGGTCACCTTGGAAATTTTGCGATAACTTCTTCTTCTTCTTCTTCTTCTTTGTGAGGCTTAAGAAGTGAAAAATTTGACCATGTGGATTTGAAATCTTGGTGAACATGTAAAAATTTTAGAGCTTGGTTCACTATATTTTTTGGAGATATGGTCCAAGGAAGTTAAGGTTTCTGCATGCTCGAGAATTCTGTCTCAAACAAGTGTTCCGAGTAAAATAATCATAACTTTTTGTTTGTGCATCAAATTTGAATTTCTTAAAATTATTTGAAAGTTCACAAAATTTAGTTTTTCATGTATCAATTTCAGGGCCGAAGGTTAAAACAGTGACATGTGCCATATCATATAAGTTCGTTCTATTAAACCAGTCCATAATCAGGTCATCGTGGGATATTTGTCATAACTTCATCTTGAACAATCCAATCTTGGTATAACTGGTGGAGTTGGAAAGAAGACACATAGGGCTACCTCAAGACAAAATTTTAGACCTTGGGAGGTCGAAATCACATATATATAATAGTTTTAAGGTCAGGCTTATCACAAGCTCAAAATCAAGCTCTTAAAAGGTGTGTATTTTTAAATTTGCAAAACTTTTGTTTGAAAAATCAGTTTGAAGTGATTCAAAAGGCATAATGAAGCATAAATATCATTAATTGATTACAAAATGCCTCCCCAAAAAACCAAAATCTACACCCATCAAGCCCTAAGATAACTCTAGTATGACACATCAAGAAGAAGAAATGACACTTGAAATATCAAAATTACGAGACCAAGTGCAACAAATTTCACTCTCACAATGAGAAACCAAAGATGAACTGGAAGTGATGATGAAGAGATTCAAAATAGACGTAAAAGAAGACATGAAATGGGACATGGATGGTTTAAAAGGGCACATGTAAGGTTTTAAAATAAACATGGAAGGTTTGAAGGAAGGTTTGACAAAGTTGCTACAAGAAATCCTTCCCATTGGTGACAAGGTATTACATGAAACTCGTGATGAAAAAAAGGAATGTAAATCATTATTTTAGAGGCACTAACTCTGGGTTGAAGACCAACCATATTCCAAAGATCGATATGAGTAAGTTTTATAGCAAGGACTCATTAACATGGATACTGCAGATGGAGCAGTTCCTTTATATAGACGATGTGCAACAAACACAAAGGTACGCATTGCATTTTTATATTTAGAACCCAATCAATTTGTATGGTTATCGATCAATCAATCACTATCTGGCATCAGCTATGTTCCTTCCTTGCGGGCACTACCGGAGACTAGCACTCTGTTGTGTGTGTCTGGCGCATGATCTTCCTCGACAGGTGCCTTGTAAGTAAGCATTGTCGAATCATCCCTTCAATCCAAGTTGATGTAGTAACCTTGTGATCCATACCGGTAAGTGAGGAGGTAGGGTCGAGGGTAGATACCAACATGGGGGGTTTAGATTATACCTTGCATTGGGACGCTATATTAGCCCACGTATTGGGACGTGATAGAACTTGAAGTATAAAGAAAGCTCTAAGCATCAAGTGCATCAACAACCTGTATCGACTATTGTCTATCGACACTGATCGGCACTGATCTACAGCTATGCTCTCTCCCGTGTTCGGCTAGCGGCAGCTCACACACTGTTCTGGGGTATCGGCTATCGGCAGACTGGCAATGACGGGTGAGGATGGGCTATTGGTTCACAGACAGATAAGTAATCCATCGGTTCGCAAACAGACAATAAGAATCAATCGATCGGTTCACCGAATCATTGGGGCAGGAAAGTGGATTTTCTTCTTAATAAACTATACCCCTTTACAACGTTTCTATATTATAGCTGAGCATAGCCAATAGCTGTTCCAGATAGGTTTAGATGCCGCTACTCAATGACAAGTGGTGATTCGATGACAGGATTTCAGTACTCGACACTTGGATATTGACTGCATCAACACTTGGGATCAACTTTTGGGATCGGCACTCCTGGGATTTCCTACCGGCATTGACACTTCCCTGTGTCAACCAACTGGGGGGAATGTCAAACTGTGACTGATGGTGTCTCGGCTCTCGGCACTGCTCTTAAGGCACTTCTTCCTGGGCACGTACTGATTGTCAAAAATGGCCTATTGGGCTTATGGGGCACGTATAACTGGGCACGAAGAACACTAACTTAAAGGTCACATGGGGCTATTGGTGAACAGTGCATTCATTCATTGCTGGGAAAATGGGTGTAACATAATCTCTCTCGTCCGGTGGACCACCTCCCCCACACATCCGATCCATCCAATCCATCCGATCCATCTATCCCACCAGCTTCGGCCCCAGCTAACAAGCTCCCCAGCAAGCTCCCCACCCAGCAAGCTCGACCAACAAGCCAGACCACGTAATAAATCCTAGCGAGGCCACCTCACTATCTTGGGCGGGCCCCTACCCCAAAAGAGCACCCCAGGCCATCAGGTTTCATATTGTTTAGTCTCGTATGTACAGTTGAATCAGTCGATGAACTGCTAAGAGCAAAGATGGAGGCAGGCACAGGTGACCAAGTGGCAGAGGTGAGGTACACAACTTACTTGGGTTTTCGTGGCGATCAAATGCATTATTTAGGCCATTTCAGCGATTCAAGTAATAAGCCCTCCACCCCGAATCTAGCCCTTTGGCCCACACCCAGATGAACGAATAGGTAGGTAGGGTGAGTGATGCTCCTTCAATCGAGAAGGGTTCGGGATAAGGTCATCAACAAACGAATGCGGTTATGGATAGGTAGTCGAGAGATAAAGGAAAGATGGGTACAATGAAAATTAGATTGGTTGGCTAAGGTTGCAGAACAAATACATATTGGTTGGAAGAAGCGGCTGGTCGGGCCTTTCTCTTCATCTTTAGAGACCGGGCTAATACTTTTTTTCAGCCCTGTCGGAATATATCACTAACGTCACAAAGCGGTTTCGCATTCAATAGTTACTTATGCACCGCGAGCTAGTAGGTCACCTCCTCTCGGGCGGGCATGATCGATCCTAATCTACTATTTCGTTCGTCGAGCCTACAATTCCACTCCATTTCCACTGCGCTCCCTCCGCTTCCCGTTCCAAGCAGTATTTAGTGTTGTTCGTACAATTCTACATAACACCGGTCATAATTTGTGTAGGCTTGAGCGAGCATAGCGAAGGGTTCTCCTTTTCCCGTAACGAGAAGGTTATACCTTCTTGAAAGGTTTCAGGGATCAAGGAATGAATTGATTGAGCGAAGGACCCTCCCACCTAGTTACCTGGCACGCTAACTCTTCTTTACTATAACGTTCGCTAACTAATGGAATAGAGTGTGTTGGTAAAAAGAAGGTGGGTGGGTTGGTTGGGTGATCGTACTTAAGTAATGCAAGTAAGCAAGGCACGCTACCAATGTTTCAAAGTGCCCATCCAAGAAGCCCTTCCTTCAAGGATAAGGGGTCTTACTTTATGAAACCATGTGGCACTTTTTCAGGGTATTTGTCTATTAAGAAACAAAAGATGAGGATCGCAAAGAGAATCTAATCCTAAGGGTAGAGTATAAATCCTATCTATTCAGAAGAAGGTGCGCAACAATAAGATTCCCGTAAGAAGGTACCAGGGGGCAGACACCCAGGGGTGGCTCCGGTCAATCCAATAAGCATTCATTCATTAAGTGCTATAGGGAGAAGGCAGGTCTAGGTCTTAATGTGGTTAACTATGCAGGTGGAGGCATGAAAAGAAAGGTAGGTCTATTCCTCTCCCTCACCCATATGAATGAGTGAGCCCTCCTTACTCTCCCTGGCTTTAGCCCCTCCCCTCCCATTCAGGCACTATCCTGCCTGAATGGCTCACCCATATGAGCCATCCTTCCTCTCCCTGGCTCCTCTGCCCCTCCCCCCCCCATTCAGGCACTATCCTGCCCTGCTTGAATGGCTCAACCTAGCCCCTCTCCCTTAGGTTTCTAGGCCTTCTTTGGTTCATACAGCCATTGTCAGTTGCATATGATCCTCAATAGGTTCATCGTATCTCAGGAGCTGTAGTAACTCACTCTTGGTGTGAGAAGGTCTCACTTAGCCCTTTCCCACGCACATATCCATGGTCCCATGCACATAGCCGTTGTTCACTGCGTATTCGCGCCCCTTGCTTGCTCCACCCACGAGCTAGGCAACTCACTGTAGCAACACGTCCAGCCATTCTATTTCCTTTCTGATTCGACAATGCATAATGACATATATAATATATTGGGATTGGGAAGCCACTGCTGCTCGAGCAAGTCAGTCATCTGATTTCATTTGAATGAGAAGGGAACGAACGACTATACTTGCGTGATTCAATTTACTTATTTTTTTTTACTTAATTTGGGGGGAAAATAAGTAACTAAAAAAGAGTTCGACAGGCTCACGATGGCGGCCTTAACAGTCGAGCGATGGCGGCCTTTTAGTTCTTCAAGTTCCTCTCCTCTCCTTAACAGTCGAGTCCCCTAAAGGGTCCTTATCAGTCGAGCCCCTCACCCATCGGAATGAGTGAGTGACTCCGTACTTCAAAGTCTTCTTGAATAGAGGAAGAATATCATAAGTAATGGTATGCCTACCTTTATTCCATCCAAGCTCTTTTTGTAGAAGAGGAATAAGGTAAGGGATGGCCTGGTAAAGATAAGGACCTTAGGGGCTATGGTTCCCCTACGGAACCCTTACTTAACGAAGAAAGGAAGTATTTACCTACAATAAATAACGTCCAATTGCCCGGCCGGAAATAAGAAAAGGCCAGGGAGAAAGAAAGTAGTACACAATACCAAACTGTCTCAAATCCGCCTATATAAAATACGCCTATAACACCTTATTTACTGTATCAAATACGCCCCGTGCCCTCCTTATTTATTTATGTAAGTAACGTGTACCTTGCCATGCCGTAACATGCGTGTTTCCGAACGAGGGCCTTGCTCTGATGAGCTTATTAACCAGACACGTGCATGGCCAATCCATCCATCGATGGTTGGAAAGTGAGGTCAAATTTCATAAAAAGAGCCATTGAAGCGGTTTTCTCAAATGCCTTATAAAGTCGAGTTCCCCGCCCGTGGATAGGAACGGGTGGAAACGCCTAAAGTGCAAGCTTTGGTCTAAACCCTTAGTAGTGCTTCCTTCCATTAGATCCGACATCTCTTACCGGCTCTTATTGTCTTCGGTTTCTTGGATCCTACCATCTCGAAGTATTCCAATTCTCTGGGATCCGTGGGACAAGGTGGGACTCGCACGCCTTTCCTTTTGGGTGGTTTCGGTTCTCTGGGCAATCAGTTCCCTTTCCAGGCTTGTCCATTAACCGGATTCCCCTCGGGGGATACTGATAACCCTCCTTGTCACCCTTCCACAAGGATTCACGTGCTTGATTCTAAATATTGATCCCAAACCCCCTCTCCCCAACATCCATCTGATCCGTATACCTAGTAAATGATTCCCCCATAAGGAGCATCGATTTGGGAATATCAGATGGAAGGGCTTCGGTTCATCCGCATGGTTAGGTGTGACCTTTGGAGACTGTCGCGGACGACTATAACGGCTTAATAGCCCCTCTCCGGAGTAAGCCTAGTTCAGATGCATTTGTGGCGAGCTAGAATTGATTCGGTTTAGAGCTCTCTCCATGGATTGAAGTGCTAGACTGGGGAAGCATGCCCCTTCAAGTTGAGCCGTGGACAACCCGGGAGACTCATCCCTGTCACTCTGGTCTAGCTCAGCGTTATGTCTTATCCGGAAGACCATACAGAAGGCATGAAGTACATTTTCTCCCGGGGTGGTTACATTGTTTTGAACCGAGAAACAGAGAGAAACGTGCCCCCCAGCGCCCACCTAGTATAGATTCTTTGATTCAGAGATCTGAGAGAGATGTACTACCTTTCCAGCTCTCGACTGAGAGATCTGTACTACCTTTACAGCTCTCAATCAGACCGAAACCGGCTTTTCGGGGCCGAAGGACCGCCTGCCTTTCATGCTTGGGCAACCCAGCATCACGAACAGACGGAAAGGTGGGTACCTGGGGATTCGAACCCCAATTCACCCTTATTGAAAGAATAGAATTCTAACCTAGAGGTGAATTCATTTTACTTATTGGGTGGGGGGGCGGTGGTCGAGCCATGCTTACGCATCCTCTCCATAAAAAAATACATCGAATTCTTCCTAGATGTCATATATGAAAATGAAAAGAAAGTGATGGTCCGGAGGGTCTTGCGCTTCCGAGTGCAAGGACCCGACAGGGGGCTCGACTGATAAGGAGAGGAATTAGATCATTTTCTTCTTATTTACGCGAATGTACTTATTTCTCCCAAAGGAGATAGTCTGTGAAATATGATCAAATCACGAATTTCGCCATTGAATTCAAGATTGGGACTGGAACTCTTGGTTGACCTAGTACCGGAGGAAGGACTTCCGTTGTTATATACGTAATTTCGCCATAAAAAAGATGAGACAAATATTACGTTGCCGTAACAAATTCACAAATCTGCTCTGCACCCGGGAGAATGGCCGAAGAGAAAAGTTTAGGGTGGTTGGACCTCCCAGCAGCGATCCGCATTTATCCACCCATACTCCTTGACGAGCGAGCCCCCCGAAGAGTGCCTAGAGTGGGTAACTCTACGAATGGGTATGAGGAGGCTTCCTTGAGAAGATAAGCAAGCCCGAATAAGTAACTGATGGCATGTTCATTCTATCTATATCAATAACTAGAACTATCTAGGGATACCGGCCTTAGGATAGACCATATAATCGTTCCGTAGCTACTTTCAAGCCAGCAACCAAGACTGGTACAGGGAGCTATGTAGCCGGCACCTATTGTACGGGTTCCGGCACTATTTACCAGCGCGTAACTACTATCCTCTATCCTCGTACAGGGGGCTCTTATGTATAGTAACCTATACTTGGCTGAGGTGAACCGTCTTTTTGTGTAACGGTAATCCGGGTTACATTCCTTATCTAAGCATGCATAAGTAGATATAGACTAAAGTGTCCTAGGGTGGCTTAGTCAGGGCTAAATTGTGTTGTCAAGCTGCTAATGGGAGCCATTGAATGAAAGCCCCAAGGTTAGGCCGAACCCAGCTAGGCAAAGTGAGAGAGTCCCTTAGGTGGTCAAAAGGAGAACTAATACTCGTATAGGGGGCTATTTAGCGGTTAGGAACTTTGATCGTACGGGGAGCTATTATCCGGGTAAGGAACTACTCGTCCAGAGGGCTATTTAGCAGCCCGCAACTGAAGACTCGTACAGGTTGAGGTTGATCCCGGCTAGTTCTACTTTGTGTGGTTCAAGCCCCAGTGAATCCCGGCAACTGTCCTTCCTTATCTAAGCAAGCATGTGTTTAGGAGCTAAAGGTGTTTGGCCACTTGCATTAGTAGAAGAATCTTACAGGGAGAAAGTTAGGAATAAGGTAGTAGCTCTTATCATTCAGGTGTGCCTTCCTTTCATTCAGGCAGTGATGTCTTCCTGAAATCTCCTCTCATACGGGCACTAAGGTATGTATAAAGAAGCTCACTTAACCGTAAAGAAGCTCACTTTATCCCAATAGTTCCTTGCCCCACTAGCCCCACTAACGGCTGGATACGTATGTATAAAGATCCTCACTTTTTTAGCAACGTTTCTTGTTCCTAAAGATATATCTCGTCTTTATCTCGTTCCTAAGGCTAACGGATCTCCTTTCTATTAAGGTGTTCCTTAACGGAGCTAACGGATGCATATCTATTCGTTGCCCCACTAGCCCGACTATTACACTATCCCCATCGGGCACTAACTAGTGATGCGTACCCGAATGGATGGCTTCGGTACCCGAGGCACTCCAAAGTAGTGATCCTTGGTTCGTTGGCTCACCCTGTAGGCTGTGTATTCTATCTATTCTATTGTATAAGGCAATGACGACCTATGGGACCCCAAATTGAGACCTACTAGTGATGCCCTTTATGCTATTGAATGTATAGAAGATCCCACCTAAGGCCTCATACGGGCACGCCGCAGTCTCTAAGGCAGTATCTTATACGTACTATCCCCACTAGACGTAGTATCCCCACTAGCTCATGCTCATGAATAGTTCCTTGCCCCTCATGATTTGTCCCACACGCGTATTCCTCCTTATAAAGGTCCGCAATAGAATATGGTAACCCCAAGGAAAGCTAATACGCTTCCCCACCGACCACGAGCAAGCGTTCCCCAACGAATGGAGCAAGAGATGTATGTGCTATAGATGGCCTAACTCAATGCATAAAGATAGAAAACCTTGGCAGTAAGAGAAAAGATGCTACCTGTTAGAATACCTATTAGTAGTAAAGGTGTAGTACAGATAGCCTATGAGTTACCGCTCCCGCTCCTCATGGCCATGTGAAAGTATAGAGCCCCTTTCAAGGTCGCTGGTGAAAAGCTGAGCTATTGGTGTTGAATGTCTATACGATCCCGTGTGAATATGCAAGCGTTGTGACCCGCGCGTTCCTTGTCTGATTACAGACAAGCGATATACATTCCTTGCCCTCCTATCGTCAGGCAAGCAATCCTTCCTTCTCAACCCGGAAGAAAAGGAGACTACTAACTCCACGGAACCCGACTCGCTCCCATTCACCTTAATATAAGAGAGGACAGACTTCACCGCCGAACCATTAATTAGAACTATTATATACGTAATAAGACTGAATTCGAGATGCCGGCCGTACCTCTCCTTTTAGTCGAGAGTTCGGCTGGCTCACCCTCACCCTAGAACGAGAGAGAGTTTAGCTGGACCCTTCTTACCAGTGTTACACGCACCAGATTCGTTGGGTGGGTGGGTTCATGAGCCCGAGAGAATAAAATTGAGAATCGTACCAGAGCCTTAGACCCGCTTACCTTCATGCAACCCAGTGACTGAGTTAGTGGAGTGGGTGGGTGGAGAACCCTACAACAGACAGGCAGACAGACAAACAGGCCCAGTCTTCGTGGTGCTTGTGGTGGTGGCTTACAAACACTACTTACCTTTTAGCTTGACTTACTACTATGTTACGGCTCCGCTTATGCTACACCGGGATTGTGAACGGTTCTAAAAGAACCTTAATGCGGCTCGCTTCGCTCTAAACCCTTTTAGTCCCTCCTAACCACCCTTCTACTAGCAGAGATCGTGGAACTGTCAGATGGATTCTCAACAGCCAGCACTTCAGAAACACAGCTGGATGGTCAAACTTGGATTTAAGAAGAGCTTTTCCCATACGATTCAGAATACACTGCATTCTAGGAAAGAATATACCTACCCTTCACATAAATGCTTACACCTTATCCCACCTGCAAGAACTACTAGATCTGTAGCCCTAGACCATGAATGCACGTAGTGAGTCCAACGTGTTTATCCCTTCCGGGTCTAATGACTATTCTCCGTCCACCACTCTGAACTCGTATGGATTTGTTCTTGTAAATCACTTGTCACTTGGATAATTTTTATGGAGGAATTGATAACACATTATGAGGATACAAAGAGCAATACTTTCTTTAGCCAAATGACAAATATCAAACAAAAGGGTTCAGTTGGGGAGCACATTGAGGAATTAAAAGATTAAATGTCAAGGTAATTGATATTAAATAGGAGAATTTGATTGATGTTTTCATAGGGAATTTAAAGGATAACATCCAACATGAGGTTCTCCTTTGATAACCTAAGTCATTGGAGAATGCATTTAGGGTGGCAAGAAAAGTTTAAAGCAAAATTATGGCAACAAGGAGGTCTTCCACTCAAAAATATAAAGATGGAAGTGTTGTCGCTCCTAACTTTCCACAACCTACAAGGTTGACACCACAACAACTGGAAGAAAAAAGAACAAATGGGCTTTGTTATAATTGTGATATAACTACACTAAAGGTCATAAATGTGATTAGAATACATTATTGTACTTAGATTATGAAGACGATGAAGAAAAGGAACAAAAAACATCAAAGGAAAAATATATACACCAAGAACCAACACCAAGGGATGAAAAAGAAGAAATGAATTCGACCATATATTGTAATGCATTGGCGAGAATTACCACTCCTCAAAATCTCAAGATAGAAGGACGTATCAAGAAGAAAAAGGTAATAGCGTTAATTGATTTAGGTAGTACTCATAATTTTATTCATTGTAAGATAGCCAAGGATTTTAATTTCTTTCTATACCCAACACCAAATTGTCAAGTGACAATTACACATGGAGGAACTATAAATTGCTTAGGGAAGTGCCATAATCTCAATCTAACCATGGGGAATATGTATTGAATAATCCAATGCTTTTCATTCCAATTGGTGGTGGTGATGTTGTATTATGAGTCCAGTGGTTACAATCTTTGGGGATGATAGCTTTTAATTTTCAAGAAACTTTTCTTAGAAGGAAAGGAAATTGAATGAAGGGGTATCATAGGGAAACCTAGCAATATAATCATCTCTAATTGCATGATAAATATTTTGAAGAAGGAAAAATGAGGGGTAATTGAACAATTATGTTCACTAGATGTTCAAACATCTAAATCATCCATTTCTCCATATCTCCAAAGAGTCATTGATAGTCATTCCAAGGTATTTGACACTCCTAAAGGTATCCCACCTATTCACGATCATGATCATGCTATTCACTTTATTCCAGGAAGTATTCCTCAAAACATTAGACCTTACATACATACATATGCCCGAAAGGGTGAAATTGAACATATGGTTGCAGAAATGTTAGAGGCAGGTACAATTCAACCTAGTCAAAGTTCTTTCTCTTCTCTAGTAGTATTGGTGCACAAGAAGGATGCATCATAATGTATGTGTCTAGATTATAGAGGGCTCAACAAGCTCATTGTTAAAGATAAGTTTCCCATTCCTGTCATTGATGAATTGTTGGATGAACTACACGGAGCAATTTACTTCACCACACTGGATCTTCATTCACGAAATCATCAGATTAGAATGAAGACAATAGGCATCCTGAAAACAATGTTTAGAACTCTTAAAGGTTGTTATGAATATTTTTCATGCCTTTTGGCTTGACTAATGCACCTTCCACATTTCAAGGTTTGATGAATTTCACTTTAAAACCCTTCCTTAGGAAATTTGTGTTAGTATTTTTTGATGATATACTAATCTACAGAAAGTCTTGGAAAGATAATGTTCAACATGTTGACAGGGTGCTCAAACTATTACAGGAGAAACAATTGTATGAAAAATCCTCCAAATGTTTCTTTGGGGTACATGAAGTGGAATATTTGGGTCATATTGTATCCCATGAGGGTGTTAAGGCAGACCCTAACAAAATTAAAGCCATCAAGGAATGAAAAATCCCCCAACATTAAGGCATATTCGAGGATTTCTTGGGTTAACAGGGTATTATCACAAATTTGTTAATAATTATGGAAAGATAGCAGCACCTCTAACAACATGATTGAAGAAAGATGCATTTTTTTGGACTCCAGAAGAAACTAAGGCCTTTGAACACCTTAAAGAGGCAATGTGTTGAGCTCTAGTGTTAGCTACACCAGACTTCACAAAAACCTTTATTGTGGAATGTGATGTCTCAGGAAATGTCGTTGGTTTTGTTTTAATGAAAGGAGGAAGACCCGTTTCTTTTGAAAGTTGTCCAATCAAGGGAAAGTATTTACAAAAATTTATTTATGAGAAGTAAATGTTAGCAATACTACATGCACTAAGGAATGACGCCCCTATATAATGGGAAGACACTTCAAGGTAAAAAAAAAATCATGATAGCCTTAAATATTTGTTAGAACAAATATTATCTTTAAAAGAGCAGCAAAAATGGGTCACAAAGATGTTGGGTTATGACTTTGAAATCTAATACAAGAAAGGGAAGAAAAATGTTGTTGTAGATGCACTCTCAGGAAGGGCTGAGGATGTGGAAGAATTTCTCTATGCCATTTCTATTATCCAAACTGATTGGATAATTGGAGCAAGGGATGAATGGAAGAATGATGAAGAGGTATGGACACTCATTCAAAAGTTGCAGAAAGATCCCAGTGCATATGATTCATTTATTTGGAAAAATGATTCATTGTGGTATAAATATCACTTGTATCTATGTAAAAATTCCCAACTTAAACAAAAGGTTATTTTGGAATTGCACACCTCTCCTATAGGAGGTCACTTAAGATTATTAAAAACTTACCACAAGGTCATGAAGGAAAGTTTTTGGAATGGTCTTAAATTTAATATTCAGAAGTTTGTGTCAGAATGTTTGGTTTGCCAACAAAATAAAGTTGAATCAATTAATACCCCAGGTCGTTTATAGCAATTAGCCATTCCAATTCAATGTTAGGAAGAGGCCTCCATGGATTTTATCATAGGTTTACCCAAGTATGAAAGAAAGAATGTCATTATGGTGGTAGTTCATAGGTTTACCAAGTATGCACACTTTGTGCACTATCTCATCCTTTCAAAGCTAGTACAGTTGCTATTGCATTTGTGGAAATATTTCAAAAGCTACATGGAAACCAAAAGACTATTATAAGTGATAAAGATCCCATTTTCGCAGGAAATTTTTAGACATAATTATTTTATTTTCTTGGTACTCAAATAGCTCATAATTCACCTTATAATCCTCAATCTGATGGGAAAACTAAGATAATGAACAAATTTTTGGAAAGATATCTTCATTTATTAGTATATGATAAACAAACATAATGGATCAAGTGGTTACCCCTAGCCGAATGGTGGCATAACACTTCCTTCCATACCGCAACAAAAATGACCCCATTTATGGTGCTTTGATATCATCCACCATCCATCACATCATATTTGAGAGACAATTAAAAGGTTCAAGCATTGGAATATCACATCAAGCATCAACAACAAGTTCTCCAACTGTTAAAGGATAACTTGACATTGGCACAAAATAGAATGAAACTTCATGCAAATAAACATTGGAGTGAAAATAAATTTTGATGTGGGTGATTGGGCAGTTTTATTGCTACAACCATACAAACAAATGTCCCTCAATAAATCTAAGAAGGATAATAAATAATCACCCAAGTAATATGTCCCTTACAAGGTGTTTCAAAAAATTAGTACTATGGCATACAAATTAGAGTTGCATGCATCTTCGTAAGTACACCCAATTTTCCATGTTTCATGCTTAAAGAATGTTATAGGTGACAAGATCTCAGTTCAAAATATATTTCCAAAGCTTGATGAGGAAGGAAAAATCATATTGGAGCCTGAAGAAATCACAGAAACAAGAATTTGGCAGCTACGAAATATATCAATTTCAGAGTATCTCATTAAGTGGAAGAATTTACTTGTTGAAGACTCATGTGATGATGAGTATTTTATTCAAAAGCATCCAGAATTACTCAAGCATTGATAACAACACTTTTTTGAAGGAGAGGGGCATGTTAGGTCCCTATAAGACTAGTGTAGTGCCCATATTATTATTGGTGTTCCCCATATAATCCCACTATTTTTATTGTTGTGCCCTTACATTATTATTTTATGTAGGACCTAATTATATTTTGACCCCTTAGACTCTTGTATGTACTAAGAAGGTCTTTTCAATTAATCATCCAAGGATTTCTCATTTATGTGATGTAAAAGGAGGCTTCCCCCTTGAAGAGGCTTATTTTTAAGTCGTTGATATATATTTTCCTTTGTTTTGTGACCTAGGGAAAACCAAAGATTCTCATATGATCAACATGTGGTTTTTGACCTATGAATGCTTCTTTGAGAGTATTATCTTTGAGAAGCCTATGAGGACTTTTATTTAGGATGTAGATGGTTGTCTTGGTAGCTTCTCCCCACAAGAACAATGGTACATCTTGATCATGTATAATCCCCTTCATGGACTCTTCAATAGGTATGTTCTTTCTTCTGACTACTCCATTTTGTTGAGCATTGTAGGAAAGTATCAACTCCCTATAAATCCTGGATTCCTTACAGAAGGAAATGAGTTCCTTGGAGGTGTATTCTCCTCCACTATCTGATCTCAGGATCTTGATTCTCTTTTTTTTCTAGTTCTCCACTTTATCTTTGAATTCTTGGAACATTCTGAAAACTTTGTCTTTTGGCTTCATCAGATAGATCCAAGTCTTTTGGGAGAAGTCATTGATAAAGGATACATATTATAGAGTGCCTCTGAGACATTTCATCAGCATGAGACCAAACACATCAAACTGGACTAAATACAAAATTTCTTTAGACCTATGTTCATTGCTTGTAAAGGGTTTCTTAACATTCTTTCCAAGATCACATCCTTTACACAAACCTTTATGGTATATCTACAAATTTGGTACACCTAAAACAATCTGCTTCAAATCTAACAAGGCTCTATAATGAATATGTGCATATCTCCTATGCCATAGCTCACTAGGGTTAATATCATTATGTACTAAAGCTTTGGAAGATTTCCCCAAGGAGTCTATACAACCTTCCTTCATGAATCCCAATAACCCTAACAAAGCTTATACTAGAGCCCTTGTCCCACACAAGGAATTTCCCATCAATGAAGGCCACTCTATCTCCTCTATCTTCCAAACATGAAATTGATATCATATTATTTTTCAAACCTAGAATATAGAGTATGTTTCTCAAGTGAACATTTTCACCTATTTCCAACTCAATAGATGTTGTCCCAATTCCTTTGACTACATAGTTATTGTTGTCTCCAAGCTCTACCTTTTGTGCCAATCTTCTTTCCATCAAACTTGTAATATGATCACTCTCCCTTTTCAAATGCCTTGAATCTCCAGTTTCAATAAACTATATATTTTTTCATCTACACGAGATCCCGCAAATGCGGAATAATAGAAGTGATATTTATCTCCTTCAACTTTGGATCTATTGGACTGCTCATCAACTTTTTCCATGGAGCATGATGGTTTCCTATCTTCTTCCTATAATTTAACCTTTCAAGACATTGGGCTTTGAAGTGACCAAAGTTGTTGCAATGAAAGCACTGAATTTTAGGCAAATCATTCTTTCTTTGAGGATTGTGTCTGCTATAAAACTCCTTTTTGTTCTTTTGAAAACTAGACTAATTTCTTCCCCCAACTTTCATGGAACGAGTTGTGTAAGTTTGAGAATATTATTCTTCTTTTGGCTTTCTTTCTCTAGATAAAAATATTGATTCTTTCTGAGCACAAGTTGCATATAGTTCTTTCAAACTTGGAGCTTCCTTTCTAATCCTTATGCCTATTGCTAATGAATCCCATGAACATGGTAGTCTATTAAGTGTTGAAGTCACAAGTTCTTTATCAGAGATAATTTTATCAATAGATTTTATTTGATCTCTTAGTTGAGAAACCCTCACAAAGTATGAAATCAATGTATCGTTCTTTGTCATTCTTATATCATGAAGCTCATTTCTCAAGATCATGACTTGGTCAGTATTGTTGAGAGTATATAACTTATTTGTGGCATCATAAATCTTCTTTGAAGTGTCAGGATTTGATATGTATGGAATAAGAAATATGGTCCTTGATTGAGTCCACAATAATGCTCATGATGATGATGTCATATTTCTTGTACTTCTTCTTTTTAGCTTCATCTATAGGTTCAATCACTTTTCCTTGCACGATTTCCAAAAGATATTCTTTTGTAAGAATTAGGTCAATTCTTTTCTTCCAAGCCCTAAAGTTAGTGCCCCCTTTAACTTGTTCTCTGATTTCATAGTAGAGGCCACGGATGCAGCTTGAATATGTTGGCATTTTGGCACAGATGTGGCGCTATGGTACAGGTTTTGTCCTTGATGGCAACTCACTTTGGTGACAGATCTCAGTTCAAGTGCTCAGAATGAAGGAAATCTTGTATACGCAGGTACATCTTGCCGAAGACGCGTATACACGTAGTTTATACGTTCCGAAGTCGCGTATGCGTATACACACACTTTTATGCACATAAAAGCGCGTACATGATGGGAAACTTATTTTTGGTCCGTGGTTGTTAGTCCTTGGAATTTGAACCTTTGGTTGTGGACCATGGTATCTCGGCAGAAGAGTTGAACCCAGGTTTTTGGCCCTTGGTATTGGCTTATTATGGTTTTGGACCGTGGTATTGAGGAAGGCCTAAAACTATAAAAGAGGAAGTAGATCATGTGGCAAGGCATCATCTGAATTATTGAATATCTGATATTGTGATAGATCTGGAATACGGGTGATTGGGTTATGGTGCAGATCTAGATCTGAATGAAGGTGGAACCTGAGCGCAAGAAGGATAAGGACTATTGACGGATCTAAATCTCAAGGCTTGAACATTGGTATCTCTGTATGATTTTGATCTGTTATATGTGGCGCACTCTTGATCTATAAATCTGGGTTAACTAATGTCTGAATGCTTAAAAGAATAAATTATCCTTTATAGATCTGTACGCAGGTTCAGTGAATTGAAGGTGCGTATATACGCGTTTTCTGTGAATGAAAGACGCGTATACGCAGGTTGGTTGTGGTACAGAAGCGTATACTCGCAGGTTTATGAACAGTGAAGTAGTGTATATGTCTTGATTTATGTTCTAGTTGCTTCTGTTTTATTGCTGCAGTGTTCTGGGTTCAGAATTGGTGTTTGATTACAGTTACTGTGTTCTGGGTTCAGTGGTCAGAGGAATGCTTAGTTGTTTCAGCTTTTGATTGGTGAAAAGGAGTTTGGGTTATGCAGAAATTCTTGATGTTTGATTGATGTTACTTGTGGATCCAGTCTGAAAATTAATGAAACGAGGTCCCTGAAAGCAAAGAGAAGGTTGCAGCCTTCTGCAGGTAGGAGCCTGCGTACTAGTATCTCAAGCTAGTACAAGAACTAAGGGGGTTGAAGCTCCCTTCCAGGGAAGCTGGAAAACGAGAGAGAGAGTTGTAGCTCTCTGCAGGTTGCAGCCTGCGTACTGGTAAAGTCTGCTCCAGTACAAGACATTGTAAAGAGAAGTTTCTAATTAAAAAGAAGATAGAGACGAATTGCAGCAGGGGGTTTTCACCCACATTGGGTTTCCTCCTTATATCTTGTGTTCTTGTGTGTGACTGTCTTCTGCTCTGTTTCACTGTTTCTGGTACTGTTTATGTGCATCTGAATCACAGATTAATAACTGACATCTGAAAGATAATTCAAATTATAAGTCTGATTTATATACGCACGTTTATTTATCTGTAGTTGCGTATATACGCGAGTTGTATTAACTGAAGTAGTGTATATCATCTGGAATTTAAAAAGGAAATATTTGGCTTGATAATACTGATTCACCCCCCCCCCTCTCAATATTATTTCCAACAGAATATAGATTTAGGGTTTCTTCAAAGTGATCTCAAGGTAATGTTTTTTTCCTTAAGGAGTGATATTTATGTTCTTTCCTTTACCAAAGCTTTGATACCATGTTATTTTTTAGTACAATTGATACAATTAATTTATTTCTGAACTATGGTAATTACTTGTGAATATATATTATAGTTCTTTTATTTTCATCAAGCAATCACACTTCATAAATTCAACTAATAACCATGAAAATAAAGTAGATATCACAATGTGAGAGAAAGAGAGAGAGAGAGAGAGAGATATCAGTGATAAGTGTGTATGTAAAATGAAAAAGTTCAAGTGTATTTTATACCAAATATATCCAAGAGGCATGTCTCTTAAATTGAATCATGCCTCTTTGTAAATTAAATGCTGGTAAGTTTTCACATTTACATTTTTACTCAGTTTTGTTAGTGTTGAAGATCACATAAATAATGGTGGGTAGTAACTCTTGGTATGTATATTTATTTACATCTTCCTATTCCATGTTTTATGCAAATACTTGCTTAAATTATCGTGATGGTAAATATGTTATTTACATGAGTATGAGCTATTTTCAAGGATCTTAGTTTTATGTGGTTTTGTTGATTTCCTTTCTTTTCATTTTATTTCTTCTAATTTAAAATTTAATTTTCTTTCATGTTTTTACATATTATTATAAATACATCAAGGATTATGAAGACTGGCCATAGCTACATTATTCAAGACAAGTCTGATTCCTTCTACTTCTCTCTTGGGTCAATTATTTCTTAACTTTCATTAATGACCTCTCCCACACACAAAGTTTATTTCTTAAAATTTAAGAGTCAAAATTTTCACTTGTTTTTGGCCTACAAAACCATTGTAGAAAAATAATTTGAACATCAAATTCAAAAGTTAAGTGTGGATAACAAAGGAAAACATGTTAACAACAAATTTACAACTTCAAACACTTACAAGGCATTCAAATGTAACATATTGTTATATACCATAGCAAACTAACATTGTTGAGAGACAAAATCAAACATTTAAAAAAATGAGAAATTGTATGATCCAATCTAAAGGATGAAGTCATCATTTTTGGGTTAAAGCCATTAATTGTGTCATTTACATAGTTAATAACACTCTTAAAAAAACTTTTAAAATGTAACATTGAAAGAAGCATAGAGTAACATCAAACCTTATGTGAACTAATTTCATGTGTTTGGAATTAAAACTTGGGCTCACATCCTTCATGAGAAAAGGAAAGTGTTATAGCCTAAGAGTGAAAAGTGCATTTTTGCTAGATATTATAAAGATGTCAAAGGTTATAAATTTCTTCAACTTCATTTAAATGAAATTTTTATTCAAAGAGATGTCAATTTTGCTAAAATTCTCTTGGTTTGTGTGCCGAATTAGCATTTGTGCCATCTTTGACTTGTGAATAATTTTCAACAATTGTGTCATCTCCTATTCCAAAATTTTTTGCTAGTGCTCCTATTCTAGTTCCACCTAATCTAGTCACCTTGCTCTTGCTTAGTCCATTAAACATGAACATGCATCAATGCCACCATGGCTTAGATGGGTCCATACAACACAAGAAGTAGCTAGTGATCTTGTCAATGTTCCTTCAACTCAACATTGTACATGTTCCTAATTTAATAAATCTCGTTTTTTTTAATGTAGGTTTCAAATACTTATTACCCAAAAACTTTGTCAAATATTTTGGTTATCCAAAATGGTATGTGGCAATGAATGAAGAATATGCTTCTTTAATTGTGAATGATACTTGGAATCATGTACCTCTTCCAAAATAAAGAAAAATTATCAACTGTAAATGGGTGTATAGATCTAAGTATGCATCAAAGGGAAGTGCTAGAAGACATAAGGTTAGATTAGCTTCCAAAGGGTTCTCTCAGGTAGAAGGAATTGACTACACTTAAACCTTTTCCCCTATATACAAAATGAATTATATATTCCTTCTTTCATACCTTGTTTCTTCATATAAATGGGAACTCCATCAAATGGATGTTAAATCCACCTTAGTACATGGGGATTTGCACGAATAAATTTAAATGGAAAAAAAATGAATATAACCTTATTTGTTTCCTTAAGAAATATCTCTATGGCCTTAAGCAAACTCCTCAGCCATGGTATGTTAAAATGGATAGCTTTTTTCTCTATAAAAGCATATCTAGATGTCATTGTGACCCTAATGTATATACCACGAAAGTGGGTAACCATCTCATAATACTTGTTTTTTATGTTGATGACATTATCTTCACTGGTAGCAATCACAAGATTTTAACCCATCTAAAATCAAACCCTTAGAAGAAATTTGAAATGACAGACTTAGGATATTTACATAATTTTCTTGGCCTCTATGCCTTGCAAACCAAGGAAGGAATTTTCCTTTCCCTATATAAGTGTGCTCATGACCTCCTTCATTACTTTATTATGGAATATTTGAAACCAATGCCATCTCCCTTCTAGTCTAGAGTCAAAAAATTTTCCACCCATACTACAATAATAATAAATGTCACTTTATACTTTCAATTAGTTGGTATCCTTTTTGTAGTTGACTCATAAGCATCTTGATATTTCATTTGATGTTAGTCTTGTTTCCTGCTATATGCAAACACTAGCCCTCATAGCCACTATAAATTAGCAAAGAGAATACTTTGATATATCCAAGATGTAGTTCAGCTTGGGATACATTACTATTCAAGACGGACTCCTTTGTTGGTCAATTTCAATGATTATGATTGCACTAACAACATTGATAATGATAAATCTACTATAGGTTATGACTTTAGTGTTGGTTTTGAACCTATCACTTGATCTTATAAGAAACGCCATACTCTTGCTCTTTCTTTCATCGAAGTAGAGTATTTTGTTACAATTAGTGCAAGTCAAGAGGTTTTGTGGCTTCAAAAAATCCTTTTATTGTTTGGATTCTAGAAACAATATCCCATCACTCTTTGGTGTGATAATCAAAGTGCCATTCCATGCGCCAAAGATAAAATTCAACATTAGCACAAAAAACACATTCAAATACACATGCACCTCATCAAAAGACTCTTTTAGGATCATGTTCTAGAAGTGTTGTATTACCTACAAATGATCAAGTTGTTGACATCTTCACAAAGACATATAAACAAAATTTTTCAAATTTCAATCTATGTTAAGGGTTCAATTTATTGTCACTAATGGGGCATAGGCACTACTACCTGCTTCCTCTTTTTTTGTGTCACCTTTGTAAATCCTTCAATCCTATCACAAGTTGTTCTAAGGCAGGGATGTTAGGATAGTTTAGCTAAGTTCAACTTGATTTAATGCTTTTAGATAAAGAATGTTTCTTTAGTGTGATTTTGTAATACTCTAATTAAAAGCTCATGAATATGTTCTAGGTATATATCGATCCAAAAATGTTAGAGTTTTGTAACTATGGTCGGTCTTCATATTTTATAATTTATTCCTTCAAATATATGTATTAATAAATTGAAGACATTTTATTCATGTCTTTTTCAAAGAAAGAATTTGAATTTTTAATTTTATTAATTTTGTCATTGAATAAGTCAAGTCGACCCAACCCCTTTGTGGCACCCATTTGTCCTCCTAAGATGCATATATATACGTCATTTGGCCTCCTCTTGGCATCATTTTACCTCACAAGAAGACATCTTTTGATCTAACCAAAAGATGAAAAAGGCAAGAAGAAGCAATTTTCTCTCCAAGTTTGACCTTGTACTTTCTCTCCCCATTGACTTCGCACATGTGACATTTTCTGGGAAAATCTAGCAATAGGTCTGAAATTTCAAGTTTAGGAAGAGGTCAAAATTTGGCCCTAGTAGAGTAGAGGAGGTTGAGACTTTTAGGAGACTTGTTGAATTGACTTGAAGACCATTTGACCAAGTTTGACCAGGGATATCTTGTCGGTCTATTTGACTTTGTTTTGAGACATCGAAGGCCTATATAATTTACATTCCAGGTCAACGAAGGCCTTTATAATTTACATTCCAGGTCAACGAAGGACTAAAATCAACACAGACGTTATCTTTGATGAGGATGCAACTTTCAAGAAATCTAGGGATATTGATGATGATGATAATGAACATGAAGATCCTTAGAATGTTGATACAAGGCCTTCTTAAGCAGTGAATCCTTCTTCATAAAATCAGTGAGAACCATAAGGCCCAAATGATTTAGTAGACCCTCCAAGGGTTTTTGTTCCAGAACTCAAGAAGAGACCAACATGGCTTCGAAGTACTTTGCAGGAAGAAAAAGGTCATGCAACTCCTCGTGGTACTTTCAAAGAAATAAAACAACCCAAGAGCTATTCTATATATGTAACATTCATGACTCGTATCATTGATTCCAACCCATCCAATTGTGAGGACGCAACATATTAGCAAGTATAGAAAGATGACATGTTGGAAGAGTACACATCCTTTATGAAGATGGACTTATAAGATATGGTGCCAAGGCCTAAAGAGAAGTTAGTGGTGACTTCCAAGTGGATATACAAGATTAAGCATGTAGTGGATGGAAACATAGAGAAGTACAAGACAAGATTCACGGAAAGAGGGTTCTCCTAGAAAGAGGGAGAGGACTATGAGGAAACATTTTCTCTAGTTTCTAGGTACACTTCTATTAGAACCATCATTTCTATTGCTTTGGTTATGGGTTGGAAATTGCATCAAATGGATGTGAAGACAACTTTTCTCAATGGGATGATTGAAGAAGAAGTGTTCATAGAACAACCTCAAGGGTTTTAGGTACATGAGAGGGACACTCATGTTTAAGGACTGAAGAAAGCCTTGTATGGACTTAAGAAAGACCCTCCTACTTGGTATTCTTGAATTAATGGATATCTATTGAGTCTTGGTTTTACCAGGAGTGATGTTGATTCGAACCTTTAATACAAGGTTTCTAGAGGTGAACCTATACAAGGGAAGAGAATCTCATTGATCAGTATAAGAGGGAATTGATTGTTGCATTATATATGAAGTATCTAGGCTTGATGTATTACCACTTGGGATTGGAAATATGGAAGAATCTAAGATATATTTTTCTTGGTCAAGGAAAATATTTATTATGATCCTTCAAATATTTTGAATAATGGAATTTAATTCCATGACTACTCCCATAGTGATGAACCTAAAGAAGCTAAGAGACTCTGAGTCAGATGTAGTGGATATTGTTAAAAATTCTAGGGCAATATACTAGTTTTTGAACACTGATAATTACTTGTGATTTATATAGAATCCTTTTAACAGTTACTTCATTTTCATCAAGCAACTATACTTCAGAATATCAGTCATATAAGAGTAAGAAAGAAGCAATCACAATGCATAATATCAACACAATGATTACCCTAGCCTTAGAGACCTAATTCAACAAGAGATATAAAAGTCAGAGATTATGGTCAAACCAACCAACATTAACCAAGTGTCCAAGTCATCTGTCCTCAAACTGAACATAGAATATGCACATCAAATTATTTGGCCCTCTGTCAGAAATATCAACCACAAATTCATACCTCTATCGCAAATAACATCCACAGGTTTGGACCTCTATCAAAAATGGAATCCAAAGGTTCAGACTTTTTTCAAAAATGTCAACCATAGGTTCGACCTTCTTGTATAGGTAATATATCACAAAATTCATACCTCTCTCATAGAAACAAACCACAGAATTATATGCCATAGAATTCAGCTCACATGCACATGGTACGAGTCACAACAATTTCGTCCTTCTAGAGAAGATATATGCCACAAAGAGGATTTTTTATTCAAAGAGACTTCTTACCTTTCGATCTACTTCTAAGCTTGATTCAAACTCCTAGAACTATTTGTGTATGCTCAAATGCGTTGTGCCTTGAGGAGGATGAAGAACTCTTATTTATAGCCACTCATGAGGTTGAATGCGTGTCAATATTATCTAAGCCGACTTGTAGGAGAGACAGGGATGACTTGAACATTTGGGATCAAAAACCAATTTTCAAAAAATTAATTTTTTGTTCTTTTGATATATACAAAATTTGATTTTCTTATGAGCGTGAAGAACATGCTTTACATGAAAAAATACATCGATATAAGAATATGAATACCAACCATAGCTATAAAAATTCAACACTCCCTCTTAGCTAGGGAGGTATTCATAATGACTATAAAGATATTCTCAAGCTCACAAATTCTATAAGGAAATATCAAGATTGAGATATGCGTCATCAATATCATAATCACCAACATCAACAAAATCATGTTTCATCATCAAACAACTATAGACATTGTAAGGTCCCTATAATACTAGTGTATTCCCCTTATTGTTATTATTAGTGTAGCCCCCTATTCTTATTGTTAGTGTAGCCCCCTATTGTTATTTTTGTGCCCCATATAAGTCCATTATTGTTATTGTTGTTCCCTTACATTATTATTGTTATGTAGGTTTTGATTATATTGTGGCCCCTTAGAATCCTATATATACCAAGGAGGTCTTATCATTTGTATTATCCAAGAATTTTTTGTTTATGTGATGTGAAGGAAGTTCCCCCCTTGAAGAGGATAGTTTTTAAGTCATTGATCTATCTTTTCTACTATTTTGTGAGTTAGTTGCATAACATTTGGTATCAGAGCTTTGGATTCTAGGGTTTGCTTCTTCAAATAGGTCATCTTGGAATTTTCACTACAATGTTTTTCCTACAAGGACTCAGAAGCTGAAATTACAACCACATGGATCCAAAATATTGGTGAACTTCATGTACGAATTTTAGATCTTGGTTCGCTATATTTTCAGATATATGATCTAAGGAAGTTATGGTTTTGCAGGCTCCAGAATTCAATCTCAAATAGGTGACCTAGGGAAAATAGTCGTAACTTTCTCTCTAAGCATCAGATTTGAATTTTTTTAGAAGGGCCTGAAACTACACAAAAATTGGTTTTGTGTGTATCATTTTTAGGGCCGAAAGTCAAAACACTAACACGTGGAACTCTATACAAGTTCGCTCTACTGAACCATTTGATAATCAGGTCATCGTGGGAGATTGGGAATAACTCTTTCTTGAAGAACCCAATCTCAATCTGACTTGTGAGGTTGGAAAGAAGGCTCAAAGGGCTACCACAAGACAAAAGTTAAGACCTTGAAGATCCAAAATTATAGAGATACAATAGTTTCAATATTGAGCTCCTAAAAAACAAGAAAAGGTGTGTAATTTCTTGAAATTTTGCATGACTTTTATTTGAAGAAACAGTTTGAAGTGGTTCAAAGGGCATGAAGAAGAATATATATCATTGTTTGATCAAAAAATTCCTTGAAACAAAAAAAATGGACACACCTAGTAAGAAACCAAAAATCTCTTCTATGATGCATGAAGAAGAGGAAGAGATGCAACATGATATATCAGAATTACAAGACCAAGTGCAACAAATTTCACTCTCACAAAGAGTAACCAAAAATGAATTGGAAGCAATGATGAATGTCAAGATGGATAATTTAAAAGGGAACATTGATGGTTTAGAATCAAAAATAAAAATGGATGTGGAAGGCTTGAAGGATGGTTTAGAAACAAAAATGGAATGTTCGAAGGATGGTTTAAAAGCAGAAATGGAAGGTTTGACAAATTTGCTACAAGAAATGCTTCCAAATGGTGACAAGGTATTCCAAGAAAATCATGATGAGAAAAAAAATACTAATCATGGTTACAGAGAGCCCCATATTGTTATTGTTGTTCCCATGTATCCGCCATGTTGTTATCATTGTGCCCCATTGTTATTGTTGTGCCCTTACATTATTATTGTTATGTATGCTCTAATTATATTGTGACCCATTAGACTCCTATATATACAAAGGAGGTCATATCATTTGTATTATCCAAGAATTCTTCATTTATGTAATGTAAAGTAGGTTTCCCCCTCCAAGAGGATAATTTTAAGTTGTTGATCTATCTTTTCTATTGTTTTATGAGTTGGTTGCATAACAGACATAGTCTAAGTGAAATAACATAGACCTCATCAAGATAAAAAAATTCTCTCTAGAAAGAGATTAGAGCATGATGCTAGGAGGATACAACCTCTAGGACCATACCTCACCCAAGGTCAAGTGACATAGGGAGTATGTCCTCTGCCAGACCAATATCCCTAATTCATGTCAAAGTACTTGAAACATGGATACATTCCCTAATTCAGGTCAAAGTACTTAACATGGTGAGAAAGATATTCCATGGACCATTCTTCCTAATTTAGGTAAATGTACTTGATACAAGGATAACATCCCTAATTATGATCAAATTGCATGACGCGGGAAGAATTTCAGTCCGTGATCTTATCTAATCTATCAAACCATTCTCCCTAATTCTAGTCAATGTAATTGAAACATGGATAACATCCCTAATTCTGCACAAAGTATAAGACATATGGAGAAAACACATCCATGATGTAATCAAAACTCACTCTCAATGAGAGGGGAATTATCCACAAGATGAAGGTTGTCCCAAAAGTACATGAACTTTACTTTGGAAAGAGGCTTTGTAAGTATATCAATGATCTACTCATCAATGGAGATGTATTGGAGCTTGAAAATTCCCTTTCGCATGATGTCTCGAATGAAGTGATACTTGATTCCAATGTGCTCCAACCTTCCATGGAAGACAAGATTCTCTGGAACATTTATATAACTTTGGTTATCACAAAAAATCACAGCCGATTTCAACACTTCATTAAATAAACTTGCAAGAAATTTACAAAGCCAAACTACTTCACAAATAACTGCATAAGATGCCATATATTATGCTTTTGCAGTTTTGAGATCAATGAAGGTCTTCTTCCTACTCATCCAAGAAACCATCATAGAGCCCAAACTAAAACAACCACTAGTTGTACTTTTCCCATCTTCGGCACTTCCAGCCCAATAAGAGTCAAAGTATTCGTGTAGTGGAACCTCATTGCTTGCAACATACCTTAAGCAATAATTAATAGTACAAAAAAGATATCTTAAGACGTGCTTTGTGGAAATATAGTGATCATGATTAGGCTCCATATGAAATTGGCTAAATGTGTTCACAACAAAGCAAATACCCGACCTATTATTAACCAAATACATCAGTGAACCAACCAACTATCGATATATAGATGGATCAAAATTATTAGAATTATAACTCCTTAGCTTCTTGAAATTTGTTATCATAGGAGTTGGCATACGTTTACAATATATCATGCCAAACTTTTGGAGGACCTTAATAATATACTTCCCTTAACCAAGGAATATTTCACCAGGTTTTTTCCATACTTCTAGTCCCAAGTAATAGTGCATTAGCCCAAGATCCGTCATATCAAATTCAATAACTAACTCCCTCTTACACTGAAGAGTGAGATGCTACACACTTGTCAGCAATAAGTTATCCAAATATAGCAATAGAATCACAACCTCATTATTCATAATCTTGATGTATCTTTTTGAAGCATCATCACTTTGACAAAACCAAGCATTTTCAAATAAGCATCAATATGTGAATACCAAGCTCTAGGATCTTGCTTCAATCCATACAAGGCCTTCTTCAATCTACATACGTGAGAATCTTTCCCATGAACCTCAAACCCTTGAGGTTTCTCTATGTATACTTCATCAATTACACCATTGATGAAAGTTGTTTTCACATTTATATTCCATCCCATAGAAGGTGCAATAGAAAAAAGAGATCTAATAGTTGTGTACCTGATAGTCAGAGAAAAGGTTTTGCCATAATCTTCTCCCTCTTTCTTAGAGAATCCTCTAGCCACAAATCTAACCTTTTACTTGTCAATGCTTCCATCTGCTGCATGCTTAATTTTATAAATACATTTGGAGGCCACAACTTACTTTCCTTCAAGCCTTAGTACAACTTCTCATACATCATTATTTATAGTTGATTGATACTCTTCCATGATCGTGTCTTCATCAAAGTTGCATGCCAAAAATACTTCTTTGGCTTCTTTCTTTCTCTAAATGTGCCACAGGGAGTTTCATGACCTCCTGCCTCTTGAAGATTAGTTCTAATCCATGTTGGTATTTTCTTGTTCTCGGAACAATAATAGGGTTCACAGGTTCACTTGGTCCTTAAAGTTATTATTCTTGATGATATATAGGTGGTTCTGAAGGATGGGAATGCCTTGGACTTTCTTCTTTAGGAGACTCAGGTTTTTCATTGTCATTAAAGTCCATGTGGACTTCTTTGGATTTTTTGAAGGATACATTCTCATTAAAAGTGACATCTCAGCTTACTTCAATTTGACATTGTCCTTGAATGTAGATTCTAAATTCTTTTGATGATTCACTATATCCAACAAAGATTCCCTTCTTTTCTAAAGGGTCAAGTTTCTTCCTTTTGTCCTTGGGAATGTGAATGTAGATAAGACAATTGAAGATTCTTGGATGATCAACCCTTGGCTTGTGACTAGTGATTGTTTCTTCAGGAGTCATGTCTTCTAGAATTCTGTGAGGACTTCTATTTTGAATATATATAGTTGTCTTGGATGCTTCTTCCCATAGGAACTTGGGAAGGTCTTGATCATATAGCATAGCTCTGATAGATTCTTCAATATACCTATTCTTCCTTTCTGCTATTCCATTTTGTTGTGGATTATAGGGAACTCTTAGCTCCCTCTTAATCCCAACTCTTTTATAGAATGCAAAAAGCTCTCTTGAAATGTATTCCCCTCCATTATCAAATCTCAAAATTTTGGTCATTTTCTCCGATATATTCTTGACCTCGGCCTTGAATTCCTGGAAGTTGTTGAGTAATCATCCTTAGAATTCATGAAATAGATCAATGTCTTTCGTAATTAGTCGTCAATAAAGGTCAAATAATATAGAGTAATAAGATATTTCACATACATCATACCACACATGTCATAATGGATTAGATCCAAAACTTCTTTTGATCTACTATCACTACTAGGAAATTATTTCTTGACATTCTTTCCAAGAGCACATCCCCTACATACTCCTTCATTATCTACTTGTAAATTAGGCATGCTTGAAACCATGTGACTCAATGAAGAAAAAGCTTGTAACGAATATGGGAATACCTTCTATGTCATAATTCACATGGATTGATATCCATATGAATCAAAACTTGAGGAGGTTGATTTAAAATTTGTACAACCATCCTTCACGAACGCCAATGGTTCTAGTTTTTTCTATGCTAGAGCCTTTAAGCCATACAACTACTTTTACATAAATAAATTCTACTCTATCACCTTTATCTTCTAAACATGAAATGAAAACCAAATTATTTTTCAAACTTGGTACATAGAGTATGTTGTTAAGATGAATGCTATTTCCTAGTTCTAGCTTGATAGATGCAGATCCAATCCTTCAATGGGACAGTTATTCTTGTCTCCAAGTTCCACCTTGTGATATGAAATTCCTTTCAATATACTTAAGAGTTGGTCACATTCACCTGTCATGTGCCTTGATGCACCACTATCAATCAACCACATATCATCATCTTCAACAGATTCATCTGTAAGAGCAAAAAGTAATAAAAATATTTATGACTTTCATCCTTGACTTTCTTCAGGTGTTCCTCATCTTTTGTTGTAGATGAATGATGCCTTCCCTTTATCTTCTTGCCCTTTGATGCTTTAGGGCAATTGTTTCTATAATTTTTGAACTTATGAGATCCATAACATTGGAATTTACACAAGTCTCTTTTTCCTTGAGGCTTAGATCTTCTACCAACATTCTTATTTTGAAATCCAAACTTCCTTTTATCATTATTCCTTCTAGATATTGTAGCAAATGAATGAGATTTTCCTTCATCGTGTATTTGGATCTTCCCTTTAGCAATAATCCTATATTCATCTTGAGTGAAAGAGGTCCATAATTCTTCAAAGCTTGGAGTGTCCTTTCTAGCACAAATGCCAACTGCAAATGAATCCTATAAATCAGGTAAGCCATTGAGGGCAATAGTAATTAATTCAGATTCAAAAACGAGTTCACTAATACTTTGCAGTTGATCTCTTATATGAGCAATTATCATGAAGTAGGAGTCCACAAATTCATCTATTGACATTTTTGCATCATGAAGTTGATTTCTAAAAGACTCTTTTTTCCAATGTTGTTAATTGAGAACAAATCAATAAGAGTATCATAAACGTCCTTTGATGTAGCTAATTTTGAAACAAATGGAATCAAATGATCCTTAAGAGATTCAAATAAAATTCTTTGAGCCTTAACTTCACCCTTCATGAACCTTGATTTTCCTACAACATTGTTTCCATCTAGTGGCGGTACCTTACCTTAGACAAATTGCAAAAATTCATGTTCTTCTAGAACAAGATCAATCCTCTTCTTCCATGCCTTGAAGTTTGATGCTCCTTCAAGTTTGTTTCCTTCTTTGCAAGAGGGAACCATTTTCTCATAAATCTTGGACATAGAGATAATATATTTCTTCCTTGAGAGATAGGGATTCAACAAGATGTGATCTTCAACTTTTTTTCTTCACCAAAGCTTTGAAACCGTGTTAAGAATTCTAGGGAAATATACTAATTTTTTAACATTGATAATTACTAGTGATTATATATATAATCCTTTTAACAATTACTACTTTTTCATCAATCAACTATACTTCAAAAGATATTTCGTACGAGAGTAAGAAAGAAGAGATTACATTGCATAATATCAACGTAATGATTACCCTGGGAAAACCCACTTGGGGTAAAAAACCAACAACTTCTTTCTTTAGAGAACCAATTCAACAAGATATATAAAAGTCAAAGATTATAGTCAAACTAACCAGCATTCACCAAGTTTCCAAGTCATCCCTCTTAAAACTAAACATAGAATATGTACCTTTATTTGGCCCTTTGTCACAAATATCAACCACAGGTTCAAGCCTCTTTCACAAATAATATCCACGAGTTCAAACCTTTTTCACAAATGGCATACATAGGTTTAGACTTCTGTCACAAATTTCAACCACGGGTTTGGTCTTCTTGCACAAGTAATATATCACAAAATCATACCTCTCCCATAGAAGCAAACCACATAATTTTATGCCACAAAATTTGGCTCACATGCATAGGGTATGAGTCACAACAGTTTCGTCCTTCTAGAGTAGATATAGACCACAAAGATAATTTTCTATTCCAAGATACTTGTTCATCTTCGATCTGCTTCTAAGCTTGATTCGAATGCCCAGAACTATCTTGTGTATTCTCAAACGAGATGTTCCTTGAGGAGGACAAATAACTCTTTTTTATAGACACTCATGACATCGAATGGGTGTCAATGCTAGTTGATCCAATTTGTAAGGGAGGGAGTGCCAACTTGAACACTTGGGAGCCAAAATCAATTTATAAAAATTTAAATTTGTGTTCCTTTGATAAATACAAAATTTGATTTTCTTATGAGCATGAAGAACATGATTTCCTAATGAACAAATACATCAATATATCAATATGAAGACCAACCATACTATACAAAAAAATCAATAGATCCCTCTATGAATTGACAATTGATTGGTTCTCTAATGTATCCGATAAATATTAGACTATACATTTTCTTTGTAGGAATTACTTTGAGTTTGTTCCAGGTGGAACCAGGGCATGTACATTGGATTGTGTTAGCATCAGTATTTCACCTTTCCCTAAAGGTCTAGAGGCTATTTTTATCAATTCATTATGTAAAGTCATGGTTATGTAAATGGCCTATAAAATTTCTTATGTAAATTTCTATATAATCCTAGGGACATGTCTAATCAAGTCTTTTCACCTAACCATAAGCTTATCCTAAGCTTTTCGCAACATATTTAGTCTACCTCAAGCCTGTAGCTCGCACTAGAAAATATTTTCATAACGCTCACCAGAATTTTTAAAAGATAGGTTATCGAGTTTCCAACCCCATAATTTCAAGTGCTTGAGCGTTTTTTCACAAAGCCCCACCTCTTTCGATCCATGATGTGATAGTTAGCTACATTGTAAATCTGAAGAAGGAAGTTTAAACTCAAACCTAAATTTTCTGGAAGTTACCCTAAAATGGTAATTTCCAGGAAACCCAAAAATCTATTTACATTGCACAGGAAAGTTCTAAAAGTGTTTGCATTGTCCAGCCAGGATACTCCAATATTATAGAGGGATTTGCAATGTTAGAGTCTTTGCAAATATGGGTCGATCGAGTTATGTGAAGAGGTTTATGTCAAAACCCTAGCTAAGGAAACAAAGGGAGAGCCTAGTCATATCCCTGTTGAAAAACATGATGAAAACCTTGTGAAAGAACCAGAGGTTAGGGTTTATGAAAGGAGAACAAGAAGACAGCAGAAACTAATGTTAGAAGAAAAGGAGGCAAAACAGAGAGCAACACAAAGTAAAAAAGGCAAACAGAAAATGGAAACAAGGGAGGAAGAAATGGAAACATAGCCTAGGGTTTATTGCAAAAAACCTCATACTTGCCCTAAAAACAAGCTAAGACTGAATTTCAAGGCTAAAATGAACCCTAGGCTGAAGGATACAGTGATTATTGATGCAGAGGAAGAGATTGTGCAAGCTTCAAAGAGTAGAAAGAGACAGAGGAAAACAGAGCATGTTGACAGAAAGGGGAAAGAAACCCTAAAGGTTGATAAAATCATACAAAAAGCTACTAAAAGGGTGACAAGAAGCCAGGATAAATTATAACTCCTTGCTCAAGTTGTTGAATCCATGGAAGAATAAACAAATCTGCATTTTTGGTGAAGCAGTACCTTGAGCCAAGAACAAGGGAATTTATTTTGTTGTAAAAACCCTAATTTTGACTAATATATTTCATGAAGTTTTTTGATAGTTTAGCTAGCATACTCCAGGGTTGAATGATGATATTATACAAACTTTTGTGGATTGTAAGCACACAGATGAATTCCCTATGGTTTTGGTCAAATAGTCAACAAGAAGGAGAAATGGCAACACTCTGTTTTTCCCTATTTTAGTCACAATCTTCAAGCATAGTTTACAAACAGTTGAAAAGGAATTTTTAAAAATTGAAAAAATGAATTGTTGGGAATGGGATGATTTCAAAAAACCCCCTTCATATTTTACCCAGGCATCATGTTTTGGAAACTACAGAGGAATGATTGAGGCTTATTTTTCTAGATTTTGTAATTCTATTTTTCCCTGTTTTAGTCACTATTTTCAAATGCAATTTTCGAACATATGAAGATGAATTTGTAAAAACCAAAATAGTTTTTGGTTGGTCACATACTATTTTTAAAAATCCTCTCTCAGTTTTTACCCATCTAGCATGGTTTAAAGGATATGAAGGAATATTTGCAACCTATTTTTCAAGATTTAAATAATTAATTATTTCATGTTTTAGTCATCCACTTTGGGCAAGGTTTTCGAGAATATGAAGATGAATTTTCCAAATATGAAAGAGGTTTTTGTGGGGAATGAGTTGATTGAAATATATATATATATATATATATAGACACACAAACACACACACAAAAATCACGGTTTGGGAGATCTGAATGCATATTTGAAGCCTATTTTTCATAAATTTGCCAGATTTTTCGAAATTATGTTTCCTATAAAAATGTCAAGTCAACAGTTGAAGGCCACCTCATCAAATTCAACTTGGGGATCAGATATTATCTCCTCCTTGATTATTTCAAATAGTAATGAAGAGGTTTTCAGATCCATTTCTTTTGGATCTTGAGGATTATTGTAATTAATACTTTCCACAAATTGTGGATCTGAAACTTATGTAGTATTTCTATAAATTAAATGTAAAAGGAGGACCAAGGGTTGGTTTTTGATGAAAGAATAGCCATTTTCTGTGTGTTGCAATCATTATCAATATATAGTTTTCCAATATCAGTAGATTTTGGTTAGTGATATAAAGATTCATGTGATGGTATGTTTTAGTATGTGTTTTCTACAGTTTCAGTGTTTCCTTCTTTGTAATATCATATGAATGTATGGTCTTTTGAATATTTGAATAAGAGTAAATGTTACAGAATTCATCCTTGCTTTGATGTTATGTTTCATAGATTTCAAATAGTTACACTCTTATGCCCTACTGTAGTGGGTTGTTCTCCTATTTTTCCCTCCAGCTATAACAATGACAAATGTCTAGAATGTGCTATCTACCTTGCCTTTGTCAATCTTGATCAGACGGCGAGTATCTTGGTAAGATGACATAAACCCTACCTCGTTAACTCCATTTCCCAATGGACTATCTCTCTCATGTCCAACCAAACCCTACATCAACACAACTAAACTGAATATCTAGCCATTGTGTGAATGTACAATCAATTGCTAATTTAGTGATTAGACTGTCAGAGAGAGCCCTCTCCATATTGAAGGGGCTAGCCTTCAATCTATAAGATTGGTTTTGAATGGTTACCTTAGGAATTTCTCTTCTACAACAAAGAGGATATTTTTGAGTGATAACAGATTGCAACAAAGCATATTTTGATATATCTATGTGGCACGACAAGTTATGGTTTGAAATATGTCTCAAATGATGGAGATTAGCTATAGGGATTCATAGATTCTAATTAGGTAGGGAGTGCAAAAGATACAAAGATCACATCCATATCTTGTTTCATCTTGGGATCTGTTATCACCCCAAGAAACTCTCCTAGGTTGTATATCAGAGATGCTCAGGAACATTACAAACTTAACAAAATGTTGGATAAATGGTGAATGAATGAAAGAAATGCTGCATATTCAAGCCAGATAACCACTTCTACTATGCTTAACCCCAGACATGGGTGAACACCCCCAGACTACAAGGCTTTAGACCACCAATTACTCACAGTTTAAGGAAAATGTGATGATGGAGAATATTGATCACACCAGCAAATGCACAGGACCCTGTGATGGCCAGCTGCAACCAGTAAAAAGGTCTGCAAATTCTATTTCCTAATGCACAGACAGGATGACAGCTCTCTGGCATTAAAACAACAGAAACCTGCATACAAATTCAATGAAACTAACTAGATTCTAACACAGAGGTGGGATGACAGCCCCTCTAATGCTAAACATCAGCAGCACATGAACAAATGCATAACAGGCACAACCTAGAACAAAGAAGAAGAAGTGGATAGTGAGCAATTAACAGCAAAAGAAGCTTGCATTAGCTGAAAATGAAGACCAGACGCTGCAGGTATCACAGTAGTTACAATCTCCAGAAGTTGAAACTTACAGCAAAATAACACTCATCAACCTATTACATTCTGTCTTTTGGGTATATATAGAGGTTATTTACAAAATTTCTCTGCTAGGCAATGCGTGGAGAGGTCATAACTGACCACCAACCACATTTACAATATGAAATGGGCCTCTGCTACGATCTGATTGTCTTTAATGGACAAATCGACCTTTTCTGATGCTTTGCAGTCCTTCTCAGGCAGATGGAGTACTGACTGATAGGAGCTCCATCATTGATAAATGGTTGAACTGCTCAAGGGTGTCCTTTTTATCCTTGGTTGTGCTGCTCTTTGAATGCAGTTGGTTGTAGATTGAATGTGTCGGGTACAGGTAGTTGATCGTTGCTATCCGTCGGGAGCTCCAGACAGTCAAAGGAGTTAAAAAAAATCATGGCGGAAAGATGAGCAGAAGGCGAATAAACATTAGCCATTAGATTAAACAATCGGACGGCGGAGATCATGTTAGAAGGAGCTATCAGGAGACATATGCGTGGGAGCAACAAGGGCTGTCAGATCTGGATGCGCCAGATCTGACGGTGATCTCAATCAGAAGGTGCGCGAACATTACCGCGCGAGAGGACGTACAGGACGAGTAGTTTCGCAGGCGGGCAGTTTTCCCCGCACCGCCTATCAACCTGTTGATGCCGCGAAAATCGTTGTATCAACATTGGGGGATAACTACCCGGTCTGGACCTTAGTACAGCTCCTTTTCCGTTTGGAATGGTGGCTCCGACTGGGGATAATGGGACCAGTTTCCCAGAATTGGATAAACGGAATGAATGATTGGTTGACTAATCTAATGATAGGTGAATAACTTGATCTATTGGCGAAATAAAAGAACTACTACTAATCCCGGGAACTATTGTACTCTTAAAGTGTAGCGCTTGATGATCTATATTTATAAACAGGCATGTAGATGACTCTATTCAATAAATATGGACTTTTATTCATTCAAGAATTACTTTGCTTAAATAGTTAAACAAAGGGATCTGCGCAATATTGCTACACTTTATATATCATCGATACATATATGATCAAAGGAAAGGCATCCCATAAACATCCAATAGTGGAAAGAATAAAGAAATGTTGTTAAAACACATACATATATGCGATAATAGCAAATGTAATCAAATAACAATTCATATGAAAAGAATGAATTCAGACATAGATAATAGTACCATATGAGCTGCTAGACACTCCCAATATCAATCACTACTTGAGATTCTTCCTTCAACGCAGAAATACTTTCAAACAAAGACAGTAGTGCACAATTGCATAAAAGCTTCCTTGTCAAAATTAGAATAACTGGTCCAATTTCATAAAAGAATATGGCTGAAGCACAATAGTGCAACTTCAGTCTTTAAGTCAAGTACAAAACTTTACGACCCTTTCCAAAACAATGAAAGGGTCTATAAATAATTAATTAATCTAACTATCTACGAAACTGAAATCCTACTTAATTGGTATCAATTGATTTTGATCCTATTTTCTTCAACAATCTGGCAGTCGGCGGCATGAATCATCAAGTAGGTTGTTTGCCTTTAAATCTGAGCTGACTTATCGCAAGCATCGGCTCCACTTCGGGTGGTCTATTGAGGCGAGAGCTGAGCTGGGCGGCATAGGTGGCATCCTGAATATCGGGGATAATATACCCGATTGCATCCGTAAGGCACTTGAGGGTGGCTCTCTGTGTGTGTGGTTTTACCAAGGAGAACCAATAGGTGTCCCAGGTTAAACTGTTAATTCCAGCAATTAATCTCCCCTTTTCCTCTCGATCTGGATAACATGATTGCTCCAATGTTTTCATCGCTGTCAATTTTCCTGGTGTGCATTGGGAAATCATGTTTGATAAGTAGAGAATGTTATTGACTAATTCAACTAAATTGCTTGAAGTTGATTTGCATCTTGAAACTGCTCTCTCTGCTTTCATTAACTGGGACTGCCATTCTGTAAAGAGTATATCTTTATGTGACTCTAAAATTCTTGGTAAATTCGCCACTTGTCCTTGATCAGTATCTTGCCAGTCAAGAAATGCAGCTATCGTTTCTTCAGCTTGATCCAATTTAGTCCTAGCCTTATCTACTTTATTACTTATGGATGCCGTTAATTCACATAGTGGCTCTGCCTGGGCGATTTGTTGACATAGAAGCTTAATTTGGGCTATCAATGTAGTATTTATCTGTAGTGCTTCTACTCTGAATTCAACTACTTGTGGAACGCCCTTTGTCTTTTCAAGCTGTGCTGATAGTTGAGCGATTTGCTCATCTTTTGACTTCAGCGTTTTCTCATTCGCTGCCTTCAATTGCGCCAAGGCCTCTGACAATTCTTTCTGCTTTTGGATTGTACTGTGGTCAATCCTTTGTTTTTCTGCCTGCAATTGTTGAGTTAGTTGATTGTTTAATTGTTGTTGTGTCAACAATTGCTGCTCTGCCTGCTCCGCTTTCTGCTTTGCTTCAGTCAGCTATGCCTGTAATAAGAAAATTTCCTGGTCTTTTGTTTTCAGTAAAAGACTCACCTCCGATGCCTTATCTATTGTTGCTGCCGAATAGGCTCCAACATATTGTGACAGTTTTGTCAGGTCATCAGAGGGGTCAAATTCCTCCTTCCAAACCACATTGCCGGTGACCGTCTGTTCTGGGAAAAGGGAAGGTTGATCGGTCCTTCTTCTTTTCCTCTGTCGTTTTACTACAGCTTTATGCCTTGGGCTGTAGAAGACATCCAAGGGAGGAATCTCTTCTACCTGCAAAATGATTTGATCGGAGGGGTCCTTTGGTATTATTTCTACTTCTTTTGAAATGGGTGGGCCGCTGGTTCCACTTTGAACCTGTTGTGAAGTGGTTTCCTGTGTGTCTGCTGCCTTCGAAGTTTCGGTGTCCTTTGAACATTCTAGACCACTAATAATAGAATCAAATTGCTACCATTCCTCGAGCAATTTTGGGTCAATATGAGTATCCACATTTACTTCAATGTTGGTCTGTTTCTGCTCTTTCATCTGGGTCTCCTCCCGCACTTTCTCCTGCTCTTTAGTCTGAGTTTCCTCCTGTGGCTTTTCTGGTTCTATTATTGTAACCAGAGGCTCCTTTGACTGTTTCCGTTCAGGCTCACTTGTCGATGTTGTTGGGGTTGTTGCTAATAGATCTAGAGGCAGAGTTTGCAACCTCTGTTCTCTAAGTCTGTTAAATTCAACCAACCCTTCATCTTGATATTTCATTCTGGAAAATGCCTTAACCTGCATTATTGACTCAGCTGAGGAGAATAGGTCATCAAACATATCTTCTTTATGATCAAATTTTGACAATTTGGCCTGTTCGAGTGCATTATAGGCTACTTTGTTGGGATCAAATTGCCTATTAGGGAGAGTTGCTAGAGTTAATGATTTCATCTTTGTAGCTTCTTTCTCTGCATGTTTGAGATCATGCAAGGTATAGACACCGCATCTCAAAGGAAAAGAGGGCCAGCCCTGCTTCTTATTTTTCTTGAGAGTCTGTGTAACACTCTCAGCAATAATCTGGTAAGCTATTTCCCTCGCCAGCAGTTTATCAGGTATGTACAAAGGAAGGACGTGAGGTTCGGCTTGGCTACCGAAAACTCTTATATAAGTGAACTTTTCCTCCCCGAACCATCTCCCTATTGATGTTAAATCAATGCCAGCTTGGTAGGAAATCTTGGGAGCAGGTTTATCAAAAATAGAATAATGAATAGGCAACATAAAGCCATTGCAGACTTGGTATAAATGGTGCTTATAAGAGGATTTCCACAATTTCTGATGGTATATGTGAATAGGCATGGAGTCTTGTGGCGTCCACCTCCAGCCGAGCACAGCAAATTCAGAATTAAATCACAAGGTATCTAAAATATAGGCACTGTAATAGAATGGGGGAATTAGCCTTTCAGTAATGCGGGTCTTATTCCTAAACTCAAGAACAGCTGTAGCTAGTTTATCTGAGAGAATAGTGGCCCAATCCATTATTTTACTGTTACACGCTGCTTCCATCAAGGGAACCATTTCTATAGTAAAATTAGAAGAGTCATGCAACCCCCACAATCTACACATCATTATTCCAGCATAACAATAAGGAGAACATAGGGAATCAACCGAGTACTTACCGGAAGATTCATGTTTGTGTTTAGCTGGATTTTGTCTCCAATCCCGGATGGGTTCAAATTCCACTTCATTCTCTTTTCGGAATTTCTCCAAAAATGCCTTGTTATACTTCTTCTCTGGCTCAGGCAAATGATACATTTGCCTTAAATCATCAGCCTTGAATGACCCGAAAATTCTCCCGTCTCTGGTGCAGAAGGTTCTGTCCATGATCGGGATTTCCTCAATTGCCCATCGCACTACATCTGTATATGGGAGAATTTGCTCCCGAGCTGCTATCCGATGAAGGAAGGAGTCAGCCAGGTCTTTTAAAGTACCCTCAGATTTCCTAGTTGAATCTGCAGAAGCTTGTACTGTTGTCACTTTAGGTTCTTCGACTTCAATCAAATTGTAGGTACTCTGCCAAGTAGTTCTGTCGAGGCTAGAACATGTAGTATCAGATATCAATCCTTTCTTTTTGTTTGTTGGATCAGCGACAGCTTGTCCTGTGGCTGGCGCAACGGAAGCGACTGTGGTTTTCTTAGATTTCTTCCCCATTCTGCTTGAGTTTTCTTCTTTGGATGAATTCTACACAGAAGTGAAAATGAACGTAACACAGAGAATTGGCAATGAAAACCCAATATGAGAAAGATAAATTGATCAATGCGTGATGAGGAATTAGCTTTTAAAATGGTCGTGAATACAGTCTATGGGAAGATTTCAGGACTTATTATTACATTAAATGGCCGTTTAAACCTGCCAATCCTTTAAATGCCCATCATATCATTAATCGGCCGAATGATTCGTTTAAGCGTGCCTTGGATGTTTTGGCGGTTAAGCACAGGTAAATCACTGTTCGACAGATCGAGCTTTTAATATGAATTGATCGTAATATCCCTCTGTCTTAACGGCTTTTTTTTTTGAAATCTACGCTTTTGGCTTTATCGCAATCGGGCGTCGGGGAAAACTTAACTCCTTATGTTGACACTTTTTGGAATCCCCGATCGCCGATAGCGATATCGCATCGCATCGGGAGTATGGGCGCTCTATGAACATATGGATAGCATACCGCCGATCGCCGATCGTGAAATCGCATCGCATCGGGGTGAATGGCCTGGGGCGCTTTAAGAACATGCATAGAACATTGCCGATAGCCGATAGCGATATCGCATCGGCGAAAACCAATGGGCCATTAACTTTTGCTCCCTATGTCATTGCGATATGCGATCTTGCGATCGATTTATTGCAATGATAAAATATTGATTATTTGTATAAATATGATCAAAATGGGTTTTTCAAAAGGTTTTCATAATGTTTTTCATTTTGTTTTCGGATCTTTTTAACAATACAATATTGATACCAATCAAAACTAAAAGGGACCCATTTCATATGATAGTTTTTCAAAAGAAATAATGATAAGAAATGGGGGGTTGTTGTAAAGCACAACACAACCCAAGGCGGTTTCCATATAACCACATGCGATCCAACAGAAATACGCCACGTGGCGCCCGAAAACCGCTACCCCCACGGGTTATCGCGTGCGCAGGTCGCGCGATCACCAGAAGCATCAACCGTCAATCTGGTGATGGACGGCCAGATTAAGAGGAAGGTGCACGAGGTTTAAACATGTGGTAAACATGGAGGAGACCGTCGGATCGTGGACGATCAACGGCTACGATTGAATGATGAAGAATAAATGGATAAGGTGCACGATCATGTTTTAAATGCCCGAGCTAAATAAAAGGGTTATGCAGAGTTTAAATAGATAAAACAGAGGCAGTATGATCTTGGCGCCCGGGAGTTAAAGCAAACAGGTTTACACTAAAATTTGAAGGAAAATGGGGCTAGCGGGAGGTTAAGGGAAGGTAAGGAGAATCAAGGAGAAGAAGGTAAAGGCGAGGGATTGAAGGGGTTTATGAAAGAAACAGAGACAGCGGAGTGTGAGGAAACTTGAAGGAGCAAAAAGGGAAATGACTGCTGCGAGGCCCTTTCGGCACAAACCCACCATCAAACCCGAAAATGACCTTCAATCACTGAAAATTGTAGCAGAGCTAACACTGGCTCCTTCTGGGGATGAGATCCTCCCTGTGAGGTCTCAAGAACCTGCAGACCAATGCCTTCATGCAAAATCAGCTTTAAAAACTATGCCTAGTATCCATTGGGCATGGAGTCAACTAAGCCTACTCCTAAAACTAAAAAATAAATTGCTTACAATCATTAAGGCCCGAGGACCTTAGACAACATAATTACTCAAAAATTGGCCAACTGATGGGCCATCAAAATTGTTTCTCCTGCTCTCAACTGGTTCATCATAGATCAGCAAAACAGGATTGATTTGATCATCTACCTCAAACAATTTAGGACTTTTGAGCTTAAGAGGTAGATATTGATCAAACTTCATTACCCTTCTGTGTATTTTCCTCCTTGGATGCTCTTCACAGGAGCCTTTGTACACCTGCTGAATAATCACTATTGTTGTGTACTTATCTTTGTCATCTGTGGCCTGCACAATTAATATGAATGGTGTACCAATGTGTTCATGTGTGGAGGACACAGAGATACCACCTGCTCCTAAATATTTATTTGAGTAATGCTCATCCAAGGAAGAGTCCCACAACTGTACACCCTCCTCCTCTATTATCGAATAAGCTGCCCTTTCATGCTGTGTAGAGGCCACCTGAGCAGGTTTCAAAAAATCAAAACTGAGGTGATCAGTCTCAGCCTTGAGCATTGAATTTTGTTCTGCCTCAGTGTTTAAGTGGCAACTTTGAGGGATTTTTACTTGAGCAGACAGAGGGACAGAAGATGATGGGGAGTTGTCTTCTCCCTTTTTGATCACTGTGCTGGGGATAACAGCAGGTTGTTCAACTTGCAGATCTGCATAGCCATTAGAAGATGTGCTGGCCTTAGGCTCGAACTCTTGGAGGAAGGGATCTGCTGCTGGCTGCTACTGCTGGTCAACTTGTTGTTTTGCAGTTACAACAAAATGCTAAGCAGTGCCTTTGGATATTTCTTTCTCATAAGCAGCCCTTGTTAAGAAAGGAGCACCTTCCAAAACATGGACCTCCTCCTCATGCTGCACTTCTTCCATGACTATATTCTGTAAAAGGGACCTCACCCCTTTGTCTTCATTTGTAACTCTAATTCTTTGCAAAATCTGCAACTGCTCCTGTGTTCCTTTATATGGATTTGGCATTGGAAAATAAAAGGAACAATGAGCTCCTGCTTCCTTAGAATGCTGCTCATCTTTTAACTTAGAAACTTCAGAAGCCACAAACTCAATCATCCTAGCTAATTCATCGATTTTAGGCTCTGAGGATGATGACGATTCACCTCCCTGACTTCTTCTTTCAGCATCACCTTCGAGTCTTTCTGCAGCAATGATATTTTCTTCTAATTCAAAGGCTGCAGCTTGCATATCAGCCAAAGACGCAGATCTTCTTTCTTTTAACAGCGGGCAGATTTGAGAATTGAAAGCATTGGCATAAGTAATCATGGCAAAAGTAGGGGTTGGTCTTACTTCAGTTGGCATTTTGTTGTACATATGATTGAATCTGATGTTAAATTCAGACAACGGCTCACCATCTTCTCTCTGCAAGTTCCCAAATTCATTATGATGAAAGAGCAGATCATTATTATTTCCCCAGTGCTTTAAGAACACACCATCTAGGGTCTCAATGTCTGCAATAGACCTAAGGGGTAATTCTCTAAACCATTTTCTAGCTTTCCCGTCTAGGCTTTGGACAAAAACCCTCATCCAGACATCCTCTTCATTGATATCCAAGTTATTAGCGTAGCTATAAAAAGATTCGAGGTGCTCTTCAGCTGATACTCCTTCTTTACCAGTAAACTTTGGCATAAATTCTTAATAATCTCCTGCAGGTATGGCATTCAAAGGCATAGGCAAGACTAAGGGTCCATACCTAGCAGCAACTATTCATTCTATCTTTGTAAGAGCTTGTTGGCCTGCCATGACTGAGGTATATGAAAGGGATACTGGTGGACTGAGTGGAATGAATCAATGAAAAGAATAGCAGAAACAGAGGAATATGATGGACAGCAAGGAATGTTTCTTTCAACTGAGGTCCGAAAGGGAAATGAATGAGTAAGGAGCTAAATGAATCTCTGAAGGTATTTCTACACTAGCAGAGATACATGGAAATTTTAAGGCTTACCTGATCCTGGTGCTCCTTACTGCGATATTTTCTTCTGCTGAACGATCTTCTCAGGATCAAGCACTGATTCCGCTGATGGTTTCTAAATATTTCACCGAACATGCCTCACCAACTGCACCAGAACTGCAATGTGGAGTCGCCAAATATTGGTCTTCCTCCAGTGGAGTCGCCAGATAGATGATTACAACCAAAATATGTGTTCAAGCCTTTTCTATCATCAAAGCTTGAAGTTGTGTCGTTCTCCTAGGGAAGTTGAGCTTCAATTCTCCTCTCCCCGGCAACGGCGCCAATTAGTGTTATCACCCCAAGAAACTCTCCTAGGTTGTATATCAGAGATGCTCAGGAACATTACAAACTTAACAAAATGTTGGATAAATGGTGAATGAATGAAAGAAATGCTGCATATTCAAGCCAGATAACCACTTCTACTATGCTTAACCCCAGACATGGGTGAACACCCCCAGACTACAAGGCTTTATACCACCAATTACTCACAGTTTAAGGAAAATGTGATGATGGAGAATATTGATCACACCAGCAAATGCACAGGACCCTGTGATGGCCAGCTGCAACCAGTAAAAAGGTCTGCAAATTCTATTTCCTAATGCAGAGACAGGATGACAGCTCTCTGGCATTAAAACAACAGAAACCTGCATACAAATTCAATGAATCTAACTAGATTCTAACACAGAGGTGGGATGACAGCCCCTCTAATGCTAAACATCAGCAGCACATGAACAAATGTATAACAAGCACAACTTGGAACAAAGAATGTTAAATTGGCAACTAGGGCCAAACTCCATGTAGGTCGGCTTATTTATGGTAGCTGATATTTCTATTGGATCCCTCTCATCGAGAGGTGTAGGATTGATCCAAAGATCATCTGATTCCGATAAGTATTTATGGAGATATGAATTTATTTTGTTTATGTAATTATTATCAAGCCGACCTGCTCTTATGTAGGCTCTAGAAGCCCAACCGACGTGTCTATTCATCATCCTCGTTTTGGTATAAATAGATGAGGATTTGATATCATTTGCACACATTCTTGAGGTGATCTCCTCTCCATGTCTTGGGTTTTTGGAGAAGGAGAAAACCAAAAGAATGTGCTGACCTAGAAGAAGCCCTAGCTGCAGATAAAGCTATAATCACAGTCAACGTGTTGCCCCCAAAGTGATGCCCAAATTTGTGTCTATGAAATCATCTATACGCAGGCTATGATACAACACAGCAAGATATTCACGAGTGAAAATATTCGGATGGTTTCACCGTAATAAGGATTCCACGCTAGCTAGCCGCAGTACATACAGCCTAATACGCTGAGACACTAATATGTAGTCATAGAAACTCTTATGATACATATCCGCAGCAGATGGTGGAGATCTTACACGCTGTCACATTCGCAGTTCAATAGGACATCAATACGCTGTTTATGAAAACGTTGTTCACATATACGCTGATGCTGTTCACATATACGCTGGTCCATACGTTGTTTATGAAAACACTGTTCACATATACGTTGATGTTGTTCACATATACACTGGTCCATACGTTGTTTATGAAAACACTGTTCACATATACGCTGATGTTGTTCACATATACGCTGGTCCATACGTTGTTTATGAAAACATCTGTTCATATAATACGCTGGTCATTAATGATACTCATACGCAGATCATGGAGATTCTACGCAGGTCATGAAGACTCATACGCAGTCAATGATGACACTAATACACAGATCATGGAAACACTATGCTATTCATGATGACGTTCATTTATACGTTGTTCATGGTTATTATACGATGCCCTAATCTATGCATTGGGTCACCGCTGTCCACATAGTAGCTGCAACGTTATTAGAAGCCATTGTTCACATGGTAGCAGCAGCTGTCATAAAAGGTATCATAAAGGGTAGCTGTTGTGATGTCAAGCATGAAGAAGAGCCGCAGTAAGGAAGACATCTAGCCACAGAGAGCCCAAGGATATGCAACCAAGGTAGCCGCAGTTAAGAGCAGATATGCACTACAGGAAAAATGACGCCAATCTGAGGTGAGTACAGGTTCTTGGTGTCAAGGTGTTGAAGCATATATGATAAGGGTTCTGGAGGAAACCCTTGCAACCTTCACTTTGGACCTACCTGCACATGTATATAAATGAATATGGGTACCCTCTCAACTGCATGCTATCTCTAATTAGAGAAGGCTAATGATGATCTCAGTATGTCTATGAGTAGCATCTCGACATACTTGTAGGTGATGTCATCAACCGGATGAAGCTGAAGGATCTTAAGGTGCAGCATGATGGGCATAATAGTAAAGGGCAGCACATGCAACATAATAAGGACAGCATGATGTATGGGCAGCATAATGATGGGAGCATGAGCAGCATGATGATCATGGGCAGCATAATGATGGGAGCATGAGCAGCATGATGATCATGGGCAGCATGATGGTGCTACACAGTAAGGTGCAGCAAATGGATGAGATGCAGCACGATGATAGGTGAAGGAGTCACCTTGAGAATCAGTTGAAGCAGAATGTCTTCAACTGATCTCATCATTATACGAAATGATCTATGCTAGATATAGATAAGTCAAAGTGTTGACTTCTGTTGTAAATGTACTCTCTCTCTCTCTCTCTTTCTCTGTTGAACTTTGAAGATAAAAGAAGATTTGATCAAAGGGTTTCCCCACACATTGTGGGGTTTGTCCCTGGCTCGCGCCACATCTTGTGTCCTCTTGTCTTGGCTTGTCTTCTGCGTTTTATATTTATGTTCTATCTGCGGTTTATCGTAATGCTGATGTGATTGCTAACTATGAAAATTTAAATAAATTGCTCTAGAATAGAACATACCTAAACTTAACATGGTATCAAAGTTGAGGTGAAGATAATGCCCAAGCAAGAGTGAAAAGAGCAATCACCGAAGACAGTTGGGACAAGACAGAAGGATCAATGGGTTCCTCATAATTCACCTAGGGTGAAGTCGAAGCAAGAATGTTATCAGAATGGCGCAGCGGAAGTTTCTGATGGCCCATCTAAAGATCACTTCATTGGGAAGTTCGGATCTAAGGGTGGAAGGAAAGGCGGATACCTTGTTGAAATAAGTTCGACCGTTATGCAAAGGAGTGTCAGAATGGCAAAGACACGTCCCTTGATGAAGATAAAAATCATTCCTGGGACATCTTCAATGATCAAAGGAATGACTGGTAATGCAGGTCATCAAGGAAATGGTCGACTCTTCCACGAAAGCAAGGAACCCCAAAATCTCTTTTATGTACCTGATCGCAAGAAGAACCTAATGTCCATCTCGGAAATGGAAGTCAAAGGTTACAAGGTGGAACTTATCAATGGAAAGGAACGTGTTTGAAAATAGATATTTCAAAGATGTTTTTGAGTTCAGGGTTGTATCAAGTTGTAGGAAGTCCACTGGGGACCATGTCCATTGACTCAGCACCGGAGGTCTGTGAGTCAGATGGTGACTAGGATCCCTGAATTCAAAAAGGAGCATGAAGGTACATGTATGAATGTACTGAAGGAAAATATTATAAGGGGATCATTCCCCTCATGCAGCAGGTCCACAGGCTTGGAACAACCTGAGGAGTTTGAGACTCATGATCAGGAATCTCATGTATACAGATGGAAGAAAGCCCTCCATGGCTTGAAGAAAAACACCTCGGGCGTAGTATGAGAGGATTGATCTCTGTCTAATGCAACTGAGATTGACTAGGAGTGAAACTGATCCAAACCATTACTTGAAGGTTGTGGATGATAAACCTCTCATACCGGCACCTATGTTTAACAGGTGCAGACCCTCTCATTTATAGGAGACAGAGGGAGTTGGATTATGAATGTGGAAAAATAAGCCGCAAGCTTGTGACTGCCTCGAGGATCTTAACTTTCAGAAGTTATATGGTAATGATGTCGAACCAGATTTGGGAAATGCCTTTGAGTTTCATAAACTCATTCGCGTTGATGTACTTGGAGAACCTCCGTCTGAACATATGGGATGCAGTTAGCATGGTGAGCTCGTATTTGAGCTTCAGTGGATTGGTGCCAAGAATCTTCTGAGATATCTTCAGGGCACAACCTCTCATGGATTGAGATACATTGCCGAAAATATGAAACCACATGATTATTCGAATGATGAATGGGCAGGCAGTGTGGAGGATCACTAGAGCACTTCTTAGTGTTGTTTCTCTTTGGAAGCTGCCTTGATATCCTAGATGAGCAAGAAGTAGAAGTCGGTGACTCTGAGCACCTTGCTGCTAGTATGGCCTTCTGTGAGGTAGTCTAGTTGTTGAAGCTCTTCAGTGAGCTATTTTTACACATGATGAATACCACTGTGATTCTCTGTGACAACCAGAGGCGATATTCGATTATTGAGAAATCCCGTATTCAACGATTGCTCCAGCAGGTAGACATCAGATACTACCTTATCTGGGATATGGTAAGTCGATGAGAAAGAAGGCTCCATCGCATTGAGACTAATGTACAAGTTGTTGACATTTTGACAAAGCCCCGGGGAAAGATCAAATCTATGATTTTCCCGTACGACTTGGAGTCATCGGGAGACCCTTGTAAAAGGGCCCTGCATGTTGCATACATTGAGCTCTGGGAGCTCTGGGGGATTGCAATTCTTACTGGAACAACATACGACCATAGGGTGACTCACCCTTCCCTGGTGGTGTGCACTGGAACAAGATGATTCGCTCTCTTGTGTAACAAGATGATTCGCTCTCCTGTGTAGCAGGATGATTAGTTCTCCTGTGAGGCCTGGATTGATGTGTTCTCCATGGCGATTGTAGCAAGATTGATGTGTTCTCCTGTGAGGCCTAGATTGATGTGTTCTCCATGGCGATTGTAGCAGGATTGATGTGTTCTCCTGTGAGGCCTGGATTGATGTGTTCACCATGGCGACCTAGATTGATGTGTTCTCCATGGCAATTGTAGCAGGATTGATGTGTTCTCCTGTGAGGACAGGATTGATTAAGTTCTCCTGTCGAGGCATCCTACCCATGCAGTCTAGGACTCATGGGAAGTACCTCTCATCTAATCAATGAGCAGGGATATGAAGTTAGGGACCATAGTAGTACCGATGGACGCATCGTTGTATATACCGTACTCCCTACGCTAGGATGACCTTAATTGATATGGGATCAATGATACTGGTCTAGGACCAGTGGTAGGAGTTGCACATACTATGACGCTGACTTCGGGTCAACTGATACTGGTCTGGGATCAGTAGTACATACTCTGAGACTGACTTCGTGTTAGTGCAGGACTGGTCTGGGACCAGTGAGAGTCATACATACTATGAAACTGACTTCGGGTCAGTTGAGACTGGTCTGGGACCAGTAGTACACTCTCTAAGCCTGTGATACTAGTATGGGACCAGTGATAGGAGTTGTACATACTATGACACTGATTTTGGGTCGGTTGAGACTGGTCTGGGACCAGTGGTACATACTCCGAGACTCACTTCGTGTCAGTGCAGTACTGATCTGGGACCAGTGAGAGTGGTACACACTATGACATTGACTTCGGGTCAGTTGAGACTGTTCTGAGACTAGTGGTACACTCTCTGAGACTGCGATATTGGTCTGGGACTAGTGGTGGGAGTGATACTTACTATGAAGCTGACTTCGGGTCAGTTGAGACTGGTCTGGGACCAGTGGTATGCACTCTGAGACTGACTTCAGGTCAGTGGAGAATGATATGACTCATTCTCAATCAATTCTTCTTCTTCATAGTTCAGCAGAGCTAAGTTGAGCAGAGCAGAGCCAGCAGAGCCTGCAGAGCTGAGCAAAGCTAGCAGAGCAGAGCAGAGCTAGCAGAGCTAGGTAGAGCAGTGCAAGGCACTTATGGCCAAGATAGTACAGTTGGACATATGGATCAACGGATGGAGTTCTCCCTAGTTGAGAGGGAGTGTTAAATTGGAAACTAGGACCAAACTCCATGTGGGTCGGCTTATTTATGGCAGCTGATATTTTAATTGGATCCCTCTTGTCGAGAGGTGTAGGATTGATCCAAAGATCATCCGATTCCGATAAGTATTTATGGAGATATGAATTTATTTTGTTTATGTAATTATTATCAAGCTGACTTGCTCTTATGTAGGCTCTAGAAACCCAACCGACGTGTCTATTCATCATCCTCGTTTTGGTATAAATAGATGAGGATTTGATATCATTTGCACACATTCTTGAGGTGATCTCCTCTCCATGTCTTGGTTTTTTGGAGAAGGAGAAAACCAAAAGAATGTGCTGGCCTAGAAGAAGCCCTAGCTGCAGATAAAGCTCTAATCATAGTCAACAAGTTGCCCTCAAAGTGATGCCCAAATTCATGTCTATGAAATCATCTATACGCAGGCTATGATACAACGCAGCAAGATATTCACGAGTGAAAATATTCAGATGGTTTCACTGTAATAATGATTCCACGCTAGCTAGCCGCGGTACATACAGCCTAATACGTTGAGACACTAATACATAGTCATAGAAACTCTTATGATACATATCCGCAGCAGATGGTGGAGATCTTACACACTGTCACATTCGCAGTTCAATAGGACATCAATACGTTGTTTATGAAAACGTTGTTCACATATACGTTGATGTTGTTCACATATACGCTGGTCCATACGTTGTTTATGAAAACACTGTTCACATATACGCTGATGTTGTTCACATATACGCTGGTCCATATGTTGTTTATGAAAACACTGTTCACATATACGCTGGTCCATACGTTGTTTATGAAAACACTATTCACATATACGCTGATGCTGTTCACATATACGCTGGTCCATACGCTGTTTATGAAAACATATGTTCATATAATACGTTGGTCATTAATGATACTCATACGCAGATCATGGAGATTCTACGCAGGTCATGAAGACTCATACACAGTCAATGATGACACTAATACACAGATCATGGAAACACTATGCTATTCATGATGTTGTTCATTTATACGTTGTTCATGGTTATTATACAATGCCCTAATCTATGCATTGGGTCACCGCTGTCCACATAGTAGTTGCAACATTATTAGAAGTCATTGTTCACATGGTAGCAGCATCTGTCATAAAAGGTATCATAAAGGGTAGCTGTTGTGATGTCAAGCATGAAGAAGAGCCGTAGTAAGGAAGACATCTAGCCACAGAGAGCCCAGGTATATGAAGCCAAGGTAGCCGCAGTTAAGAGCAGATATGCACTACAGGAAAAATGACGCCAATCTCAGGTGAGTACAGGTTCTTGGTGTCAAGGTGCTGAAGCATATATGATAAGGGTTCTGGAGGAAACCCTTGCAACCTTCACTTCGGACCTACCTGCACATGTATATAAATGAATATGGGTACCCTCTCAACTGCATGCTATCTCTAATTAGAGAAGGCTAATGATGATCTCAATATGTCTATGAGTAGCATCTCGACATACTTGTAGGTGATGTCATCAACTGGATGAAGCTGAAGGATCTTAAGGCGCAGCATGATGGGCATAATATTAAAGGGCAGCACATGCAACATAATAAGGATAGCATGATGTATGGGCAGCATAATGATGGGAGCATGAGCAGCATGATGATCATGGGCAGCATGATGGTGCTACACAGTAAGGTGCAGCAAATGGACGAGATGCAGCACGATGATAGGTGAAGGAGTCACCTTGAGAATCAGTTGAAGCAGAATGTCTTCAACTGATCTCATCATTATACGAAATGATCTATGCTAGATCTAGATAAGTCAAAGTGTTGACTTCTGTTGTAAATGTACTCTCTCTCTCTCTCTCTCTTTCTCTGCTGAACTTTGAAGATAAAAGAAGATTTGATCAAAGGGTTTCCCCACACATTGTGGGGTTTGTCCTTGGCTCGCACCACATCTTGTGTCCTCTTGTCGTGGCTTGTCTTCTGCGTTTTATATTTATGTTCTATCTATAGTTTATCGTAATGCTGATGTGATTGCTAACTGGGAAAATTTAAATAAATTGCTCTAGCATAGAACATACCTAAACTTAACAAAGAAGAAGAAGTGGACAGTGAGCAATTAACAGCAAAAGAAGCTTGCATTAGCTGAAAATGAAGACCAGACGCTGCAGGTATCACAGTAGTTACAATCTCCTGAAGTTGAACCTTACAGCAAAATAACACTCATCAACCTATTACATTCTGTCTTCTGGGTATATATAGAGGTTATTTACAAAATTTCTCTGCTAGGCAATGCGTGGAGGGGTCATAACTGACCACCAACCACATTTACAATCTGAAATGGACCTCTGCTACGATCTGATTGTCTTTAATAGACAAATCGGCCTTTTCTGATGCTTTGCAGTCCTTCTCGGGCAGATGGAGCACTGACTGATAGGAGCTCCATCATTGATAAATGGTTGAACTGCTCAAAGGTGTCCTTTTTGTCCTTGGTCGTGCTACTCTTTGAATGCAGTTGGTTGCAAGATTGAATGTGTCGGGTATAGGTAATTGATCGTTGCTGTCCATCGGGAGCTCTAGACAGTCAAAGGAGTTAAAAAAAATCATGGCGAAAGCATGAGCAGAAAGCGAATAAACATTCGTCGTTAGATTAAACAATCGGACGGTGGAGATCGCGTTAGGAGCTATCGGGAGACATATGCGCGGGAGCAACCAGGGCCGTCGGATCTGGACGCGCCAAATCCGACGGTGATCGCAAGCGGAAGGTGCGCGAACATTACCGCGTAGGAGGACGTACAGGATGGGCAGTTTCACAGGCGGGCGGTTTTCCCCGCACCGCCTATTGGCCCAAGGCAGTTTCTGTATAACCACATGCGATCCAACAGAAATACGCCACGTGGCGCCCGAAAACCGCTACCCCCGCGGGTTATCACGTGCGCAGGTCGCGCGATCGGGGGAAGCATCAACCATCGATCTGGCGATGGACGGCCAGATTAAGAGGAAGGCGCACAAGGTTTAAACATGTGGTAAACATGGCGGAGACCGTCGGATCGTGGACGATCAACGGCTACGATTGAACGATGAAGAATAAATGGATAAAGCGCGCGGTCATGTTTTAAACGCCCGAGCTCAAGAAAAGGGTTATGCAGAGTTTAAATAGATAAAATAGAGGCAGTATGATCTTTGCGCCTGAGAGTTAAAGCAAACAGGTTTACACTGAAATTTGAAGGAAAACAAGGCTAGCGGGAGGTTAAGGGAAGGTAAGGAGAATCAAGGAGAAGAAGGTAAAGGCGAGGGATTGAAGGGGTTTATGAAAGAAACAAAGACAGCGGAGTGTGAGGAAACTTGAAGGAGCAGAAATGGAAACGACTGCTGCGAGGCCCTTTCGGCACAAACCCACCATCAAACCCGAAAATGACCTTCAATCGCTGAAAATTGTAGCAGAGCTAACAGGATCTACTATGATATCTTGGATGAGCATAAAACAAACATATGTGGCACTCATGACTGTAGACGTAGAATACATTGCAATTAGTTTAGAAATATGTGAATAAATATGACTTTCAGAGCTACTTGCAGAAATGCTTGATCAGGTGCAAGATCTGAGTGTGATATATTGTGACAATCAAAGCTCTATGAAGCTTTCAGAAAACAAAGTTTTCCATGATTGGTAGAAGCACATTGAGATCAAGTATCATCACATCTGAGACATGGTACAAAAGGGAGTAATGAAGCTCTGGTACATTTATACTGACGAGTAGGTTGTTGACATTCTCACCAAGCATATTCCTAGGGAAAGGTTTGTATACTTCAGGGGTAGACTTGGACTAGTTGATAATGTCTCCTTCATTGAGATGGAGTGTTGATGTTGTTGCATCAAGGGGCAGACATTCTCCCTAGGTCAAGATATAGATAAGTCAAGTATTGACCAGGGGCCACAATACGTGTCTAGGGAGAATGGCCCAAATAGCATCAAAGCCTAGAGTACTGCCCAGGTGGACGAGTGAGTGCTTTTAGCATCAACCAAGAGAGTTAAAATTTAATTAACATGCAAGAACGGTTATATCCCAGGGTTTCACCATAGATCATAGGTCTTGACAAGGTTCCAAGTGACAACTTGGATGATTGGTGAATTTCTCCAAGTGATGACTTGTTGAGAATGATTCTGATGAAGGATGCTTTCCACAGGTAGTGGATTGACATAGCAATGTAGCTATCTCATTCAACCTTTCCTTGGAGAATTTTTTTCAACAACAGAAAATTTGACGAAGGAATTATGAATACCTCCCAAACTAAAAGTGAGTATTCGATTTTTGTAGCTATGGTCGGACTTCATATTGTATAATTTAGCCCTTCAAATATGTGTATTGATAAATTCAAGACATGTGTTTCATGTATTTTTCAAAAGAAAGAATTTGAATATTTAATTTTAATAATTATGTCATTGAATAAGTCAAGTTGGCCTACACTTCGTCAAGTCGGCCCAACCCCTTTGTGGCACCCATTCGACCTCCTAAGATGCATATATATGTCATTTGACCTCCTCCTCTTGGCATAATTCGAGCTCACACCAAGAAATATGTTGATCTGAGTGAAGGATGAAAAAGGCAAGAAGGAAAATGATTAGAAGAAGCATTTTTCTCTCCGTGTTTGACCTTGAACTTTCTCTCTCCATTGAATTCACACATGTGAAATTTTTTGGGCATATCTAGCAACAAGTCCAAAAAATCTGAGTTCAAGAAGAGATTGAAAGTCTTCCCTAGCAGAGTAGAGGAGACCAAGACTTTGGGCAGCTTGTTGGATTGACTTGAAGACCATTTTGATCAGGTTTGACTAAGGATCTCTTATTGGTCTGTTTGACTTTGTTTTAACTAGGAAATATCAGTTATAGCTCTTATTGAATTGAAGGGTTTATCTAACTTGGACAAGTTCATTGGGTAATTCCCCTAAGTGGATTTTCCTAGCGTAAATCTTGTGTTGAATTTGTGCATCATTGTTTTTCATTGTCATCTATGTCTTCCTACTATTTTATGGTTGAAATTCTGAAGTATAGTTGCTTAATGATTTAATAGAAGTACTAAAGACAGACATCAAATCCTTCAAAGTGTTTATTAGTTTTAGAATTAGGTACTAGTATCTATTGTACTTGTAAAATAAACAAACAATTCATATTCTCCCCAATCCTAATGGTGCTTAGTCCATGGGTTGATGATTGATTGATCCATGCTCTTTATCTAAAGAGCATGAAAGGTCATTTGTTGATAATTGATTGTGAGAGACTTATAAGTAAAATATTTTTGGTTTGTATTAGTCTATTACTTCAAGTGGTTGTGTTATTGTTGTCATGCATTATTTTCCTCTTTTATGGTTTAACCATATAATACACTAATATATTAATCTTTGACCTATCTATGTCAGTGATTATCTTGAGGTGTTTAACCAATGTACATATATTGTATTTATCAAACAAAATTTACAATCAATTGAACTAATCCCTTGGGGTTTTACACACCTATCTAGCCTCCCACACCCTACTCCATATTGATGGTGCACTAGTCCATACCAATGTGTTTACTAATCGTGCCATCCACAAGTGTGGGGAAGTATCCCTTGAGAGGAAAACCTCATGAGGAAACCAAACATATATTTCTCTTACGTTGTTTGTCGACACCACTAGTAAACCCATCTACATGGACTAAGTTCACATCACTCAAGCGATTCGAACAAAGTAACTACTTGCATAGAACTAGCCAAATGACTACAAAACATTGACAAAATTTGATTGAGCAAATCCCTGAAACTATATATATCACTACACCCCACTTAAGTGATTCAAACAAATTTTGTCAATGTTTTCTAGTCATTTGGCTAGTTATATGCAAGTAGGTACTTTGTTCGAATCGCTTGAGTGATGTGAACTTAGTCCCCACACACACTCAAATCCATTCTCTTCAATTTTTTTCTTAAAGCATGATTTGTTCTTTAATTTTTCAATGGAATGATTTTTTAATTCTTCTACAATGTATTTAAGAATAATATCGTCAACTACTAGCATATTTATTTAAAGGGTAACAAAAATGGCTATGTCCCACAATATCATATTAGGATTTGATAATAGTGTGATTAACCAAACTTACTAACTAAAGATTAAAAATAAATAAATAAAAAGTCAAAAACCATATAAAATATAATTGAATAATTAAATAATATTAGTGATATTTTACAAAAAAAAAAAAACTAATGGGTATAAATAGAATTTAGTGGTCACCATAGTAAAGGGTTGTGTCATTAAATTATTTAATTATTATGTAAGGTTATTTATATGTATGTTGTAGGGGAGAGTGTTGCCCCCTCACCTCTTCGCTAGCACTTTGATTCCAAAGCATGAGTGTTATTTGGGAGCATGCTCCCTTGGTAACAAAGAGCACTCCATACCAATTTAGTAAGAATTTAGGGAGCATTCGGGAAGTATCACTCCTTGAGTGCTCATAGGACACTTCTAGAATTCTCTCAATAGCTTTAAAAATGTCCCTTGGGCACTTCTGTGCGATAAGACAAATTTGACTTAGCTTCTTGGTTTGTGGAATCCATGACAAGGTTCCAAAAGCTTACATTAGGCATGGTTATTTTTACTTGGTGGATTAAAACACACACTGCATTTTCTCTCATTCTTTTTCTAATTTCACTCATCTACTAAGGTTTTTAGTAGGATATTTACTTGTTCAGGCATATATTCATGAGATCTTGGAGGGAAGATTAATAGATCCATTACTTGTTTAGGAATAGATTCATGAGATCTTGGAGGGAAGATGGACAGATCCATTTGTGAGATCTTGGAGGGGAGATTGAACATTGTCATAGATAAATTCAACCACCATTGGAAAATTGAAGAGGTAGGTTGTAAAGTTCATTATCATTTGTTTTTAATTTTTTTTCACGTATTGTAAACTAGTGTATTTACTATGGTGAATGCTTGAATGTTATCTTCCCCTATACCTTCCCATTTTCCTTCTCCATGATTCTATTGCAACCAACGAGCTATTCTCAAGATTCAACAGGCATGAAAGGTATGTCAATGTGGTGTATCTTTTTAGTTTTATTTTATATATTATGATGTTGGTGTTGGGAGGATGTCAAAATATCAATAATGATAAGGAATAACTAAAAGTAGGCAACACATACCATGAAGAGGAGAAGTAAATGGAAAAGGATGATGATAATGAAAATGCTAATGATGATGTACATATTCCAAAGATAACATAACACTCGTATGGAAATATGTGACAGGTTAGGGGAGAGAAAGGGAGTGGAACCACAAATTTATATGCTCCCAATATTAGTGTTGGGAGGATGTGAAAATATCAATGATCATGAGGAATAAGTAGAAGTAGGCAGCACATACCATGGAAAGGAGGAATAAATGGAAAGGGATGATGATAGTAAAAATGTCAATGATGATGTACATAAACCAAAAGAGAACTCAATACCCTTGTGGAAGTATGTAACAATGATTGGGGTAGAGAAAGTGGGTGGAAACACAAAATTGATATGCTCCCACGGTCATAAAACTTATGCATGTTCATATGCTTGTGTGAGAAAGCATCTTTGTGGGATTATGCCATGAGATGAAGGCAAGACTATAGGAGTCAAAACCTCTGAGCACGTGCTAGTCAAAAATAGAAAAAAAATATATATATACTAAGGAAGAGGAGGCCATACAAAAAAAATCCAAAAAATCAAGGGTTAAATATGAGAGTTCACAAAGAATGTTTGATGGTCAATCCCCATCTCACCCACCCCCCCACACTAGTAGATTCTCACCTATGCATGTAGCGCATTAAACAATATCAGATTTCCTTAACCAAGGTTGTAGGGATGATGAGGATACAAAAGAATATAGGTTTTTGTATGCATGTGATGCATCATTCAATGTTCCTCGCGCATTCTATTGGCATGAAAGATACAATCCATCAACAGTTCCCCTAAAAGATATAAGAGGCCTAAGTATTAAAAAGCTCAAACCACAGGACTTGATAGGGGAAAAGTCAAAATACATAGTGCTCTTGGAACATTTACAAATGATTGGAATTAATATGGGGCATCCATTGTATTTATAATTTGGTTGGACAAACCTTAAATGTGAGCCATTGATAAATATTCTTGGTGTGTTTACTAGTGTGGTATTCCTTTCAGCATATTACTACTTCGTTTGTTATAAGATTGGTATTAATCTTGTAAAAGCCTTAAATCATTCAAGAGATTGATCCATTAAATGTCATTAAAGTTACCACTAGTAATCCTGTTGATTATAAGGAAACAAAGCAACCAATGAGAATAGGTACCCTAACATGTTTTGGTTAGGGTGTTTGATTCACACATTGAACCTCTTGACACATGATATTATTAAAATGAATGATCATGATTATAAACAAATTGGTGCATTGTATAAGAGGGAAGAAAATGATAAATCATAGCATGGCCTACCACATTTGCCACGATCACTCTAACTTGGAGCTACTAAAGATTGCAAAGGTCAAAGTTCCTAGCTATTACCTCACCTTTAAAAGGTAAGAAAGGCATCACCAAGTATGGTCTCAAGTGATTCATTATAGGATTTTAAAGACAAGGTTGCATTCATATCTAATAGACATGAATTTCGGGAGGGGGAAGACATAATGCTTGATGGTCAATTTTGGCAACATGTTAGGTATGTTCTACAATTCAGCAAGACCATTTATAGTATGATTCAATTTGCAAATATAGATTGGCTAGTGGTTGGAAAGGTATATGAGCAAAAGGATAGCATTCTAGGTCAAATCAAAGACATTGTTGAGAAGAGATGTGATCTTGTATGATCATAGCTATGATTGTGTATTTGTCATTACACCAAAATATTATTCTCCATCTCAGTTGGCCTAATCAACACTTGGGGTGGGGTTAAAAACAAAATACAAATCCAAAAGTACAAAATAGGAATATTCTTACATTGGACAATTTGGTCCCTTGATGAAAAGGAGCACGCACAAATACAAAGTCAATTGAGTCGGTACATTAGTGAACATGGAGTCTTTTCTAATTTGCATGCAACTAAAGATCAAGATAGGTTGAATCATATTGAATGGTGGAACATGTATGGATCCTCTACTACACACCTACATAAATTGGTGGTAAGGGTGCTTTCACAAGTTGTTAACATTTGTTTTGTAAAGAGGTATTGGAGCACCTATAACTTCATTCAAAGTGTGAAAAAAAACCATTATGAATGTAGACTAGGAAGAAAATTTGGTTCATGTGCAGTACAACTTGAGGTTGTCATCTTATTATTGCAAGGAAACAAAGAATAATAGAACATAAGTGAACTTGGGACAACAATCCAAAGAATGGAGCCATAGTTTTAAAATTCTTAGAAGCTAAACTTTTGGGTGATCATGATGGAAATCATATTCATGGACAAAGGAAACTACTATTAAAGTACAAGTAGAAAAATACTTGTTTTATTTACTAGGTACCATTAATGAGATGGGTTTCCAATATCATATCGATCACAAAGAAATAGGGTACAAGCATGCCACCCCATACACTAACAAGTTTCTAGATGCAGGAGTTTTTCCTTTAACTTCACAACATCCAACGCTAAGTGAGGCCATGTAGTTGTCGGTCGTGTTCCACAAAGACTTCCACCTCCTACTACTCTTCTTCATATATCACAAGAAAACAAACTAAACATTTCTCATGGAAAGAGGAAATCTTAGTAGAGAGATCTCTTTTTATTTTTCTTTTTTAGATGAACTTAGTACATTGACTTTACCATGGCTTATTTTGTAAACATTATATGACAATTTAAGTTTGAACTTGGAACCTACCTTTGAACTGAGTGAATCTTACGACTCTTTGATAATGAATACAATACTCTATTTTGTTTAACGGTTGATGTTATCTATTGCAATTTGTTGATGACAAATTTTCTATGTTGAAACTTGAAAGTTGATGTTATGGTTGATGATTGATCATTTGATGACAATGATACAAGTTATAACTACTAGATGATTAATATTATATGCATTCTAAATAGTTAATGCTTGATAATCATCATTAATTTAATAATTAATCCTATGTTTTCACATTTTTTGGTAGTGGATTCAACCTTCTAAATGTTTCTTTTATATATATATATATAGATATATATATATAAACACTTCTAAAACATTCTATTTGCGAAAACTGTTTGAAATTGTGCTTCTTGCTCCCACTCCCAACAGCCTTGATTGATATAGTTATGAATATCATGGTATACATCACACTAAGGAATCAGTTTGTGGCATTAGTGCATTTGGTAATTTGTAACACTCCGAGATCAAATTCCACTGGTCCATATTATCCAAATCAGCAATGAATGTTTGGCTTCTAGCATGGCGTTGAACCAAATTGTCAATCATTCAATGTAAAAAGTACTACTTTTTAAACCCTAAAAAAGGTGGGAAAATATTTTACATGTATTCAAGTCCATCTTATCGACACTGCAAATTCCTTGTGATGCTTCTCCATATCCTTGTCTGCAGATATTTTTGAGCCATTCAAACGTGAGGATTCATATTTAGGACAATACCAAGTATTGGAGATCTATCAAACAAATGAAGCAACATCTAGAAACCTAAGTCTCCTTGAGCGCTGATTTTCAAGACAGTAGAAGCATAATCACATATCACTGATGGTTCAAGGAACGAAATCCACTAGCATTTAGATTATTGATGCTAATCCAGAAGCAACAGATTTCTTGAGAGGAAGAGATACTGGATGGCTTCCAAAATACACATCAAATAGAGCAAATGCAACAGCCGGTGAATCTATAGTAACATCTGCTACTGAAGGGGATCCGTCTGAAGAAATTGAAACCTGCACATAATGAACATGAATCTAATTAGAATCTAATTATAACTTGCAGCTAAAATATCTTCCCGCAAAACATTACTTTAGGTTCGGGTCTGAGTAAATACAACTCTCCAGGGACCTTCACTGCACTTCTAGAAGTAGAGACTACAAAAACATTTCTCAGCCATTTGTTGATCAAATGATTGACGTCTTATTAGATTAGCAAGTCAGATAAAATAGGATTCAATTTTAAACTGAGGCAACATTGCCACTAATTTTTAGGATGTTATAAAAATAGAACCATTCAGCTACAATTTGAGCAGGGGATAGTCATCTTGATCGAAAACTAAGCTTTTATAGGTGCTAACGGAGCCTTGGCTCGCTGGTGAGGTTTGCACAATATTAGGCCATCCACCATGGTTCTATTATTTCTATGGTCTGACCCTGCCCAAATGACATGGTTATCAAAAAGAGGATGAGGTCAGGTGTATGTCTTGGACAATTTGGTGAAATTGATGTCCCCTAGACCTGACACATGGTTATAAAATAGAGGATGAGATCAGACACACGTCCTGGAAAGTTATGGTGAAATAGATAACCCTCAGACCTGGCATCTAACATGAAGTAATCCATGTTATACAGTGCAGCCACCAACCTTGGAGTGCATTACTTGAAACAAATTTGAAGACAAAGTCTTGATAGGCAAAACAGCCTTGTATTTGATATTCAACCTACAACTATGTCTAAATCAGTGTTGCGAATATTGTGATATTATTGCGAAAATATTGGGACATCATGTTCTTTTCAAGTTGATGATAATAGCGGCTGATAATATAGGTGATTTTTTGTGCTCTGAAAACATTGTGATATTATCATAAAAATGATATCACGAAATGATCCAAAAATCGGCCTTCCACACTTGGGTTCATTTATAAACTTAATTTTATGTGTTTTTGCCTCATTTTGCAAATAGTGGCCAGGGGTTAGAGAGCAGAGGAGTAGGAGAACAAATTTCCTAGACTTAAGGAGGAAAACAAATGATGATATTTAGGAGCCATCTCAAAAAAAATTGCACAGTGGACTGACTTTCCTCCGCAGGCTGTGCACTTGCAGGTATGGGCATCAAATTCAGCCCTGTTTTTTTTGTTTCTCTTAGTTTTTCCTTGGGTTTTCAGTCACCCATTTATTTTCCATGATTTTGCTAGGGGCAGGGAGTGTATTTTTTTGCCATTATTGTTTCATTGAGTGGAGAGGGTTTCTTGATTGTAAAAATGCTGATTTTTACTTTTTAAAATTCTTCTTGTGCCCTAGGTTCAATCTTACATTGAAGAATACGCATGCTAAGATATTTGGACCCTATATGGGAATAAGATGAAATTGAAGGGGGGTTCAATAGACAAAATTTGAGTTGCAAGTTGTGTGGGAAGCATATGACAGGGGGAATATCCCAATTGAAATACCACCTTGGACAAATTTTGGGACATGACGTAGGAATTTGCCCAGATGCATCTCTATAAATCATCTATATTTCCATCAAATCATTAGAAGATAAAGATCTGCCAAAAGTAATAAGGAAGCTATGAAAAGTCAAATTGCAAGGGGAGGAGTGGGGACAAGTGAGAGTGGTTCTTCAGCATCACCTTCTACAATGGCCAACCCCACATCTACCTCATCATTTTTTGTTCCTAGAACCACACTTGATGCACAACCTTCTATCAAGTCAATGCTTAAAAGAAAGGAGAAGGAAGAAGCTGACAAGCTGGTGGGTAGGTGTTTTCTATGGAGTGACATTCCCTTCAACATTGCCAAGAACAATCCATTTACCAAGCTATGTTTGATGCTATTGCTATTGTTGGCACAAGTTACAAAGCCCCTTTTATGTTGACTTGAACGGGCCTATTCTTCAAAATGAAAAGGCTGATTGTACTACTAGATTAGAGGAATTCAAGGCATCATGGGAACATGTGGGATGCACTTTCCCAATGCTAGCCTGCCCAGGGCTACTTGAGAGCGAGAGCGGGGAGTGACATTTTCAAAAGCTCTTGGGTTGGTAGAAAATCGGGAGTGAATTTTTATATAATATATATTTTGATGCATATCTGTCAACAAAAGAATGTAGAATGATGAATTAGTAATAAAAAACATAAAAACAAGCATTAAACCATATAACATCATTCATCTAATGTTTATAATCTTCATCAACCATAGGTCCACAAATTACAAGTTCTCATTTATATAGCATGTAAGGGTGCACATAACCAAAATAGCATCGAGTGCAATCCATCTCTGAACCGAAAATACATCAACAAATAGGCTCTAGATGGCCTCTAGCATCCAAAAAATCATGCTACAACACATACCCACATATCATCAAAATTATTGCCTATCGTGGGATCTTTGTTATTAATATCACCCTCTAATCATTAAAATATGATAATAAAAAAACGTAGAATGTCAAGTCAAGATTTTGTTTGAGTGATGGGTACATTTTTAGTAGGGTCATGATAGAGGAGTTCAACAACCAATGTCACTAACATCAAGGTACATAGAGGGCTTGGTGCTCTTGATTAAATACGAGTTCCATACCCTAGTACATGACAAAATCCAATGGAAACGTTGCAATCCCCCCAATCCTAAAAAACTAATAAGTCTACTAGATTTTAAGTAAGATCTAAAATTCTACTTTCTCCAAATGAAATCCAATGAGGTTGAATCCACTCTCAAACATCCTGAGTCATTTCATGGTAATGTTAAAAATTTAAGTAAAAGTGACATTCTCCCTTATGAAGATAAAGGAGAATGTCACTTTTACTTTAAGAATTTAACATTACCATTAATTGCATATCAATACTAGGGCCATATGCTTGAATATCAGGGTACTCCACTCAAAAACTCTTGTTTCTTTGAAAAAATGTGTGTTTGGAACATCTTTGCGAAAAAAGCCGGGGAGCAATTTTTTTTGCAAGGGCACGCTTCGGGGGCAGATTTGAAGGGGGGGCAACCCCCCATAGCCCTAGCCCTGCCTGATTTCTCACAGCCCTTTGTTTTGGAGTGTGATGCATCAGGAGAGGGCCTTGGGGCAGCTCTGATGCAAGGGGGTCACCCAATTGCATTGGAGAGTCGGAAGACGCAACCACATTAGAGGTTGTATTCTACATATGACAAGGAGATGCTAGCTATTATGAATGCGCTAGCCAAGTTCTAGCATATTTTGTGGGCAACAGGGTTAAGGTTTAAATTGATCATAATAGCCTCAAATTTTTCTTGGAGCAAAGATAGGTGAATGAGAGGCAACAAAAATGGGTAAGCAATATCCAAGCATATGATTTTGACATAGAGTATGTCAAGGGCGAGCAAAATGTGGTGGTAGACACATTCTCTACAAGGCCTGCAACACTCTCACTTATGATCATTGCTCAGAATTGGAGAGTGTAGTTGTTGGTTGAGTACTCAAAGGATCAACATGCATGTGAGATCCTGGATGGCATAGCTGGGGATGACCAATACAGGGTGATGAACGATGTGATTTACTACAAGGATATGATTTATTTGGTACCAAGCTCCCAATTGCGGGAGAAGATCATGCAAGTTGTACATGACTCACCGCTAGTAGGACATCAGGGGTTCCTTAAGACATACAAGGATATCAGAGAGAGTTTCACTTGGAGGGGCCTCAAGGAGGACATTTTGAGGCATGTTTGCGAGTGTGACACTTGTCAGAGGAACAAGGATGAACAAACACATTCAACGAGCCTACAGCCTCTCCCTATTCCTGAGCAGAAATCGGAGAGCATCTCTATGGACTCCATCATAGGGTTGTCAACAGTACAAGGACGGGATTGCATTTATGTGGTGGTTGACAAGTTGACTAAATTGGCCACTTCTTCACCATTCTGACTTGGTATTCAGCTTCACAGGTAGTCGAGTTATTCTCCTAGGAGGTGTTCAGGCTACATGGTCTCCCAAAGACCATTGTTAGTGACAGGGATAGCAGATTCATGGGAGGCTTTTGGCAGGAGTTGTTTCGTCTCATGGGGACTAAGCTCACTCCTAGCACTAGCTATCATCCACAGATGGATGGCTAGATGTAGATAGTGAATAAGTGGCTGAAGGGTTACTTACGCAACTATGACACAGGGCAGCAACGTGGATGGATGAGGTGGTTGCATCTTCGAGAGTATTGTTATAACACCACCTACAACATGTCTATAGGTATGTCACGTTTTCGTGCTTTGTATGGTTATGATGCACTAACCTTTGATGATATGGTTTTTGGAGACAACAGAGCCCCAGGGGCCAAGAATTCGATACAGGAGAGCCAAGATATCCTTAGAGCTCTCAAGGATAACCCGCAGATGACCCAAAACCAATAGAAGTTAAATGCAGACAGGGGCAGAGTTGAGAGGCACTTTGAGGTCAGGGACCTAGTATTTTTGAGACTCCAACCGTACAGGCAGTCCACACTTAAACAAAAGGGCATAAAGAAAATCAAGCCATGTTTCTACGGGCCATAGGGTGACCAGGCGTGTTGGGGAGGTAGCATATGAGCTAAAGCTCCTAACAAGGAGCTGTTAATTTCGCAGCTCAGTGACAAATTCCAACAATGGGACTAGATTCCTCTTTTCGAGAGGAACTGTTGACCACTGGAGTGGCCCCTGATGATTATTTGAAGACTCCACACACAAGGATGATCCAGAGGACAGTTGTACCATCATATATGATCATTCAACAGAGTTTTTTAACTCTACTTCTATCTTCTCATCATCTTTCTTGTACCCAGATTCCACACTCTACGGGGAATTGTAATAAGTGATACTAGTAATGATGAGGTTTTTAATTTGTAACAGGCCTAGGATGTTGGGAATCGATCAGCAAACGAGTACACTTTTGAGTGTTTTTTTTATCTAGTTAATTATCCCTTCTTTTTCAAAGGCAGATAATTTTCTGGGTTTTTTCACTCACTTTTTACCCGAATTCGAGGTGACGGTTTGAAAGTTGAGCCCCTAACACATCTTAGTGTCTAAAGCCGATGTATATTACCATACTAGATCACACAAAAAATTTCGTGGAATTTCGCTAGGTCTAAGTAGGATTTTTTTATAATTAAAAATTTCCCGCAAAACTAGATTTTTTAATTATTTTCTATATAATGGTATAAATAAGTGGCCTTGGGAAATGTCTAGGGCGTGTGACTACTCGAAATTCATCCTCAGAGGCCCAACATTCTTAGGACCCACTTTAGGGGTCAAAAAATGACTTATAGTCCCTCAAAAGCCGATTTTTCAAATCACTGTGGCAGAAAATGAAAAAAATGAAAAAAAAATCAATAATTGGAAAATTTTCTAAATTTTTCCAAAGTCAACAAAATGACATGGCAATTCCAAATGAAATTCAAAGGTTATGTGGCAGTTACATTGGGTCCACCAAAAGGGCGCTAGCTCAATTACAACTCAAAGTCAAAGCAAGTCAAAGGGTGGTCAAAATGCAATCAACAAGGCAACACGATGAAGTTTGGAGATATCATGAATTATTTAAAAGTGGATTTGATTTAATATATAGTCTAATGTTAAAGGTAATATGAGTGAGTAATGGACCCCACTCATTTCCATTGTATACGTATATTCCATGCTAAAGTTTCATGCACATGCCAAATGAACTCCACGCAGCCAGGCAAGTGAAAGTTTCAACGCACATGCCAAATCAGAAAATCAACGCTAATATGAGATTGGTTTGGTGAGAGATTTGTGGAGATTGGTCTCCACATACTTCCATACACTTGTATGCTAATTACTCCTAGCATCTTCCATGCATTTTACACAGCAGTCAACGCACTAACAATACCCATATGCTGATATTTTTGGCAGCTCTACGCACGGGTAGATTTGGCATAGGAACTTGTGGCACTTAGATGTTGAGACTTTAGTGGGAGTGTGCTCCCTTTTCGCCCATCAGATTTCACACTTGGCAGCCCATCAAATTAGCACATGAAGAAAAGAATGATACGCAGCAAATTAATGCACATTTAACAGCAGCGTACAAAGATTATGAATAGCATTTTGTTAGAGGTGGCATTGAACACATATTTTTGAGGAAGTTTGTCTACCACACTCTTCAGTTAAGTCTACACTTGACCAGCAGTTGAACTAGCACATTAATACAAAAGCAAAGTACATACTAGCAGTTTGGGAACACCTACAGCCAATCATCTTGCCACTTGTGATTTGATTTTCTACATTGGGATTGTCAATCTATCTCCACTTGTCATTGGAATTTTCCTTGGGACCATCTCCCATTTTCTTATTTATATGAGTCTTGAGCTCTCATTTGAAAGATATAGAACGAGTTGTTGGGCTTGCGGAGTCTCTGCTAGATTTTGTATTCATCTTTCATATAATAATAAAAAGTCTTTGGGGTTACTAGCTTCTCTTGTGGTGCATTCTTTGGTTGATGAGGTATACCTGTTTCATTTGATGTTATTATTCATTTGATTTTACATTGCTATCTAGTTGTTTTTTGTGCATTTGCCTGAGGGCATTATTGTCTAGGGAGGAGAGATTTGCAGCTATCTCAAATCTCCTTTGGGCTTGGTATATTTTGTGCTCTTGTTGTAGCTTGTTATTTTCGGTTGAATGACAAACTCAACTTGGCCTCTATATGCCAAGTCTCTTTTGCACTAACAATTGGTTTGCAGGCATTTGTGTGTTCAAAGGATAGGTTGCCAAGTCTATTGGAGTGTGAGGACTTCTTCGGTTGGAATAGTCACCTCCAAGGATATCAAAGATCCCACAAGTTGTTCAAGCCAACAATCTCATAAGACATCAAGAGATTTATTTAAAAGGGGGTTTCATGAGCCCTTTGCTTCTTTTCCATCTTGAAAAATATCATATATTTTCTTCTCTCATTTGTGTGCATATTGATTTTATCTAGCATTTGAGACACTATTTCTTTTGCATGCTAACTCTTTTGCTTGCTTTCCTACAGGTGTTCTTGGAGGCAATTCAAGTTTGAAGAAAAAGAGCTGAAACATATGCTAAGTAACCATTTTCCATTTGGAAACTCAAGTCCAAGGTTATTTGGGCTTTCCATTTGAAGGCATTTCACTTCATTCTAAGCAAAAAACGATTTCATTTCTTAAAGAGCAATACTTTGAAGGCACTGGTTGTTTATGTATTTCATGCTTACCTTATGTGTTTATGGTTATTTTTAATATTAGTTTTGCTTATAAATCTTAAATAAATAATCTATTTAACTCTAACAATTATCCTGGAAACTCACATCTTTTTTAACTTAAATTTTCATTAGGGACCACCCCCCTTAGCTAACCTAGGAGATAGTTCAAACAAAGAGAGTCGGGATTAGTGTGACGGCCCCTTCTCTGAGTCCCCTACCACCAACCACATCTTGTGGGGTTGAAGGCTTTTCTCACTGACTTGTAGGTAGGTGTAGGCAAGAGGATCAACATTTTTGGCGTCGTTGCCCGGGACAAGCTTTCTTGTACCTGGGAAATCGACTAACCTTTTGGTTTTAGCATTTTTGAACTTTAGATTTAGATATTTGCTCAAGTGGCGACTCCACTCAATCCAAATTTTGCAAGAGTCTCTACTAGGAGAAATTCAAGTGGTCTAGTTAGCCCCTCTCCTGATCCTGAAAGGGTTTTTAGAGAGGTTGAATAGACTTCTCGTAGTAGAGCTCTTGATAGTCTTGGGCAAAAGGCGATTTCTGATATTCATTTTCTTTTTTCAAGAACCAGTAGAGCCTAACATCATGAATGATCTTTTTGCTCCTTTGACTTCACTAACATAAATGGCTATCCTCACAATATCCCTGACAAGGCTATTGAAAATTTGTCTTCCTTTCAAGGTAACAATGCCATTAGTGCTACATCACATGTGAAAAACTTTATTGTTTGTATCTTTAAATGGTGTAACACTACTAATTATGAGGATGTGAAGATGAGACTTTTTGTTTTATCTTTAGAAGAGGATGCTCTTGATTGGCTCACTGAGCAACCTGCTCACTCATACAACTCTTTACAAGCCATTCTAACTGCTTTTTTAGATAATTTTGGAGAGGAAGGAAAATAGGCATTTGATCAACGCCATTACCAATATGAAGAAAAATGAGAACGGAACCACGAAGGAGTTTAACAAGAGATTCAATGGATTAGTAAAAAGCATGCCTACTACTTTTAAACCTCATGATGAATTTCTTTTATGCTCATATCTAGATGCTTTTAGTGTTGACACTGCTTATGAGTTGAGGAGGAAGGAGTTTGTGAATTTAGGTGCAGCTCAAACTGAAGCCTTAAAAATGGAAAAGGCTAGAAAGCAATCAAGAAAGTCTGAACTTCCTGGTTTCACTAGAGGCCATCAAAACCGAATGATTCCAAAGGCAAGGCCAAAGAAGATACTACACATGATCCTATTAAGAAGTTAACCCAACTCATCAAGAGTATGGAAGCAAATCACACCAGTGAAATGAATGCTATCCAAAATCGATTAGTGGCCATGGAAATAAATCAAGGTGGGAGATTCCCAAATAGAGGAAATCATAGATGGCAAAAGAGAGGACCTCCCAATGACCATAGGCCACCTAATCCACTCAAGCCTACAAACTTAGTTGATGATTCCATGCCTTATTGTAGACCTTGTGATGACATACATGATGAACTCACTTGTCCTTATGCAAGAAGGATCCTAGAAGGAGATATGATGGGAACAAGTGAACAAATCAATGTAGTTGGAAAAGAGCATCATTTGTCCTTGGAAAATTGGATGGGAGTTATGGAGAGTAGTCAGAAGGTAAATAAAAAGTCTCCATCCTCCTATAGTATAAATAATTTTGAAGATTTGGATAGGATCACTGAATTATATGGAGAGAAGCCTTCATCAACTCAGATTTTAGAGATAGCCAAGGATAAGGAAAGGGGAAAGAATAAAGAAAGAAATCATAGTAAAACTTTCACTCCACCCACAGCGAAGTTGAATATTGACTTGGGGAGATGGATTAATAATGCTAAGAATTTAGTTCCTGTCACTGAAATCATGAAGATTCCCTCCTAAAGATATAAATTGTTGAAAGCCATTGATGCTCCTAGTAGAAAAGAAATGTCTAATTTTTCTAAGAATAGGTATGAGGATGCCCCTATCACTCTACAAAGTAGTGATATGTGTAGAGATAACAGAGACCGCCAACCTTTTTTCATCACTATGTTGGTCAATGGAATGATTTTACACAATTGTATGTTTGACTCTGGGGCATCATCTTGTGTCATGACTAAGAAAGTCATGAATCAGTTAAATTTCAGGATTTCTAGACCCTACCACAACATTTGTGCAATGGATTCAAAGATCACTGAAGTGTGTGGTTTGATAAAAGATCTTCAAGTCCACTTAACTGTACATCCTAAAATTATGATCACCATTGATATTGCGGTGATTGATGTGCCTGATGCTTGGGGGATGTTATTATCTAGAAAGTGGGGATCTAATATTGGGGGTAGTTTGCAAATGGATTTAAGTTATGCTGCCATCCCTAATAGTGAGGGCATCATGGTTAGATTGGATAGTGAACTGGAGAAAGTTTCATATAGAAAACCCCAAAGAGCCTCATAATGAAATTGTGTATGAATCTGATAACTTGGGAAACTATGCTATGCTGGCTAATTCTTTTCCTCCTTTGGAGAAGGAGGTGGATTGTAAGAAAGATGGAGGTTGGCACATGAATTTTTATGGTGACCATTCTAGGTATGGTAAGGGTGTTGGAACTGTCCTTACCTCCCCTCTTAGTCACATATTCAAGTTTGCCTATAGATTGGAATTCGATGCAACCAACAACGTAGCATAGTATTGAGTTGGCAAAAGACTTGAGGATAAAGTTGCTTAGTATCAAGGGGGATTCTGATTTAGTCATTCTTCAAACTAAGAATCAATTTGCATGCAAGAATGATAGACTAAAGAAGTATCGAAATGTTGTTTGGGATAATATGGAATATTTTGATGCATTAGACCTTCAAGCAATTCCTGGGGAAGGAAATAAACAAGCTAATGAGTTGGTTGTTGTTGCATCTACATTACAACTTGGAGAGAACTTGGTGGATGGTAAAATTAAGATGGAGATTATCTTTAGGCCATCAGTTTCTGATAATCTACAGCATTGGAAAATCTTTAGTGATGAAAGCCAGGTGGTTCGTTTTTTAAATAACATGGAAGAATTTTATAAAATTAAGGCTGGCTACAAAGAGGAAGGATGTGATTATGAGGAGTGTAATGTGGTGACAAATCCCACTCCTAGGGAACGTGTAGCCTTAGAGCAAGTGTTTGACAGACATGATGCATCAAAGAGAAAAGATGATAAGAAATGTGACCCAGGGGAATTCATTGAAGTGAATATTGGTACCCCTCATGACCCAAAGATTATTAAAATAGGCAAGGGTACCAATGAGCAAGAAAGGAAGAATTTGATAAACTTATTTCATGAATATAGAGATGTTTTGGCTTTTTCATATGATGAGTTGAAAGGTTATAGGGAAGATGTTAAGGAACATACTATTCCTCTTAAGGATGAAAATGCCAAACCCTTTAGGCAGAAACTTAGGCAAATCAATCCTAAGTTAGCCCCTTTGGTGCAAAAGGAATTGCAAAAGATGCTTCAGGCTGGTATTATTTCTCACACTAGGCATTCCACGTGGTATTCAAACTCCGTTATTGTGAAGAAGAAGAATGGATCAATCAGGGTGTGTGTAGACTTTCGAAATCTTAATTTAGCCTATAAAAAAGATAATTACCCTTTACCTAAAATGGAAACATTATTGCAAAGGGTAACAGGATCTGGAATGATGTCTTTCTTAGATGGATTTTCAGGATACAACCAAGTCTTGGTGAAGAAAGAGGATAGACATAAGACAACATTCACCACACCATGGGGTACTTTTGAATATTTGAGGATGCCTTTTGGATTAACGAATGCTGGAGCAACTTTTCAAAGGGCTATGGACTATGCCTTTAAGGGTCTAATTGGGAAATTTATTGAGATCTATCAAGATGATTTAACTGTTTTTTCTAAAAATGGAATTTCCCATATAGGCCACCTAAGGCAAATTTTTGATAGGTGTAGAGAGTATGGAATATCCTTAAATCCTGCTAAATCTATTTTTGGAGTGACTGAAGGGAAGTTTCTTGGTCACATCATTTCAAAGGATGGGATCAAGATTGACCATGAAAGAGTTGAGGTTATTCAAAGTATTCCTTTGCCTCATAATACTAAAACCCTTTAATCCTTCTTAGGAAAGATTAATTTTCTTATAAGGTTCATTCCAAATTATGCTGAGATTGCCAAACCCATCCAAACCCTCTTAAAAAAAAGATGCTAAGTTTGTTTGGGGAAATGAGGGTAGAAAAGGTTTTCAGAAAATAAAGGATTCTATTGTCAAAGCACCTGTTCTAGTAAGCCTTGATTATTCAAAAGAATTTTTGATTTTCTCTTTTGCTTCCGAAGATACTATTGTTGGGGTGTTGCTTCAAAAGAATAATGAAGGGCATGAGAAACCTATTGCTTTTATGAGTAGGTCCCTTCAAGGATCTGAGTTGAAGTATAGCACCATGGAGAAGCAAGCTTATGCTTTAGTCAAGTCTCTTAAACAATTCAGAGTTTATGTGGGGTATTCTAGGATAATTGTATTTGTTCCCCACTCTTTTGTAAAGGATATTTTAGTCCACGCTGATTGCTTAGGAACTCGAGCTAGGTGGGTCTTGAAGATTCATGAGTATAATTTGGATATTAGACCTACCAAGCTTGTGAAAGGCCAGGGATTGGCCAAAATCTTGACTGAAGGAAATGAGAAAGCGATAGGAATGATTTGTCAAAATGATTTGGAATTAACTTCATCAGAACTTCAAAGGTTCGGTCAACTTTAATGGTATAAAGACATTATTCATTATTTGCAAAATTTGTCATGTCCTAACCATTTAGTTGGCCATAAGAGAAGAGCACTAAGGCTTAGAGCAACTAAGTATTGCATTATGAAGGATGGTCTAGGTTGGAGAAATCCGGAGGGGGTAATACTTAGGTGTGTTGATGAAGTTGAAGCCAAAAAGCTTCTATCTAAGTTTCATTCAGGATTTTGTGGAGGGCATTATGCTGCTAAGACTACCACCCACAAAATCTTTAGAGATGGTTATTTTTGGCCTTCTATTTTTGTTGATGTGCACAAGTTTGTTAAAGGTTACCAAGCTTTTCAACTATTCACTGGGAAGCAGAAGTTAGCTTCTTTGCCTCTTCAGCCGGTGGTCATGGAGGCTCCCTTTCAACATTGGGGGCTAGCTTTATAGGGAAATTTAATGAAAATTTGAGTAATGGCTACTCATGGATTATAACTGCCACTGATTATTTTACTAAATTGGTAGAGGCCATCCCTACAAAACACGTCACCAACAAAGTAGTGATAAGTTTTCTTCAAGATAAGATTATCCCTCGTTTTGGTGTCCCTGCCAAGATTACCACTGACAATGCCAAGGCTTTTTGCTCTATTGAATTCTCATCGTTTTGCTTAAAGTATGGCATTGTTTTATCCCATTCATCAAACTACTAACCTCAGGGTAATGGCTTAGCAGAGTCTAGTAATAAGAATTTGATAACCATAATCAAGAAGATAGTAGGCGATAACAAACGGGCATGGGATAGCAAAATTAAATATGCTTTGTGGGTTGATAAGATAACAAAGAAGAGTTCTACTGGGAAGAGTCCCTTTGAGTTAGTTTATGGCTTGGATGTTACCCTTCCTATACATCTGAGGTTACCAGCTTACCAATTTCTACAAAGTTTCACATTTGATAAAGATGTTGTGCAATGTAGGATTGACCAAATTGTAGAATTGGATGAAACCAGAAGAAGAGCCTTTGAGCATTGTTGTAAAAATCAATCTAAAGTAAAAAGAAATTTTGACAAATCATCTAGGAATAGAATGTTTTCTAACAATGATATGGTTTTTCTGTGGAATCGCAGGAATGAAAAGCCAGGTAATCATGGTAAGTTTGACAGTTTGTGGCTTGGACCATACATTATTAGGGAAGCAACTGGACAAAATTCCTACCATTTGAGCACTTCAGATGGAGAACCACTCGAGTTACCTGTGAACGGCAAACTTCTCAAATTGTTCTACAAAGAAAATATTTGATGTTGTGGGGCATCTTTTTGTATCATATTTCTAACCTTATCCCGTGTCATTTTCTTTAATTAGTTTTATTTTATGAATAAATTGTCATTTATGCTTTTAGAATAAATTTCCATTTCTTCGTTTCTATACTTTATTTCATTTAATGATATTTTGAATGGAAACTATTGATATATGTCTTTTGTTGGTGAATGCAGATTCCAGGTTCTTGCACACTATCACTTCATATCTAGCATGCATCCCCATATGGAGCCAAATGTTGACCACTAGAGTGGCACCTGATGATATTTGAAGACTTCACGCCCAAGGATGATCCAGAGGACAGTTGTACCATCAGATATCATCAGTCAACAAAGCTTTTTATCTCTACTTCTACATTCTCATCATCTTTCTTGTACCCAGATTCCACACCCTGCAGGGAATTGTAATAAGTGATACTAGTAATAATGAGTTTTTAAGTCTGTAACAAGGCTAGGATGTTGTGACTCGATCAGCGAACGAGTACACCTTGGAGTGTTTTTTTTATCTGGTTAATTATCACTTCTTTTTCAGAGGCGGATAATTTTCTAGGATTTTTCACTCACTTTTTACCCCAAAGTCGAGGTGATGGTTTGAAGGTTGAGCCCCTAATACATCTTAGTGTCTAAAGTCGATATATATTACCATACTAGATCACACAAAAAAATTCATGGAATTTGGCTAGGTCTAAGTAGGATTTTTTAATAATTAAAAATTTCCCGCAAAATGGGATTTTTTAATTATTTTCTATGTAATGATATAAATAAGTGGTCTTAGGAAATGTCTGGGGCATGTGACTATTCGAAATTCATCCTTAGAGGCCCAACATTATCCTAGGACCCACTTTGGGGACTTATAGTCCCTCAAACGCTGATTTTTCAAATGACAGTGGCAAAAAATGAGAAAAATTGAAAAAAATTCAATAATTGGAAAAATTTCTAAATTTTTTCAAAGTCAAAAAAAGTCAACCAAATGACATGGTAGTTCCAAATGAAATTCAAAGGTGATGTGGCAGTTACATGGGGCCCACCAAAAGGGCGCTAGCTCAATTACAACTCAAAGTCAAAGCAAGTCAAAGGGTGGTCAAAAAGCAATCAACAAGGCAACACGATGAAGTTTGGAGACACCATGAATTATTTAAAAGTGGATTTGATTTAATATAAAGTCTAATGTTAAAGGTAATATGAGTGAGGAATGGACCCCACTCATTTTCCATTGTATACATATATTCCAAGCTAAAGTTTCATGCACATGCCAAATGAACTCCACGCAGCCAGGCAAGTGAAAGTTTCAACGCACATGCCAAATCAGAAAATCAACGCTGATATGAGATTGGTTTGGTGAGAGATTTGTGGAGATTGGTCTCCACATACTTCCATACACTTGTACGCTAATTACTCCTAGCAGCTTCCACGCATTTTACACAGCAGTCAACGCACTAGCAATACCCATACGCTGATCTGTTTGGTAGCTCTACGCACAAGTAGATTTGGCATAGGAACTCGTGGCACTTGGTTGTTGAGACTTTAGTGGGAGTGTGCTCCCTTTTCACCCATCAGATTTCACACTTGGCAGCCCATCAAATTAGCACATGAAGAAAAGAATGATACGCAGCAAATTAACGCACAGTTAACAGCAACCTACAGAGATTATGAACAACAGTTTGTTAGAGGTGGCAGCCAACACATATTTTTGAGGAAGTTTGTCTACCACACTCTTCAGTTAAGTCTACACTTGACCAGCAGTTGAACTAGCACATTGATACACAAGTGAAGTACGTACCATCAGTTTGGGAACACCTACAGCCAGTCATCTTGCCACTTGTGATTTGATTTTCTACATTGGGATTGTCAATCCATCTCCACTTGTCATTGGAATTTTCCTTGGGATCATCTCCCATTTTCTTATTTATATGAGTCTTGAGCTCTCATTTGAAGGATATAGAACAAGTTGTTGGGCATGCGAAAAATCTGCTGGATTTTGTATTCATCTTTCATATAATAATAAAAAAAGTCCTTGGGGTTACTAGCTTCTTTTGTGGTGCATTCTTTGGTTGATGAGGTATACCTGTTTCATTTGATGTTATTATTCATTTGATTTTACATTGTTATCTAGTTGTTTTTTGTGCATTTGTCTGAGGGCATTATCGTCTAGGAAGGAGAAATTTGTAGCTATCTCAAATCTCCTTTGGGCATGGTATATTTTTTGCTCTTGTTGTAGCTTGTTATTTTCGATTGAATGGCAAGCTCAACTTGGCCTCTATATGCCAAGTCTCTTTTGCATTAACAATTGGTTTGCAGGAATTTGTGTGTTCAAATGATAGGTTGCCAAGTCTATTGTAGTGTGAAGACTTCTTCGGTTGCAATAGTCACCTCCAAGGATATCAAAGATTCCGCAAGTTGTTCAAGCCAACAATCTCATAAGACATCAAGAGATTTATTTAAAAGGGGGTTTCATGAGCCCTTTGCTTCTTTTCCATCTTGAAAAATATCATATATTTTCTTCTCTCATTTGTGTGAATATTGATTTTATCTAGCATTTGAGGCACTATTTCTTTTGCATGCTAACTCTTTTACTTGCTTTCCTACAGGTGTTCTTGGAGGCAATTCAAGTTTGAAGAAAGGGAGCTGAAGCATAAGCTAAGTAACCCTTTTCCATTTGGAAACTCAAGTCCAAGGTTATTTGGGCTTTCCATTTGAAAGCATTTCACTTCATTCTAAGCAAAAAACAATTTCATTTCTTAAAGAGCAATACTTTGAAGGCACTGGTTGTTTATGTATTTCATGCTTATCTTATGTGTTTATGGTTACTGCTCATATTAGTTTTGCATATAAATCTTAAAGAAATAATCTATTTACTCTAACAATTCTCCTAGAAACTCATATCTTTTTTAACTTAAATTTTCATTAGGGACCACCCCCCTTAGCCAACCTAGGAGATAGCTCAAACAGAGAGAGTCAGGATTAGTGTAACAACCCCTTCTTTGAGTTCCTTGCCACCAACCACACCTTGTGGGATTGAAGGCTTTTCTCACTGACTTGTAGGTAGGTGTAGGCGGTAAGGTCAACAGGACCAATTTTGACTATTGAAGCGTTCAATTTGGACAAGGGAAAGTGTACTTTTGAATTGAAGCCCACAATGTCACATTTGATCAGGTCGGCCCTAACAGGGAAATGGACACCCTTGGAAGCCTATAAATGCAAGTGACCTCAAGCTCCTTTGGACATCATCAAGCATCTTCTTCTTCTCTTCGTCGTTGATTGGTTTGCACAAATCTGAGGCTGGCTCGAGAAATTTAGTTTGTACAGGTCCGACATTACAAGGTCCAGACTCCAAAGCTCGCACTGTTTTAGGGTTTTTGGTTTCCGACCAGAGGCTTGACACAAAAATATTTTCGCTGTAACCACAAGCTTGTAGGCTCAACAGTGTGGTTGGAAGCTCTCAACTGCATCCATATCTCTTCCTCTATGCTGTTGGGATCTAAGGCTAAAATTTGACATTTGACCGCAGTTGACCACATATAAGAAAAGTTGTTTCTAATCTATATTGATGATGGGAACATATTTCTGATTGTTGTTGGGTTAATTTTGTTGTATGATTTTGTATTGGCCTTTTTGTTGAGGCAAATTAATTACCTATCATTTAATTGTCAACCGGGGGTTTCGTAAAACTTGTGAAGCATGCGTGCACTATATATGCTAGAAATTAACTTTCAATTTAGATCAATCTAACTACGAAACAAAATAATGAAAAACCAAATTCACCTATTCTAATTCAACACTCAATTCAAAAGAAATTATAGTACAATTATAGTACAGCACGCGGAATTGGAATCTTAATCTTTCAATCTTGCAGGAATTGAAAAGCACACCACTCTTTCAGAAATGAAAGCAAAAACAATCATTCTTAACCTCTCACACAGGAAAATATATGAAAGAAAATAAAAACAAATGCTCTTAACTTCTAGGTAGAAAGCAAATAAAAACAATCACTCTTAACCTCTCACACAGGAAAAGATATGAAAGAAAATAAAAACAAATGCTTTTAACTTCTAGATAGAAAGAAAATAAAGACAATCACTCTTAACCGCTCACACAAGAAAATATATGAAAAAAATAAATCTTAATCTATGAAAGTAGTAAATCTTAATCTATGAAAAACAATAAATCTCACACATTGTAGGTGGCCAATCCAAAATCATGAGAGATGGGAAGTTGAGAGGCTCCAAATGCAAGCATAACCAAATCAAGGTGAACATCGCTCATGAGCATGGTGCCAAATCCAAATTATATATTCAAAACATGAGCATTTCCCCAACTTTACACATGCCTTTCAAAGGAGAAGGCTCTCCTATTTATACAAAAACATAAGAAGCTACCTCATTAATGGAGGTCCATTATTCTCTCTCTAGATCCCTAGAAAATCTCATAGAGTTACAACTCAAATAGGTAATGATGAGACACATATCCTCTTTGACCTTTATCCAAATCTTCTTCCATATCTTGAAGATAATTCGAATTTGAGTATTGGAAGCCACATAAGGGTGCCTTGGAAGCTTCCAAATGACCTACACATGTCATGAAACTCAAGCCACTTTTAAATATTAGCAAGTACATGTCATTGTTCTAAGTTTAACCATTTAATTCACTTATAATACTAGAAATCATTAACTTTTAGAAAACACAAAGGCAACCTATATAATTATGAAAATGGAGGCCAATGAAAGGTTATATGGTCATGGAGTTGTGACATGTGAGTGAAATGGTGGTGATAAAGGTGAAAGTGAATGATATTTTGAATACACTTTGGAGACTCTACACTTTTTGTCCTTTCTGTTGAACATTTCATGACAATCTAATAGAAGAAGAATTACAAAGGGTTTTCCCCATAGTTGGTTTTTCCTTGGTCATTGACCGAAAATCTGGTGTCTCTTGTTGATGTGTTGATTGTCTCCTTTGTCACTGCTTTTACTGTTCTATCTTCAATTACTGTTGATGATTGAAAATATTAATTATTGATGAAAGATTGTTAATTGAAGAATTGAATTGGGCTAAAGTAATTGAGACAGCATAGAGTAGTGTGAAATTTAACATGGTATTAAAGCTAAGGTGAAGGACAAGCCCAAAAAGAGACAAGAGTTGAAAGAAATCATCTTTAGAAAGTTGAAGGAGCCTATCTAATCAAGATGTCTTCCTCTTTCTTCAAGGAGCATGAGAAATTGGGTGACTCATCTAACTTTGCTGCATGGAAGATCAGGTTGGAGATCATAGCTGATAACAATGATGTTTTGGAATACATTCAATGAAAGGTACCTGAGCCTCTGGACAATGCTTTCGTCGCTGCCAAGAACAAGTTCAAGAAAGGTGAGTTAAAAGCAAATCAAATTATAGTTGATAGTTTACAAGATAATTTACTTACATATGTTGGAAATTTGAGGAAGTCTAAGGACATGCATGATAAGATAGCTAATATGTATGAAGTCAACAGTTTGAATGAAATCATCTCTTTGAAACTTCAACTCAAAGACATGAAGACGAACAAAGGAGAGTTTGTGCAATCCTACATTATGAGGATATCTCGTCTTAGAGATCAATTGCAAAGAGTTGGAGAAATTGTGTCTGACAGGGAATTGGTGATTGTAACTCTTAGAGGTCTCCCTCCCATTTGGGAAACCTTCATTACTACCATAAGCAACAACAATATCTTCCCGTCATTTGATGAGATTGTTGGAAAGCTCACTCAAGAAGAATCAAAGACAATATCAAGGGGCAGGATATAAAAGCATGAAGAAGGAGAGCCCATGTTGGGCCTCAAAATGGTCCCTATTTTCACTCCATTATTCACCAATATCTTCACATTTTACCTTCATGTCACCTCCATTCCACCTCCACATCATTCCATTTACCTCATTATTGGGTTATAACTATGCTTTTCCAAAGTTTATTAATTCTTAACATTTTTAAGTGGATTTATGGCTAAACTTTAGAAAATAATATGCTTATACTTATACCTAACAATTAGAATGAGTTTGTTGACATGTGTAGGTACAAAGGAAGCTTCCAGGGCATCTTTATGTGGCCTTGAATGATCAAATTCGAATTTGATAAGATAAGCCTCATGGATAAGATCATGGACCTCATGGAGGAAATCATGGAGGATAGGGTTATGTGTCTAGATGGTTGAGAAATGTATGGAACTAAAAGAGAGATTAGTGGATCATCATTATGAGTTTGTTATCTCATCCCATTGTATAAATAGGAGTACCTCCTCCATTCCAAAGGGAGGACTCTTGGAACATTGTATCCAACTTATGATGGAATAGAATAAAGCTTCATTTTGCATATATTTCCATTATGTAGTTATAGATATAAGTTGTACATATATTTCCATTATGTAGTTTTAGATATAAATTGTCTTAGTGTAGTATATGGAATAGCTTGTCACTTTGTTCTTAGGAGAATTGAGCTCACTCTAGAAGGATCAAAGGAACATGTTATTTCATATTAGATCTTATTTCATTTAGTTGCTTAGATGTTTGAGGATTTGCTTGTGATTGATGAATGAATTTTAAATTAGAATCTTATCAGCACATGAGAGAACAACCAAGGGTCTAAGTTAGGCTCTCTCTCTATTTGATTTGCATGATAATTGAAATTCATTCTTTTGCTTTTATGTTTCAAGTATCATATGAGGAGATGACCAAGAGTCTAAGTTAGGCTCTCTCTCCATTTGATTCACATGATAATTGAAATTCATCCTTTTGCTTTTATGTTTCAAGTTATTTCATTTCTTATGCTTATGAATGACTCTTAGTTTAGTTTGGATTAGTACATGAGAGGACAATCAAGAGACTAAGTTAGTCTCTCTCTCTACTTGAATCTGAACAATAGTTAAGTTCATTCTCTTGTCTTCATTTCAAGTTTTTAGTTTCATGTAATCAATGATTTCTCTATGATACTGTAGGGAAGGACAACCAGGACCTCCTTAGTTAGGAGCCTTTTCCCTTGCATATTATATTGAATCGTAAATAATTTAGCTAGACATAGAGTTAGTTGCCTACTCCTGCATATATTTTGTTGGCATCATCACAAGCTTACGAGTTTCCCTGGTCGATAATTTAATGAAGCAATTTAAGCCCAATAAATTGCCCAACATTTTGGCGTCGTTGCCGGGGATGGTGCTAAGGGATTAGGCATTAGGAATTTAATTCAGTACTAGTATTTTTCTTTAGATAAAATAATTTGTGAAACCTGGTGACAGCAGGCTCTTCACAAAGGAGTTTAAGTTTGAGTTTTCTGATGTTTTAATGTTTAGCTAGTTTTAAATTTCGTCTTTTCAAAGAAACCCCCCCTGCATAAATAAACACAAATCAATCGATTAGTATGCTCTCTTCCTGCGCTTCGTGCGATCAGGAAGATCAGAAAATCTATTGATTTTGTTCAAATAAAAATACTCTTGCTGGAGAGCTAATTTGCAAAAAGACAATAAAGAATTTTGTGAATAAAAAAAAACATCTTTAAATTTTTAGATGAAATTTAGTTTTTTTTAAATTTAAAAAATAAAAATTTCCACGAATAATAATAATATATGTATCATATATACACATATTATTATTAAGAAATAAATGAAAAAAAAAACTAACCATTTCTTCTGTTTTTTTAGATATTTAAAAAACAAAATTTCATTGTGCTACCAAATATGAACCAATGGAATTCTCTTCAAAGGAAGGTTCAGGTGCTGATAGCCATAACATAGGTGTGCAAAGGCCAAAAGCTCTTTTTATTGAGGGTACTTGTTCTAGTGAGAAGGTTGCAGCTGACAGCAGTCATGGGGAATCTGATGCTGGAATAGAAGGTTCTTTCTTTCAACATACCGAATCTCCTGGAAGGGGGAAAAGGCGATTAAAGCATGGAGGTGTTTCAAGGAGAAATTATAAGAGAACAGCTAAGGAAGTTTTAGTTTCTATGAGGAAGAGACAGAAGATGATTGTAGCTTCTGATACAGATTCCGTTGCTAGTGGAGGTACAACACCTTCGGATATCAATCTCAGCTCAAGCGCAAGGCATTCTGACACCTCTAAATTAAAAATCTATCCAAAAAAAATTTCAAGAACAACTTCAGCAACAAAATGGTCCAGCAAGCAGGATTCAAGCGATAAAGAAGATGTTGATATGAATGGTATTAAGCGGGAAAATGATGTTGGGGATGAAACCAAATCTGTAAATGACATGCAACTTGATTCAACAGAGAAACAAGAGTGGGGTGCCTGCAATAAGGATGCAAAAGTAGATATAAGTATTGATATACGTGATGAAAATGGATGGAGCGCTATAGAGAAAGGTTTGTATTTGAAGGGCATTGAGATTTATGGCAAGAATAGTTACCTGATAGCACAGAATTTACAATTTTGGCAGCATTTCGAATTTAGGGTTTGTAGGGGTTGTAAAAAAAATTTGAACTTTGCTTGAGCAGATTGTCTTATTTGCGAACGGGTGATGTCCCTCAGTATTGAGAATTGTGGGAATTTGTCCTTCAGATGGCGGTGAGCTGAATCTCTATGTGCAATGTGGCCGAATGCGAGGATCTGGTCAGACGATCATTTCAAAACTTGCCCTCAATTGCGTTTAATCCCTTTTACAAATCCACACCGCAATGTCCATGGCATTTCTTTCACAGCAGTAACGTGGGAGTTGGACGGAGCGCCAATATTCTCTTCCCTCAAAACATTGCTCGAATAATCATTAACGTCACATGTCAGCATTGCCGTCAAATAAATAAAAAAGCGTTCAGACAAATGACATTTTTGGATTCTCTGAGGATGATTCTTATGTAGAAAAACAAGTTGATCTTGGTATAAACGGTGGTAAACATGAATCCCATTTGAATTCCGCTTCACCTCTTTCTGAGCCAGCGCTAGAACCATCTTCTGCTGTCGCTGCTGAAATGAAAAGAGAGTTTACAGCTGCTTTTCCTGACGAAATTGAAGCTATTGCTGACTATGAAACTTCTGAGCCACATGAAATAGCGCTGAAGAGCTGGGGAGATAAGATGAATCAGCTGAGATGATTGAGGGATAAGTCGAGATCTGGCGATTCGTTTTCATTAATGCAGCAGATATTTTTCTGAGGAAATCTCGGGATATTTTGTTAATGAAAACATCAGTTATAATATGTGTCACTGCCAGCAACAATGACCTTTCAAACTTGGCGTTATGGATAAATAAGCGTTTGTGAAAAGCTTGGCGAAATAACTTGGCATGTTGATTTTGAAATCGGCTTGTTTAGATTATAGTGGCGGACCCACAGCGATTGCTTTACTTAGTGCACACCCTGCCATACGGAGGAAATAGAGTTTGAAAATTTTAAATTTGAATCTACACCACGTTCCGGTGCATGTCCTCTAAAGTCTTCGTCGGAGGTCTTTCGTATGGATAGATGATCAGACTCTCAGAGAGTCATTTGCAACCTTTGGCGATGTCATGGAAGCCAAGATTACAGAGAGACTGGGAGATCAAGGGGCTTCGGTTTTGTCACCTTCCCTTCTGCAGATGAGGTCAATGCTGCACAGGAGCGAACCTATGGCGGCCGGTGGTGATTTGGTGCCGGTTGTGGAAATTAATGCCCACCATTATTCGAAGTTGCTTATTTTTATTTGTTAGTTTCTCCTGCCTGCATCAATCGGTAACTGGGCCAAATGATATGCTTGATGGTTTTGCACTATTTCTTTGTATGCCTGATATATTGCATGCCGTGGAAAATGTTACTCTAGTGCACTGTTCGTTTAATGGTTGTATGTACAGAGGCCGAGCGCACTATTCGTTTAAAGATTGGAAATACATAGGTTGAGTGCGCCTCGGAGTCGCTTCCTACCTATTTGGCTGATTCTTCATCTTTTTGACAAATGTACGTAACAATTTTGTGAGGAATTCAACAATACTTTTGTATCTGTCTGACTGCAATGACTTTCGATCAGAAAGAATCTCATAGAATGTACAAAACAGAGATAGCTGGTAAAGATGACATTATTCTTCTATCGGAAGGTCAAATTGTGTATCAAGGACCTCGAGAAGACGTGCTCGGCTTCTTTGAATCTCTCGGCTTTAAATGTCCAGAGAGAAAAGGCGTAGTCAGAATGTTGTTAGCGTGAATGAATTTGCGCGGTCCTCTGTTAGGTGTTAGTATCAGATCACTCATCTTTAACTTTACACTTTGCGAACTATGACACGCCTTTCTCTCTTGTATTCCACTTCGTCCCTTTGATGCATGATAAGGAGAGCTCTTCGAACAGTTGATTCATTCAACCCCATTCTGACCATATCATCAATCAGACGCCTCTCAGATGCGTTGATGCCGATTCCCATCCGTCTCTTTATCTGTGTCTCAACTTGCTGAATTTCACTTCTCATTTCTGGTGTCAAACTTATTTGTTCAGCAATGCCAGAGCGTGTAGCATCCATGAAATGTAAACAGCAACCGGGGCTGTCTTCTCAACAAATTTAAGGAACTGTGATTTCGCGGTGGGTGGATGGACCAAGTAATAGCACATTGATATCTCCTCTTAAACGAACTCCATCAGGCCGTCTCTTCCTCGATCCGCCAAGGAGGAGGCAAGCAACTGCCTTCTTAACATCAGGCATAAGCGCGTTGGTAATAAGCGTATTGGGATACAATATATGCCTATTTAGATTCCCATTTTTTTAGTTATACCTTATTTTTAGAATTTTTCCTTATTAGGTTTTAATAATAAAAAAAATTGTTGATTTTCAACTTTAACAAAATCTCAACTTAAATAACAAATTAACAAATTTATGTTTTTAATTTGTTATTTAAAAAAAAAAACTAACTTCATTTTAGTTATTGTTTAATTTTAGAATTTTTCTTTATTAGGTTTTGATAAATAAAAGTTTGTTGATTTTAAAAAAATTTCAACTTAAATAATAAATTAAAAATTATGTTTTTAATTTATTATTTAAAGAAAAATCTAAATAAATAAATAAAATCAACATAAAACAAAAATTCACAAAATTCACACAGATTTGAAAATTGGAATACTTGGACACAAATTTCAAAAATCGATTTATCAAACATTGGAGGATTCTTCTTTCGATAGCTTCAAGTTGGCATTAACCCATCACATATTTCTGATCTATGCTTTATGATGCACTAACATGCAGAACAGAATTTCCAAGCACATTTCATGAGTTATCTGACACAAACAGGGAGTATTATTTTTCATGGTTGTGTTTAGGAATGGATTAAAATTGATATCATGAATTGAGTTACTTTCAACACTTTGATTTTTCCTAAATCTATTTTATTTGGTATGAAATTTTTGCGTAAGAATCATGAAGAAAATGCGCAATTCTTCTTGAACAAACTAATGTTTCCTTTCTGCCAAGGTTTTTACAGGTTACAGGATAACAAAGTGATCATTAAGGAGATTGCATTGTGACGACAATTAGTCTTCCAAAGACTAAATTCATGAAAAATTCTGAAGACAAATCCATCTCCACAACCACTACCTTGCACTTCCCTTTCTTCAAAAAGATTTTGAATTCCACCAATTATACATCCATAAAGCGTAACATTTCCATATCCATTTTTCACAGCAAAAGTTCTTATTCATACACCATGCATTTCCTTACATCCATTCCTTACAAGCTTATTGCCATTTTCCTTGTCATTACCATTCCCCATCATTTCCACCAATAAAACCCTGCTTGAGTCAAAGTCCTAGAGTCTAAGTATCATTGAAAAAACACCTAGAGGCTTGCATGCCTTAATGGCAAGTACTCTTGCCAATGAACAATGGGAGTACATTAATATCCCTTGTTCGTTGGATCTTGTAGGTGACTCGACCACGACAAATTTATTCGTACCTACAAAGATGTGTTAGGCATCCTGACTCTTATTGGAATCAATGGTGGGAGCTCTTGTGTTGGCTAGGGGCATTCATTAACGGCCACTAAGTCAACAACTTCTTGCTATGTTCGACATCGACACATTTAATCACATAGGAAGATTTGTGCCATCGAGCGTTGAAGACTTGAAGACCCATATTTTGTAGCAGATGAAGCCAATTTCCTTTCATTGTTTTTCAGTTTGTCATCATTTGAGGACAAGTCAATCAATAAGGCTGGGAGGGAAATGTAACTTATATATTTTGTATACTTCCAAGCCTTATAGATTTTCAGCGATATTTAGCAGACTCATCGGATTCATCATCCAGCAGCAGATACGACTTTCAGCCATGTTCAGCAGACTCCTCAGATTACGACAATACAGATCCATCTTTCATCCACAACTTGAAGAAGAAGCTTCAGAGCATAATTGTGGCAGCTGAACATGCATGATTCATCCACCATTTTCCCAACCAAGTAAAGAAGACTATGAACAACAGTTTTTGCAGCCATACATGCACAACTCTCATCCATTTTTGGAAGGGTAAGTTAAGGTATGATATTTTCTAACTTTTAACCATTAAATTCCTTGAAAAGTTAGGATAATAATTTTTGGAAAAACTTCACTTCCTTTCCCCTTCTTTTCCCCATTTCACATAACTGCCCAAACCATCCATTTAAGGGGAAGGATACATTTACATACATGCTTTGTCACATTCATATCCACAGTCATATATCACATTCTAAACCCCACTTACCTTCAAAATATATTCACTATTACATGAGCATACAAATGGCTTTGACAAAAGTATTTAAAAGTTAAATGGATGCCAACACAATCATGGTTGTTACGCAAGAACCAACCATGACATATTCCAACAAAAATACTCTGCCATTATTACATGAGCATACAAATGGCTTTGACAAAAGCATTTAAAAGTTAATTGGATGCCAACACAATCATGGTTGTTACACAAGAACCAACCATGATGCATTCCAACAAAAATACTCTGCAATAAAAAGTAATATGCAAAGATCATACATTGAATGCAACAAACAAAATATGGTTGAAACACAAGAACCAACCAAGTTGTAGTTCATCAAAATAATGCTTTGCAAAAGTTAAGTAAATGATATCATGCAGAGTTTAAGCCAAAGCTCAAGTGCCAAAAAGTAATGTAATAGATTGCATGAGGACATGCAATACCTTCAATTTGGGGGAGATGTTGGGCCTCAAAATGGTCCCTATTTTCACTCCATTATTCACCAATATCTTCACATTTTACTTTCATGTCACCTCCATTCCACCTCCACATCATTCCATTTACCTCATTATTGGGTTATAACTATGCTTTTCCAAAGTTTATTAATTCTTAACATTTTTAAGTGGATTTATGGCTAAACTTTAGAAAATAATATGCTTATACTTATACCTAACAATTAGAATGAGTTTGTTGACATGTGTAGGTACAAAGGAAGCTTCCAGGGCATCTTTATGTGGCCTTGAATGATCAAATTCGAATTTGATAAGATAAGCCTCATGGAAAAGATCATGGACCTCATGGAGGAAATCATGGAGGATAGGGTTATGTGTCTAGATGGTTGAGAAATGTATGGAACTAAAAGAGAGATTAGTGGATCATCATTATGAGTTTGTTATCTCATCCCATTGTATAAATAGGAGTACCTCCTCCATTCCAAAGGGAGGACTCTTGGAGCATTGTATCCAACTTATGATGGAATAGAATAAAGCTTCATTTTGCATATATTTCCATTATGTAGTTATAGATATAAGTTGTACATATATTTCCATTATGTAGTTTTAGATATAAATTGTCTTAGTGTAGTATATGGAATAGCTTGTCACTTTGTTCTTAGGAGAATTGAGCTCACTCTAGAAGGATCAAAGGAACATGTTATTTCATATTAGATCTTATTTCATTTAGTTGCTTAGATGTTTGAGGATTTGCTTGTGATTGATGAATGAATTTTAAATTAGAATCTTATCAGCACATGAGAGAACAACCAAGGGTCTAAGTTAGGCTCTCTCTCTATTTGATTTGCATGATAATTGAAATTCATTCTTTTGCTTTTATGTTTCAAGTATCATATGAGGAGATGACCAAGAGTCTAAGTTAGGCTCTCTCTCCATTTGATTCACATGATAATTGAAATTCATCCTTTTGCTTTTATGTTTCAAGTTATTTCATTTCTTATGCTTATGAATGACTCTTAGTTTAGTTTGGATTAGTACATGAGAGGACAATCAAGAGACTAAGTTAGTCTCTCTCTCTACTTGAATCTGAACAATAGTTAAGTTCATTCTCTTGTATTCATTTCAAGTTTTTAGTTTCATGTAATCAATGATTTCTCTATGATACTGTAGGGAAGGTCAACCAGGACCTCCTTAGTTAGGAGCCTCTTCCCTTGCATATTATATTGAATCGTAAATAATTTAGCTAGACATAGAGTTAGTTTCCTACTCCTGCATATATTTTGCTGGCATCATCACAAGCTTACGAGTTTCCCTGGTCGATAATTTAATGAAGCAATTTAAGCCCAATAAATTGCCCAACAGCCCACTACCTTCATCACTCAAAACAAGAAGAAGAAAGGAAAAGGAGGTCCATCAAATTCAAGAAAGCCTCATCCTCAAAATTCAAAGATAAAGAATGATAGAGCATCATCTCACATTGAATGTTGTAATTGTCACAAGAAAGGTCATTATGTTCGAGATTGCCCCAAGAAGAACAATGGTCCACGCTACAACACTAGAAGTAACAACAACAGGTTTGATGATCGAAGAAGAAGAGATGACCGAAGGAATGATCGCAATGGAAGAGATGAAAGAAGAAGAGATGCTCCATGTGATCATGAAGAAAATCATCGTCTAGAAAAGAAATCAAGATACTCTAGGTATGAAAGTAATGTTGGCAATCAATCTGAATATATTCTTATTTTTTCTCTCACTAGTTCTTCTCCTTCGGATTCGTGGGATAGTTGGTTGGTTGATAGTGGGGCCACTCATCATTTCTCTAGGTATAAGGAAGTTCTCTCTAATTTGGTAGAGAGGGAGTCAAATTTGAAAATTATTCTTGGAGACAACTCCACTCATCTCGTTAAAGGCTTTGGGTCCGTCAAATTTCATTTGGATTCCAGGGAATCTGTTTTGCTCCATGATGTGATGTATGTGCTAAGATTGAAGAAGAATTTGGTATCAATATCTGCTTTGGAAGACAAAGGGATGAGGGTTGCCTTCATTAAGGGAAAGGTTCTTACTTGGCCTGTTGGATCACCTATGAGAGATGCATTCACATTGGGATCGAGATTTGAAGGATTCTACAGAGTCACTAATAGACCTCTTCTAGCATTGGTCCATGACACTAATCATCTAAGTGAGCTATGGCACTGAAGATTGGCCCATATTCATTATGATGCTCTTTTGAAATTGAAGAAATTGGTCTACGGTATTTCCGATGTTCAAGCCCAACATGATGGAGTATGTCCAGGTTGTGTCAGTGGAAAGAAGACAAGGGGACCATTCCCCTCTAGTGAGAACAATACAAAAGGCATCCTCCAACTCATTCATTCTAATATATGTGGTTTAATGCCCATACATTCTATTGGTGGTCATCATTACTACATCACCTTCATTGATGATTTCTAAAGGAAAACGTGGATATATTATTTGAACAACAAGGATGAAGCCTATGAAATGTTCAAGGAGTTCAAAGCTTTGGTTGAAAATCAAACAGGGAAGAAAATTAAGATATTTAGGTCTAACAATGGTGGAGAGTACATTTCGAATGAGTTCATTGATTTTTTCAAAAAGGAAGGTATCAAGAAAGAGACGATTGTGCCCTATACTCTCAAACAAAATGGAGTAGCTGAAAGAAAGAACAAGTCTATTGTATAAGTTGCCCATGCCATGCTCCATGATCAAAAGTTGTGAAAGTTCCTTTAGGGAGAAGCAACGAATGTTGCTATATATGTTCAAAACAGGGTGCCTCATCAAAGATCGGACAACAAGACCCCCGAAGAAGTGTTCACAAGTGTCAAGCCTGATGTTGACCATCTCCATATCTTTGGCTGCCCCATATATTTCCATGTCCCGAAAGACAAAAGAAACAAGCTGGAAGCCACGAGAAGAAAAGGTACATTTGTTGGATATTGTGAAAATTATAAAGCTTTTAGAATATATATTCTTGGTCAAAGGAAGGTTGAAATTAACAGGGATGTAACATTCGATAAAGATGTTTCCCTTGGGAAAGAAAGGGACCTTCCTCCGCCTCCTCTTGAGAAGAAGAATGATGATATGGATATTTTCAATGGTCCTTCCGTGCCTGAATTCGAAAGAGACATTGTTGATGATCCCATGGAGCCCATGGACCCCTTAGATCCTCCTCCATGTGATCCTCCTACCAGGAAGAGGCAACTATGGCTTCGTGACATATTACAAGATGATGAGAAACGTGTTCCCATTTGAAGATCATTTAGAGAAAGTTAGAAACCATGTAGATATCAGGGACATGTTGCAGCTATGAGCACTACGATTCAAGTTGAACCTCCCACCTTTGAAAAAGCTGTGAAAGAACAAGTTTGGAAGGATGTTATGGCCGAAGAATATGAATCAATTATGAAGAATGACATATGGGATGTTGTGCCAAGACCAAAGGGGAAATTTGTGGTGACTTCAAAGTGGCTATTCAAGATCAAACATGGAGTCGATGGTAGCATTGAGAAATATAAAGCAAGGTTCGTGGCCCGAGGATTCTCCTAGAAATAGGGAGAAGATGATGATCATATATTTGCACTTGTGGCTCCAGATACAACCATTCGTTCGATAGTTGCTCTTACTACAAGTCAAGGATGGACCCTTCATCAAATGGACGTGAAGACAACATTCCTCCATGGCATGTTACAAGAAGAAGTGTACATTGAGCAACCACAGGGATTTGAAGTAGAGGATCGAAAGACACATGTTTACAGGTTGAAGAAGGCATTGTATGGTTTGAAGCAAGCCCCTAGAGCATGGTACGGCTGCATAGACAGTTATCTGGAGAAGCTGGGATTCACAAGAAGCAATGTCGATCCCAACCTCTACTTCAAGGTAGTCCAAAGTATGCCATTGATTTTGGTTCAATATGTTGACGATCTATTCTTGACAGGTAGTGAGCCCCTGATGATCGAGTGTAAATGGGAGTTAGCCTCTAAATTCAAGATGAAAGACCTTGGACTCATGCACTACTTTCTAGGCCTTGAGGTGTGGCAAAGGCCCAGCAAGACCTTCCTTTCACAAGGAAAATATGTCGTGAAGTTTTTGGATAGATTTGGAATGGGAAAATGCAAGTCCTTGCCCACACCTATGGAAATGAATTTCAAGAAGTTATGTGGAGAAGCTGCAAGACCCGATTTGGCGAATCCATCCGAGTACAAACAGTTGAATGGGGCTCTGATGTTCTTAGTGAACACCCATCCGGACATATGCTATGCAATGAACATGTTGACTCAATTCATGACCAAGCCTCTCCATGCACATTGGATTGTTGCCAAACACATTTTGATATATTTGTATGGGACGATAACCCTTGGTCTGAGATATTATGTCGGAGATGTTCGACTTCATGGATATACCGATATTGATTGGGCAGGAAACGTTGTCGACAAGAAGAGTATGTATGGATGTTGTTTTAGCCTTGGATCTGCCATGATATCTTGGATGAGTAGGAAGCAAAAGTTCGTAGCATTGAGTACCGTCAAGGCAGAATACATTTCTGCTAGCATGGCTAGCTATGAAGCAATTTGGTTGAGGAAGCTCTTTGGAGAGCTATTTGAGCAGGTCCTAGACACTACAATGATATATTGCGACAACAAGAGTGGGATCCGTCTAGCATAGAATCTTGTATTTCATGACAAGTCCAAGCACATAGAGATTCAATATCATTACATTCAAGACATGGTGCAGAGAGGAGTCATTAAACTCCATATATCGTCAAATGAGAAAATTGCAGATATTCTCACCAAAGCTTTTTCGAAAGGGAAGTCCTTGGTCTTCAAAGAGCAACTTGGACTGATGTATGTGACCCCTCCTGATAAGGGGCATCACTAATCAAGAACACTAAGCCGGCTCTTCCCCCCTGTCTAAGCTCCCAGGGTGAGGAATTGAGATGCAGGGCTCCTAGCATCGAGAGATCTCCAGACAATAGGGTTTTATATGGTGTGCCCCTATCTGTCACACATAGGGTCGGGGATGTTAGCTCCCCTATCGTGGTCTATGCAAAGTATACCCCAATTGGCATTGTTACCGCTCAAACTAGCAAGGGTCCTAGGAGGGGATCCCGTGGAGAAACTACCAGGTCAAGGGGCAACAATGGAGCGATAGCTCACTGTCACCTCAAATAAGGCTCCCTGCTCTTTACGGACTTTCACCGATGGGAGGAAACCCGGTATAAGGGGAATCACTAGATGAATAGATCAATAAGGGGATAATGAGTGGTTCCTAAGGCTAAATCACAAGAGAGACTCAATTATATGGCTTTATTGCTCGGGAAGCAAGGTTATATGCTCTCTAAGAAGGGCTAAGAGGATTGTCGAGGCTAGGGTTTGGGAGTATATCTTGTAAAGATCACTCCTAGGCCTAGAAATCCTTATGGAGAATTGGTCTTTACGTGATCTTTGTGGAATTTGAGTTGCAAAGTTGCGGGACCACACGAGACCAAGTGGACCAAGAATTATGTCAAGGGTGTCGAGTTGAACAACCATGGAAGGGCTTGACCTAATTATGGAAGAGAATAGGATCAAAGAATAACTTTTCTTCTGCGATTTGGATGCAATGATCCTAATGAGGTCACTAAACCAAAATCAACCTAGGGCAAGAAATGATCTTGTGGCTAGGACTTGCTATATCTCGGGATTCCACCGTCAGAATTGCTTGAAATTGGGAAGACATCTTGAGCAAACTACAACGCAGTAGTGGACCAATTTTCAAGGGTTTTGGATGGTTACAAATGATCTCATGTGATGCCCTAGGAGACCTTCTGGGTTAGGCCTAAAATTGGAAGAAATAAAGAAAAGAAATGTTATTTTGACCACCAAAGGGATATGAGGATCATTTCCTTATTGCTTGGGCTTAATGGAGTCAAGATACACATAGATCATGAAATTTCCTAAGTTAAGGAGCATTAATTGATCTTTGCTAGCCTCTCCAAGGACAGCAACTAAATCAATAGATATTTATACTTCAAATTTGCGAAGGAGACAAGGTTTCGAGGTCTTCAACCTAAGAGGTGCCTCTAGGAACATTCACCCAATCCCTCAAAGATCAATGCATGCATTTAATCACTTATTCAAGGTCCTAGAAGAATTTCGCATTACAATTTAACCGATACAAGAATAAATATAACAACATACATGCAGTTAACTAGTAAGATAACAAGAATAGCATCAAAATTTCGACTTACATGAGAGAGAGAGAATATATCCATTTATCAACTTCGCATTAGAGAAGCTCTAAAGACAATAGTGAAATCCGAACATCAAAGTGCATCAAGAAAAGCTCCAAAAATTCATCCCAACAAAAAGTGTGAAAATAAGAGATACTAATCCAATCCCAATGATGATGATGAAAATGAATCACCTCACTTGTATTTATACAATCACTAATGAGTTCGATTCGCCTATTTTGGCCTAATTGAGCCCCAAATAATAAAATGATGTGCAATAGTAACATCCCTTGGTGACAAGCCCACCAAGGTAGCTCAATAACACAATGATAAGCCTCTCAAGATGGTAGAATGATTAATAAAGTGAGTCGTTGGGCCTTTGAGGAGGCCTAAAGAAATCTAGAGTGTGCCATGATGTGAGAATGGACCTTAAACATAGTGGACAAGGGGTTGGCCCCTTGTTTTCCAAGCAAATCCTTGTGGTGCCCCCAAATGGGTGTGAGGGGCACAAGGACATCCTCATGGGGCTCCAAGAGGATCGAAAATGCTTGTAAACCATTTGTAAGGGTTAGGCTAATGTCATAAGCTCTCATCTAGAACCCGAATCATCTGCGAAGTGTATGGTGCAAGTGTGGAGTCAGTGGGGCATGGTGAACCAAGTGCATCATCCTCATCCAAAATGTGGAACACGAGCAATCAATGAGTGGTGTTGGGGATCCATGAAGTAATCTCTATTATGGTGGAGGCCCATGGCTCTCAATGCTCACCCTACGAGTTCCAATGTGGCCCTCTGGAAGGCTAGGACCCCGTATAGGGAGACCAAGCCCCAAATGGAGACCCACCTGCAATGTTGCACAAGATCCAATGCATCCCCTTGCCTTCCAATACAACAAATCATTAAAATAATCAAGTAAAAGAGCTTACAATCATGGAATCAATGGGGCACTTCATGGTGGCATGCCCTTCCAGAGTGGGCTCTGGCATGTACAAGTGTCTCTGAGCTCAATAAGGGGGTTAATCAAGGACCTTTATAGAAGGTTTCAACTTCTAAAGGGGATGACATGTCCATAATACATCCTTCAAGTGGTAGGTGGCAAATGATATAGTAATGGAACAGAGTGGAGACCAGGGGAATCATCCAGACCACATGTCATGGTACAAAGGAAGCTATAACAAGGGAAGCCCACACCTAGGTAAATGAGTGTAGGAGGGAGCAAATCATGGTACATGAATTACCTCGACCTTTGTTTTACCACCCTTCTTCATATGCCTTTTGCCTTTTGCCTCGGGGCTTGAGGGGATGAGAGCATGTTCTGTAATATATAGCAGTGGATACCCCTTTAAGATGGGGGTAGTTCATCACCCACTAGGGGTTGGGACAATCATGGGTTCCTTAATGATGGAGAGGGCTCATCTAGGGCCCATAGGAACCAGGGTGATGGTTATTGATAAGGGGTAGACCTCATGTTTGGCTTTTGCCCACGTGTTCAATTCATGTCTCGACCATCTTTTGCATTTTGTGGTACAATTCCTTTTGAGAATGGCCAAATTATGCTTTCTTTTCTTTTCTTTTAGTTGCATCAACCTCCAGGGCGTCGTTCCAAGCTCGAATCGAGGTGTAAACAAGGGGAGGGGGAGGCTAACCCTATGTGGACCCAGCGCATGGGAGAAAAGATGAATGGCGCTAAAATGAGTGGAAGGGGGTGATGTATATGGTCTCGAGAAGCGGGACCACGCAACCAAAATCAAGATTTCCCATATAGTTCCAGCCCTAAAGCTAGTGGCCAGTAAAGGAGATCCCACGAGACTAGGATACATGGCTAACCATGGAATCGAGAAGTGGAGACAAGAGTACAAACCTAGCCCACTCTTTCTGCCAAATCCCCCCACCAATCCATGCCCAAAAGTGCCCATGACAAGTAAGGAAAATTACTTAACTATACCAATGAAAGCCATACTTTCGAGGTCTGGAAGCCCACCTTCAAACATACAATCATAACAAGTGGGCGAGGGACCATGTGGCTAGCTCAGGTGGTAGAGATAATGGCACATTGAGTAATCTAGTGGCTATAAGGGGTTGTTGGTTGCCGACTGAGGATCATCTAGGAGAAAAAAATGCTCATATATATACTACCCACAGGTGGTGGGTAACAGGCATCATACCCACAAGCTAGGCTTGTTGGGAATATCGCTCCTCGTCTGGCCAATGGGTTGAGAGAATGCTTAGAGGTGTACAACGAAAGTTGATTACGATGCAGGTGTTCCACCACATGACTCTTGAGGGTCACTGTTGGAAAGATTAGTGGGCAATAGGATGGGTTGAGATGTGCTCCCCTATGAGATAACTCTTATTGCTCGATATGGGGTAGAAGATGTTTTGCTCTCCGATGAGATTCCGGATTGAAATGTGCTCCCCGATGTAGTTCAGGTTGAGATGTGCTTCCTCATATTGTTTCGGATTGAGATGTGCTCTCCGACATTATAGAGGGTGGTAGCTAATGCACCCCGATGATTCTTCTTCTTCAGATTCAAGAATGTTTCAGCATATAGAGTTGAGTAGAGATGGGACATGATATGATGACAGGATACATACGATTATTACATGATACAGTTGGAATTTCTCCCTAGTTGATGAGTGTTAATTTGGCAGCTCAGTGATAAATTCCAACCATGGGACTAGATTCCTCTTTTTGAGAGAACCAATTTTGACTATTAAAGCACTCAATTTGGACAAGGGAAAGTGTACTTTTGAATTGAAGCCCACAATGTCATATTTGATCAGGTCGGCCCTAACAGGAAATGGACACCCTTGGAACCCTATAAATACAAGTGACCTCAAGCTCATTTGGACATCATCAAGCATCTTCTCGCTCTCTTCTTCGTTGATTGGTTCGCACAGGTCCGAGGCTGGGTCGAGAAATTTGGTTCATACAGGTCCGAGATTACAGGGTCTAAAGCTCGCACATGTTTTAGGGTTTTTGGTTTCTGACCGCAAGCTTGACATAAGCAGTTTTCGGCTATAACCGCAGGCTTGTAGGCTCAATAGTGTGGTTGGAATCTCTCAACTACACGCATATCTCTTCCTCCGTGTGGTTGGGATCTAAGGCTAAAATTTGACATTTCATCGCAGTTGATTGCAGATGACCACAGAGAGGAAAAGTTGTCTTTGATCTATATTGATGCTCGGAACATATTTCTGAATGTTGTTAGGTTAATTTTGCTGGATGATTTTGTATTGGGATCATTGTACTCTCTGTTGAACATTTTATGACAATCTAATAGAAGAATAATTACAAAGGGTTTTCCCCATAGTGGGTTTTTCCCTAGTCATTGACGAAAATCTGGTGTCTCTTTTTGATGTGTTGATTGTCTCCTTTGTCATTGCATTTACTGTTCTATCTTCAATTACTATTGATGATTGGAAATATAATTATTGATGACAGATTGTTAATTGAAGAATTGAATTGGGCTAAAGTAATTGAGACAACATAGAGCAGTCTAACATTTAACAGGAGCAAAGTATACAACGTATTCCACATCTCTTGCCTGAAAAAGGCTTTGGGACAACAGGTTACACATCTACAGAGTTGCCACCAATGGATGATGAGGGGCATCTGATCTCAATCCAGAGGCCATATTGGAGGTGAGGGAGCGGAAACTCTGGAGCAGGGTCATCAAGGAGTTTATTGTTTGGTGGAAGGATCGGCCAGAGGAGGACGCTACATGGAAGGGAGAACAAATGCTACAACACTCAACATTATAGTAGCTTAAGGACAAGCAACATATGGGAGGGGAGGACTGTAATATTCCCTCTAATTAAATTCTGCTAAGAAAGTCCTTAATTTTTGCAATTTTGATGGTGAACAATTTTGGGCCTAAAACTTAGGAAAAGTGGGTGTGTGGCATCAAATTAAATTTTGTGTGAAGGGAGGCTACAAAACATTAGAGAAAAAAAGAAAATTATTTGCAAAGTGGAATGTGGGGACCACCCCAAGGAGAAATTCGAACTCCCTTGAGGAATTCAATTTGGAGGGAAGAAGGAGAGAGAAGGAGGTCGAATTGTGGAGCCCACAAGGAGAGAGGAGGAGCAGCAATTATAAATAGAAGTGGAAGCCTCCATTTTGGGACTTTTTGCCAATTTTAGATCTGAACACTAGTTTGCTTGAGTTGCTCAGCCAAGTCAACTCGTGTTGCTTAGCACGAGAGCTTTTCAGGCAGGAATCTCACCTCTTTCTTCAGTGGACTTCGAGTGCCACCCTAGGGGAGTCCAAATTCATCATTGCAGAGTTGTACAGGAGTGAATTGCAGGGGTATTCAATCCATTTTGTGAGTATACTAGGCACAGAAAAGGAACATGCACTCCTTGGAAGAGGCAAGTCCAGTGCCAGCAAGTTTCTCGTATTTCAGGGGTTATTGTCCTTCAAATTTGTTGGAGGTTTGAGGTGATTTGCAGGAATGAGAGTGGAGGCAAACCTCAGTCTAAATTTGGGGCTTTCTGGGCATGCGCAAGAATTGCGTAGGAGTTTTGGGGTGGAATTTTGTGAGGAGAAAGGGTTGGATAGATCAAAGATTTTAAGAGGGAAAATGCAGGGGGATTTTATAGGGATTACATTGGTGATTTGGGAGTATTCTACAATAGTGCATCAATAATACATTTAGGAGGACGAATTGGGTAAATGCATTAATTTGTGGGTCTTCTAAAGAGCTAGTTTGGAGCCAAACCCTTTCTGGGTTTTGCTTCCCTTGATGAGAAAGCACACCAGCTGAAGTTTCAAAATTTTTTGAGCACTTTGGAGGGCGGAATTCCCATTTCTAATCTAGTAGCAACAATAGAAAAATTTTGTGTTAGCGTAGAGCATGGAGTGGAGGTTATCTAGCACTTGGGCAGCATGATTATTACCTGGGTTTGGCTTTGCTTCTTGTAGCAAACCTAGGTTCTTCTATTCCCATCTATTGTACTCCATTTGCTCAGTATAATAAAATGGCTCAGCATTTTTGGTGCAAATTACTGGTGTAACTGGTATTTTTGTGTGTTAATTTTTGGTTGCATGTTTATGATTTGCTTTTGTTATCACTTAATATTTCCTTTAAAAATATTACATCATGGAAGACACCAAGCTAAAAAAACACCCAAATGTGCTCTTCCTGTCAACAATGCTACCAGCCCAATTAGCATTAGTATATCAATGAAGTCTCAAGTCTCCAACAGTGTATCTCAATCCATGATTGATAGTCCCATGCAGGTATCTCAGCACATGCTTAACAGCAACCCAATGTGCATGTAATGGATCTAGCATAAATTGGCTAAAAGTGTTAATAGAAAAACGTATGTTTGGTATAGTGTTCACTAAGAACATTAGTGCCCCAATCAGTTGTCGGTACTCAAAAGGATTTCCCATATAAGGTCCCATAGCTTCACCACATAACTTCTTAAAATTCATTTCCATTGGTGTGGCCAAGGACTTACAGTCCACCATTCCAAATCTTTCTAACAACTTGACAACATATTTTCCTTGAGAAATGAAAATCTCACCAGGTCTCTGCCACACCTCTAAACCCAAGTAGTGCATCAAACCAAGGTCTTTCATCTCAAACTCAGAGGCCAACTCCCTCTTACATTGGAGGATAAGAGGTTCTCCACCTGTCAAGAATAAATCATCGACATATAATACCAGAATCAAAGGCGTACCTTAGATGACTTTGAAGTAGAGATTCGAATCAACATTGTTTCTAGTATAGTAAATCCAAGCTTTATCAGATAATTGTCAACGTGGGCATACCAATGTTAGTTTTTGTAGCATCAGAGGTGTTCTAGTCTCGAAACTTTGTGGAGAGGCTAAAACACAGGAGTTCTCCATAACCCAAAAATTGTTTCTGGAAATTCCACCTAGAAGTGTCTCAATTAGATTATTAACCTATTTTTAAATATTTCCTAAGTCTAAACTTAGGGAAAGGGGTTAATTAATTAGTATTAATTGAGATAAGGTGTGAATCATCTAGAAACTCACACGGATTGACTCTGATATGATCTTAACCATCGATTAAGATTTAATCTTGGTCGTTGGAGTCCCAACAAAAAATTATAAGAAGTCGATGGGTAGATGGAGAACACACACACAGAGATCGATTTCCTTGGAGAGTTTTATTTTTCCAGAAAGCAGTTGTTTCCAGAAGAGTTCGAACTTCAAAATGGAAGCAGAGACAGATAGGGGCAGAGGAAATGAAACCAGAGGAAGATTTTTCAAGATCCGGTGAGTACATTACTGAGAGGCCGAAATTTCTTCAGGGGCTGCACAGAGGCAGCAAAGAAGCTTCAGAGAGCAGTTCTATTTTGCTGTGGTGAAGCTAGTTATCAGTTCCAGAGGCTAGAAGACATTTCCAGAGTGCCAGAGAGACAGTTTCCTAGTCAACCGCAAGCAAGACACCTTGATTTGCAAAAGTTCTGAGCCAAAGCGTTTAAGGGACTACGCAGAGGTGATGCAAGGCCTACGTAGAGCTAGGTGGACGACTTGCTTTTCAGAGGCAGTCAAGTGTCGGGATTGCTCGAAATGAGGGTAATTTCCCTCAAATAATTTTTGCCAATATTTTCTCTATAGGATAGCCAGTATTTGGCATACAGATTGTACTCAGATTATTTCACTGCTGCATAATAATAAAAACCCTTAGCTACTGCACCAGTTTTCCCAATATGGGTTTTTCTAGGGACTTCAGTCCAAAAATAAGTGTGTCAATTTGTATGTGTGCTAGAATATTTCTCAGTTTCCAACGCTATTATTTTCTGCGGTATTTTTGTGAAGATTGCAGTGTGTTTATTTCGTTGTTGTTGTAGCAATAAACTGCTAAGTTAATTAACAGTTAGAATAAATAATACCAGTTGCTGCAATAGGATTTCAGTGGTGAATTTCACACCCAAGCCCTAGGGGCTTGCTTCAATCCATAAAGGGCCTTCTTCAACATGCACACATGAGTCTTCCTATCGTGCTCCTCAAAGCCTTGCGGTTGCTTCAAGTATACTTCTTCCTTGCGATGCCATGTAGAAATGTTGTCTTCACATCCATCCGATGAAGAGTCCATCCTTGGCTAGCAGAAAGAGCAACGATATATCGAATGGCAGTATATCGGGCAACAAGTGCAAAAATCTCATCATAGTCCTCTCCTTCTTTCTAGGAGAATCCTCTAGCCACAAATCTCGCTTTGTACTTCTCAATACTTCCATCTGCACCATGCTTAATTTTGTATATCCATTTAGAAGTCACAATAGACTTCCCTTTGGGTCTCGGAACCACTTCCCACACATCGTTCTTCATGATGGACTCATATTCTTTGGCCATAGCATCCTTCCACACTTGTTCTTTCACTGCTTCTTCAAAAGTGCATGGTTCAGCCTGTATAATGTTGCTCATAGCTACAACATATCCCTAATATCAGCATGGCTTCTTGCTTTCTCTGAAGGTTCCTCTTGCGACAGCATGTCTCTCAGCATCTTGTAAGGTGTCACGAAGCCATAATGGTCTCTTTCTAGTAGAGGGAGGATCACACGGAGGGGGATCCAAGGGACCCATGGGTGCCATGGGTTCATCAGCAAGATCAAGCTCAGGGTCAGACATAGGAGGCTCTTCTTGTACATCCATGGCATCATCCTTTCTTTTAACATTGGTAGGAAGAGGAGTGTCCCTTGCTTTCCCAAGAGTAGCATCTTCATCAAATGTCACATCCCTACTAAACTCTATATTCCTTTGACCAAGTGCATATATTCTATAAGATTTAGAATTTTCATAATAACCAACAAAAGTACCTTTCTTTCCTAACTCTTCCAGCTTGGTCCTCTTCTCTTTCAGCACATGAAAGTGGATGGGACAGCGAAACCTCGAGCTTTACACCTATGAAAGCTTCTTCGGGAGTCTTGTCACCTAAGACTCGGTGAGGAGTTCTATTTTAAACACAAATAGAAGTGTTAGCAACGTCTCCCATAGAAACTTTGACAACTTTGATCATGCAACATAGCTCTGGCTACTTCCATGATAGTCCTATTCTTCCTTTTTGCTGCACCATTTTGTTCGAGTTGTAAGGTACAATGGTCTCCATCTTGATTCCATCTTCCTTACAAAATTCAATGAATTCTTGAAGTGAATTCTCTGTCATTGTCAGTCCTCAAAACTTTGATCTTCTTTTCGATTTGATTTTCCACCAGTGCCGTGAAGTTCCTGAACATGTCAAATGCTTGGTCCTTGTTCTTTAAGAAGAAAATCCATGTCTTGCGAGAGAAATCATCCACAAAGATTATATAGTATAAGTAGCCACCAAGAGAGGTCATAGGCATGGACCCATAGAGATCAAAATGTATAAGTTGAAGTATTCCATTGGTCCTACTTCTACTTAAAGGGAATGGTCCCTTCACATGTTTTCCACTTGCACATCCTTGACAAACTCCATCATGATCTACTTGAATCTCAAGCATACCATCTTTCTCACGTCAGGCAAAGCTCTATAGCAAAGGTGCGCGAAACATCGATGCCACAACTCACATTAATGATTACTATCATGGATCAATGCTCAGATTGGTCTTCCATTGACTTTGTAAAGACCTTCAATTCTCAATGCCATCGTCAAGGCATCCTTCAAGCTAGACCCTCTTGACCAGGCACAAACCTTTCCATCTATGAAAGCAACTTTCATTCCTTTGTCCTCCAAGGCAGATATAGATACAAGATTCTTTTTCAATCCCAACACATACAAAACATCTTGTAGATGTATAGTTTGACCAAAATCCAAATGAAACGAAATAGACCTAGAACCCTTAACAGGATATGTAGCATTATCTGCAAGAAATATCTTCAAATTGGACTCCCTCTCAACCAGGTTTGAGAGGACTTCACAATAACCAGTGAAGTGTCTAGAAGCCCCACTATCTACTAACCAGCTATCAAAAGAATCTGGAGGAGAGGAACTAGAAAGAGCAGAAATAAGAAAGTACTCAGATTGAGTTTCAAATGCATTATTATCATACCATGAATTCCTTATCGCTTAGGAGGATGACGAATATTTTCTCGGGCAGGGGTCCTCCTCTCTTCCCTCTTCAATTGTTCCTTGGAGCACTTCTTTCTTTTGAACAATCTCGAGCATAGTGACCATGCTTGTGACAATTGTAGCATTGGATGTTGGACATGTCCTTCTTGAATCCTCTATTGTTGTTCTTGAATCCTTGACCTTGCTTTCTTGACTTCCAATTTGAGGGCCTTCCTTTCTCTTTCTTCTTCTTGGCTTGAGCAGAAAATGCAGTAGGTTCTCCTTCTTCATGCTTTTGAATTCTCCCTCTAGAAATCATCTTGGACTCCTCTTGAGTGCACTTGCCTAATAGCTCATCAAATGTGGGAAACTTGTCATTGTTGCTAATGGTTGTGATAAATGTCTCCCAAACCATAGGGAGGCCTCCAAGTGTGGTCAGCACCAGCTCTCTATCAAATATAATTTCACCAACAAACAAAAGTTGATCCTTGATTTGAGATATCCTCATGAAGAATGCTTGAATGGTCTCACCCTTGTTCATCTTGATGTCCTTGAGTTGATTCTTCAAAGCAAGAATATGGCTCAAGTTGTTGACTTCATACATCCCAATCAACTTATCATACATTTCCTTGGACTTAGCTTGAATACATAAGTGATCAAATGATCTCTCAAAGAATCAATAATGATTTTCTTAGCTTTGATCTCACCTTTCTTATACTTGGACTTGGAAGCAGCAGTTGCATTCTCTGAAGGCTCAAGTACCTTTCCTTCAACATATTCCATAACATCATTCTCTTCCAAAGTCAAATCCATCGTATCTCTCTAAGCAGCAAAGTTGGAGGAGTTATTCAGCTTCTCCTTTATCTTTAAGTATGAGGTAAACATCTTGATCAAGTCAAATGAACTTCAACAGTAGATAAGATCTCTTCAAAGGGGTGACTGCTCTTGTCTCCTTGGGATTGTCTTCACCTCAGCTCTGATACCATTTTAAATTTTCATAGTGTTCTATATTGTAACAATCACTGAAAAATTTATTCTTTCGATAGCAATCACTTTTCCAATACATTTTCAATCACCTTGTTGTTGCACAAAGTGTCTAGGCACGCAACAACGCTCAGAGTAAGGGTTGTCACTCTAATCCTTACTCACTCCATGTAGACTATCTCCTAGACAAGTCAAGGGGGGTAGTCCCTAAGGTGAATGAATGAGAATAGTTTGTGGAACACATGCTCTAGGAGACTTGAAGATGGAAAACTTGATGAATTTAGGACAAATCTTGGTCAACTAAGATGAATAGATTAAACACAAGACACATCCACGAGATAGAAATAATCATAGACCATTGCCTTTGTATTCGATTAACCATAGACTGAACAGAAACAAGATATCCAAAGTGAATTTACGAATGTGATAAATAGTGACAATTATGAACGATTAAATGTGAATGCTAGAAGCTTTAGCATGCAAGAGTTTCTAGCAATTAAATCCCATGACATTTAAATACTAAGCAATGATTCCAGATTTAAAATGATTTTCATTAATGACCCAGATCTAGAATTAATTAACTTTCTCCTATAGCCAATATAATTTTTAAAACATTAGTCGCACTTGACAATAGAGAAATTACTACCACAAAATTTAAAATCTTAAACCTAACACAAAAGACACCAAGGAACTTTAGATTAGAGTTTTAATTATCCCTTAGGTAAATTTCTAATGTGCTAAGCTCATGAGGCAATTTTAATGTGGCAAATGAAATAATTAAACTTTAATGTGACCAAAAATAATAAAATCAAAAGGACTTTAATAAATTAAAATTTTAAATGGGCCATAGGCCACATTAAAAAAATTAATGTGAAAGCGTGAATCCTCTTTTGATTTAATTCTTTTAGGAATTTTAAAGTCACCAAAATTTACAATTTTTTAGATTTTTTAATCTTTTATTTTTATATTTTTAATGTTGTTTAAATGAAAATAGAAAAGAAAAATCAAAAACATTTTTAAATCATAAATAAAAACAAAACAAATAAAAATCAAATCAAATTTAATAAAACCAAATCGAAAATCAACCAAGACAAAATCAAATTAAAACAAATCGAAATGAAAAATAAAAATCATGACCAAATCGAATTTCAAATGAAAATAAAAAAAACATATACTAACCCTAACCCCTAACCCCTAACGCATATACAAATAGTAAATAAATAAATAAAATTAAACTAACCTAATGTATATACAATGCAAATGAAATAAAATTTAAAAAGCTTGAATGAGAGTTTGTTGTTTGCTGTGCAGGTAGGCATTGACGACAGAGCAAGGAGAGACTCAAGACAGCAACGAGGAAGGAGTTGCAGATATGGAGGGTGAGTTGGAGCAGCAATGAAGATGTAGACAGGAGCTCGAGAGCTACGAGATGGACGAAGGAGAAGGAGATCCACGGGTAGGAAAGGACTAAGGCAGCGGAAAAAGAGAAACGCAGTCTAGTGGCAATGGGTTTCAGAGAAAAGGTTTTTGCAGATTCTGAGCAGCATAGGAGGGTCGGATGGCAGTCAGGGAGAAAGATGCAGGTGGATGAATGGAGTTGGACAGTACGCACGAAGGGATTCGGGAGCACTGGAAAGAGAGAAGGAAGAGTTGAGGTGAGGGAGCGGCAGGAGGAAAAAGGCAACGAGGGTTTAGCAGGAAAAAGGAGGACGAAATGGGCAGAGAGGGACGAGGGTAAATGCAGGTCCAAGCAGCGATAATGGAGACAAGCATGGGCAGTGAGAGGGGTTTTAAAAATAAAAATAAAAATCGAATTTTGCAGCAAACCCAAAAACCCAGGCAGCAGATAAAAAAAAAATCAGACAAATGGTAGCCAGAAAACCCCTTAAGATATTTCCAGAAATTCTTGATTACATGTTAAATCCTTTTGCTTCAAATTTATTCCTGAAACCCTCATGAAAGTTTCCAGATCTAGGAATTTTGGAACCCTTATAAAAATTTCCAGATTCAAAACTCTTTAAACCCTTGGACTACAAAATTAATTTGAATAATATTCCTGCAAAATGATGTTGATAAACCCTAAAGATCCAGATCTTAACCTCCAAGGCCTAGATATGGACTCTACACAGATTTCTTCCTCAGATTTGTAGCTACACGACAACAAGAAAACACCCAAATGATATATACAATGATAAAAACTAAAACCCAAAAAAACCGACGTTAGAAAAATAATTACAAAATTTACAAATTGCAGGCTCTAATCAACCAGATCTATCATTATACCACAAAAAAAATTAAATTATTAAATTTTATGGAGGTGCTAACTCGAAACCCTTCGTGCATCACAAAAAAAAAATCTCATGATAAGCCCGAGATTAATTTTATTGGGCTCCTCAAAAACCACGGATCAAGACTTGGCTGGTCCAACTAAAAACTTCCCTCAACGCCCGAGGATCTAACATCAAAAATTCCCTACACAACTCGATCCAACCATTTAAAATAGAGCGAGAAAATAATAATAAAACTCAGACAAATAGAGATACTTGCTATTACGTTCAAAATTTATATTATTATTCAAACCCCAGCGATTGAGCAAGATACCTGTACTCAAATCACTTTAGAAGCTATCATCAATGGTTAGAAAAATTATGCACGAAAACAACACATCTTACAGTATTTCCATGAAGAGTAACACCAGCAAAACTTAACCCAAAGTCTTTCTTTATTATCCATAAAATATTACACAAGAGCTTCTTGCTAAGCACATGACTCAAAGGTCGAATGATGAAACTGACAAATGACTTCCTATTTAAAGATAAATCCTCCAACGGTTAGTTCAAGTGATCCTCGTCAAAGCAATCTCGACCATTGATGAGGATTAAAATTTCTTTTAATCTCATTGATCAAAAAATTAAATTCTTGAGGAAATTCGAAATTTTCAATTAAATGCATTTTAATTAAATCAAAAATAAAAATTTTCAATTAATTTCCCCAAAAATTTTACTCACTTATCCCCCAGGGAACAAAGGCTTGAAATTTAGCAAAATAATTAATTTACCTTAGTCCCAGGACCTTTCAAAATTTATTTTTTTAAGGACCGACGAATTTGTCTATGGAGAATTTAAATTTACCTAGGACCTAGAATTAATTAAATTTTTGGCTTAGAATTTTAAATAATTTTTTGGCCAAAAAATTTAATTAGTTAACCTATGAGGGGATAAATTATTTTTCCAACCCTCAAGACACTTTACATCATGATTTTCATATTTTTTACATCATAAGGGAGAAAACCCATTTATAATAGACCCTCACAACTAACCACTTTTGCTATTTTTTCAACCTTCAAGACACTTTACATCATGATTTTCATATTTTTTACATCACAAGGGAGAAAACCATTTATAATAGACCCTCACAGACTATCCATTTTTGCGACACAAATATAATCCAACAGACCAAGAAATTCGTAATAAAATAACCTAACCAAATAGTTAGGATTATTCCCAAATCACTTTTACATAGACTCGATCTAGAACACTAGGACTCTCCTAAGATTCTAGCGACAAAATCCATTCCAGCTTTGGAGTAAGACTGAAGAAAAACTCTACCGACCATCCAAGAATGGATCGGTGAGACAAAAAACCTCCCAGAATATAGACCGTCACTAGAAAGTAGGTTTACCTAGACCATTACATATACGACACAGATTGCTGAGATTATTTACATTATACACATGCAGAAAGGGTTTACATAACATCTTGGAAGTGAAGCTGATGATGATAGATGTACGGCACAAACACATCAATCAAGCACTATCCCTTCTGCAAAAAAAAGAGGATGTACTGCTATGGGTCATTGACATAATAATGGTTAACACAACCAATAACAGTGAGCAATTATAGATAGAACAATAAACAATATGCACAATAGAAGACAACCAACATCAATGAGACACAGAGATTTAGGTCAAAGTCCAGGGAAAAACCCCACAAGGAGGAAAACCAACCACATTCTTCTTCTATTAGATATTCATCAAATGTTCAACAGAGATACATAGTGCAAGTAAATCCATCAACAAGTCAAAGGTCAAATCCTCGAATATCCAAGTCAACAATCCAATAACGAATGAATGATGAGCATAAAAATCAAATCTGGTCAAAGTATCAGTCCTACAATTTTCGGCCCAATCAAAGTGAAGCCAACAACAATCAACGACAACCCTAACTAGTCAAAGTCAACAGCCAAAATGTGCTCAAAAAACTTCGATAACAGCATCAACAAATCCGGCCTTCCTTGCTTGGTCAAACCAAGTCAAAACAGTCCAAGATTTTTGCCAACAAATCGACCAACTTTCAAAGTTAACCTATGGTCAAACCCAGCTCAGATCTGCAGTCAAGGATGGTCAAAGGTGCCCAATTCAAATCGATCAAAGTGATCCAAATGGATCCTAGAAAACCCTCTAAGTCTTCTAAAGATCAAAACTATCACATGAGAAGAACTTTTAGAAAAGTCGGATAACACTATCGGGAGGCAAAAACATAAAGAAAACAGTGAAATGAAGCCTATCGGAGGTCAACGGAGCAATGCACAGGAGCCGTTGGATCTGGCCGATCAACGGTCCAGATCCGATCGGCAAATTGCAATCGGCGGTGGCAAGCGGAGGCTATCAGCGGAGACCACATGGAATATGCGACAGCGATCAGCGGGGTCAATGAGGACCGTTGATCAAGCGCGCAGATCGACAGCCCAAGTTGAATCGCAATATCGCGTCAACAAACCACAGAGGAGCGCTTACAAACGGCCTGGGGGTATGTGCAATATGCAATTGCGATCAATCGCATCGGAGCATTACAATGGAGTGGGGCCGATATAAACATAACTCGCGATAGCCAGACCCAATGGAGATATAGGTGATATTTCATATATTTTGAGATCCGGAAAACGACATTTTCCTTTGTATTTGCGTTTTTCGTTAAATAAATGAAATACGAAGGAAATGTGTTGATGCGATGAAACCGGACCCGAAAGGGTTTATGAATGCAAATATATAATATTTCAAGTCCGTCTAAAGCCATTTTATGGGGTTTTTCAATGTTTTCATGTATTTTTAAAATACAAAGGAGAATCACAAAACAAGCGGAATTTCAGGCGGGCCGTAGGCAATAAGTGGTTTTGGCCGAACTCCGTCCAAGCCCAACAACTGGCTACCACATGGCCAGGTCTCGAAGAGAGAAAACCACCCTTTTCGGGCGGTTAACTCTCGTACGCATGAGCCGCCCAAAATGAACCTCAGCCATTGGATCAAGATCTCTCAGATCAACGGTGGAGATGCGATCACGATATAAAGGCGGACCCAATAGAAATATAGTGCGGATTTATGAATATTTGAAGTCCGATGAACAGTGATTTGGCGGATTTTTCCCGTGTTTTACAGTGTTTCTCTGTGTAAATAGAAAACGCTATTTTTGGGATTTCAAAGGCATCGATGGTCCATTCCATTACAGAACAGGTGGCCACCATCCCTGAAGGCGTTTAGCAATGATTGCTAACGCTCAGAGGGGGATTCGAGCGGACAGAGGCTGGGAGCCAGAGAGCCCGAGAAGGGGAAACGAACAGACAGCGCCGATTGGCTTTAAAGCCACAGAAGACAGAAGACAGGAACAAGCAGTGCTGAGACAGAGAGAAAACAGAGATAGAGAGTTAGTGAGGAGAGTCTGTGTACTCAGAAAGACTTGGGGGATCCAAGTAAAGCCTTATTGTTTTGTATCTGTTGTGTGAGACTCAAATTGAGTTCACGTTTGTGCTTCTAAAGACATAATAGAGAGGTCACCACCTATGTCACAAGGTTCGTCGAACTTTAACCTTGAGGTTCTATTTTTGGCGAACCTCACAAATGTTTTGAGGTTCGACGAACCTCATAGCCAATGACCAAGTCCATAGATCAAAACTCATAACTTCATGTCACAACTCAAGCTTGTATTTTATCCTTGCAGTTTCCAAGTTTGTGATAGCATATTTTATGTTTATTGATGTTGATTTGTTACTATTTTATCCTATAATTCATTTTAAACTAATATATGTTTATATATATAGACGAACCTATTAGCGAACCTCGTCAAAAAATTCGGAACCCAATCATTGTCGAACCCGAACTCGAACCCGAACCATGTGACATTGGTCACCACTAAAGGCTGGACTAGGAGACGTAGCCCAGGAGTGTTGGGTGAACTCCTTATTAAACTTGTTGTGTTTATGTATGTTTGTCTATTATGTTCTTTAACTGCTTCATTGTCTATGTATTTCGCAATCTTATCGATCCATTGCACAAAGTAACATAGGCAAATCCATGCACATGAGTCTGTAATACCTTAATAATTGTATAAGATCTCATTATCAGATCAATTGGTATCAGAGCTTTAAGTTTGCTAAGGTTAGACAAGCTTGTGCTGGATTGTTGAATGTTAACTAGGTCAAAGCTCAAATTAGGAGAAGGAGAACTAGTTGAGGCTAACCCAGAAATTGAAAGAGTCTATCCTAGGAGGAAAATGGCAGAAGAAATTCCCTTGGAATCAAAGTCTCAGTCATGGACAATTTCATGACCATGAGAGCCATGGTGGAAGAAATGTATCGAGAATTTAAGAAGGATCGATGTGCAAGCGCCTCAACACCCGAACAAGGCAAAGGAGTAGAGGAACCTCTTCTATTTGCCCATTCAAAAGGCAAAGGAAAGGAGAAAAGCCTCCTCCATCAACACCTCCTTCTAGCCCTAAAAATAAAAAGAAGAAAACATCTTTGATTAAATTAGATGTAAAGTTTGATTTGCCAATCTATGATGGAGAATTAAATGCAGAAAAGCTAGATAACTGGATTAGACAGATTGATGTGTATTGCAGGGTGCAAAACATTGATTCAGAAAGGAGTAAAATTCAACTGGCTAGCCTTCGCCTTGGAGGAACTACCCTAGTGTGGTGGGAAGGCAGGACCCAAGCTGATTTGAAGAAGCATGGTAAAATTATTTCTACCTGGAGTGAATTGAATTTGTTTTCTATCCACTAGCTTAAAAAACAGTTCTATCCACTCTTCGCCAATTAAAGGGCCAAAGTGTACAAAACTATACCCAGGAATTTAGAAAAAGAGCTTTAATTCTAGGCATTTCTCTAGACTCACCTAAAACTTTGTTGAAGTATATATGTGGTCTGCATAGCTATTTGAGGCACACCATTCTCATGTTTAACCCCACTAGCATAGATGAGGTATCGTTTAGGCTACACATCTAGAGGCTAGAGGCAAGAATGTGAACCCAGAGATTGGGGGATCATCAAAACCCACTGCAAGCAAAAACAAGGAAAAGAAGAGGCTGAGATGGAAAGAGAGGAAGGCAAACATTGTACAGAAAGACAAACCTTCATGCACTCACTGCAAGAAGGGTGGACACAATGATGAACACTACTGGTCTTTGCATCCGGAGCTGAAACCCAAGAAGTTCAATGGCAAGAAGAAGAAGACTGTTGCTGCTATTCAGAAAGATTTGGGGTCAGACTCAAGTGATGAAACAACAGTCACAGCTACAGGTATAAAAGGTAAAAATTCTGAAGCATCTACTATTAATTCTGCACAATCTATTAATAATGAAGAAAATGAGAGGAAAAGACATGAGCTTTTTCATATTAGAGTTATTTCCGAGCACCAAAAGATTGATACTTTATTTGATAGTGGTTCACAAGTAAACTTGATTTCTAAAGCAATTGTAAAGAAGTTGGGATTACTAACAACACCTCACAAAAAGCCATATCCATTAGGTTGGGTATGTGATAAAGCAAAGCTACAAGTGACTAGACAATGTAAACTTAGGTTTGCATTTGGGTCAACATTTGTAGATGAGGTTGAGTTGGATATAGTTCCCTTGGATATATGTGGTATTGTCTTAGGAAGTCCTTACTTGTATGATAGAAAAGCCATTTTCTATAGAACTGAAAATAAGTATCAACTCACAAAAGATGGAATAGAATATATTGTAAGAGCTCATCAGCTCAAAAATAACTATACTCTCATAAATTCAGGGCAGATGAAAAGAATTGTAAATTCATGCAAGCAATTTTTACTAATGGTTGTAAAGGAAAAGAGCCCTGATAAAACCAATGTATTTGAGGGTTGTTATGCTAAACAGAAAGCTAATTTAGAAAAAGTTGTTTTAGAATATGATATCCTATTTCAAGAACCTAAAGGTCTACCACCCAAAAGGGAAATAGTACATGATATTAATTTGCAGCAAGATGCTCCATTGCCTAACATCGAAATGTACAGATTATCTGCTTTAGAGAATGCAAAGATCAAGAAGCAGGTCCAGGAGTTGCTCGATAAAGGGTTCATAAGGCCAAGCACATCACCATGCGAATCTCCAATCGTGTTGGTGAGAAAGAAAGATGGTTCGTAGAGGATGTGCATTGATTACAGAACACTTAATAAAATAACAATCAAGAATCGTTATCCTCTTCCTCGCATAGATGATCTATTAGATCAGTTGAAAGTAGTTGTTTACTTTTCCAAGCTGGACTTGCATAGTGGCTACCATCAGGTCAAAGTTGCAGAACAAGATGCATGGAAGACTGCTTTCAAAAAAAAACAAGGGCTGTATGAATGGCTAGTTATGCCTTTTGGCTTAACTAATGCTCTTGCCACTTTCATGAGAGTTATGAATGATGTCCTTCGACCTTTTATTGATAATTTTGTAATTGTATATTTAGATGAAATTCTTGTTTTCAGTAAAACATGGGAAGAACATTTGAAGCATGTAAAGCAAACTTTAGATGTTTTGAAAAGAGAAAATCTCTATGTGAAATTGTCAAAATGTGAATTTGGCAAAACATCTTTAAATTATTTGGGTCATATTGTAGGGGGTGGTGAATTGAAGATAGATCCCTCTAAAGTCTAAGTCATTGTGCACTGGCCTAAACCCAAATCTGCTACAGAAGTTAGGAGTTTCCTAGGAGCAGCACAATATTGGAGAAAGTTTATTGCTAACTTTTCCTTGATTGCAGCTCCCTTACATGATTTAACAAGATTGAACAAGGTGTTTCAGTGGGGAGGCAAACAGCAGAAAGCCTTCGACACCTTGAAAGAAAAAATTAGTACAACACCAGTACTAGCATTACCAAATCTTCAAAGACCATTTGAGATTGAAACAAATGCCAGTGACTATGCCATGACAGCAATGTTGATGCAACACGGTAAACCCATATGTTATCATTCTGAGACATTTAATTTTGCAGTAGTTAATTATCCCACATATGATAAAGAATTGTATGCATTAGTACAGAGTGAAAAAGTGGAAACATTACTTAATGGGCAAAGAAACAATCATCCATACAGACCATCAACCACTTTAGTATTTGCACTCACAAACTAAATTGCAGCAATCAAGACACTATAGGTGGATGGGTTTTCTACCGCAGTTTCATCTAGTCATCAGATATAAGAAGGGCATACACAATAAAGTTACATATATGTTATCAAGACCAATCATAAATGCATCTACTAAACTTAAGCATAACTCAGTATTGCATGAAAGCCACATTGAAAATATGCTCAAGAAGTAGATTTTAAAGATGTATATGCAACTTTAAGTCATGGCAAACAAGTAGAAGAATTGGATTATCATGTTAAGAACCAACTCTTGTATCATTTGGGAAAGTTATGCATTCCTCAAACTAAAAGAGTTAACATAATTCGAGCAGCAAATACTTCTCTAATATTAGGTCATTTTGGTGTAAGTAAAACAGTTGCACAGCCGCAAAGGTTCTGTTACTGGCCAAGAATGCATGAAACAGTTTCTAGATATATTAAAGGGTGTACCATGTGTGCTAAAAGCAAGCCCAGCAATAGAAAACTACGCTTGTACACTCCACTTCCAGTTCCTTCTCATCCTTAGGAAAGTGTCTCCATGGACTTTCTTGGGGGATTGCCAAAATCTAGAAAAGGTCATGATTATTTATATGTTATTGTGGACAGGTTCAACAAAATGTGTATTTTAATACCTTGTAACAAGCAGATTACAGCTGAACAAACAGTGAGTTGTTCTTTCAGCATGTCTGGGTTCATTTTGGGTTACCGACTTCCATTGTATCTGATCGAGATTCCCGATTTGTTGGGAAGTTTTGGTCAAGTCTATGGGAATTGATGGACACCAAATTGAAGAAGAGCACAGCCTTTCATCCAGAAACAGATGGCCAAACAGAGGTGGTCAACAGGACAGTGATCCAGTTGCTCAGGGGCTATTCCAGGAAGCATCCCAAGCTTTGGGATGAACAATTGTGTTATGTGCAACATGCTTACAACCGTGCCAAGCACTCTTCTACACAGAGATCTCCTTTTGAAACTTGTTTTAGTTTTATACCAAGGTCTCCCTTGGATTTTATCTTTGGAAAAGACATAGCAGTTGATAGACACAGTGATGTCGACAAAGCAACCAAGTTCATTGAACAGATCCAAGAAATTCACCAGGCAATGCAAGAACAGCTGGAAAGGAGCTAGGCCAAGTACAAGGCAAGGCATGATAAGCATCGAATTGAGCATAGCTTCCAAGTTGGTGATCAAGTCTGGCTGTACATCAGCAAAGATAGAATGCAAGGTGAAGGAAAGAAGCTGAAGCCAATAAGGTATGGGCCTTTCAAGATACTTGAGAAAATTGGTGAGAACGCTTTTCGCCTTGATTTGCCAGCTTACATGCACATCTATTCAGTAGTTAATGCAGAGAACTTGAGACTGTTTGAACCTTCATTGATTGAAGATCCCGAAGAGCAAAGTCAGTTGCCTTCTATTGATGATCTGTTGCCTGAATATCTTAATGAATTGCAGGAAGATATAGTTCTGGACAAGAAGGTGAGAACTACGCGGGATGTTGAGTACCTCAAAATCGGACTCAAGGGTTCAAAACCAAGCAGTGCAATATGGATAGAGATTGGACAAGTGAGGAAGCTGTATCCTCACTTGATTGATGCTTAAAAACCAACTTTTGGTGGTCCAAAAGCTTTTTCAGTGGGAAGGCGTGATCCAAATGGATCCTAGAAAACCCTCTAAGTCTTCTAAAGATCAAAACTATCACATGAGAAGAACTTTTAGAAAAGTCGGATAACACTATCGGGAGGCAAAAACATAAAGAAAACAGTGAAATGAAGCCTATCGGAGGTCAACAGAGCAATGCACAGGAGTCGTCGGATCTGGCCGATCAACGGTCCAGATCCGATCGGCAAATCGCAATCAGCGGTGGCAAGCAGAGGCTATCGGCGGAGACCACATGGAATATGCGACAGCGATCAGTGGGGTCAACGAGGACCGTCGATCAAGCGCGCAGATCGACGACCCAAGTTGAATCGCAATATCGCGTCGGCAAACCACAGAGGAGCACTTACAAACAGCCCGGGGGTATGTGCGATATGCAATTGCGATCAATCGCATCGCAACATCGCATCGGAGCATTACAATGGAGCGGGGCCGATATAAACATAACTCACAATAGCCGAACTCGATGGAGATATAGGTGATATTTCATATATTTTGAGATCCAAAAAACGACATTTTCCTTTGTATTTGCGTTTTTCATTAAATAAACGAAATACGAAGGAAATGTGTCGATGCGATGAAACCGGACCCGAAAGGGTTTATGAATGCAAATATATAATATTTCAAGTCCGTCTAAAGCCATTTTACGGGGTTTTTCAATGTTTTCATGTATTTTTAAAATACAAAGGGAAATCACGAAACAAGCGGGATTTCAGGCGGGCCATAGGCGGTAAGTGGTTTTGGCCGGACTCCGTCCAAGCCCGTACACTGGCTACCACATGGCCAGGCCCCGGAGAGAGAAAACCACCCTTTTCGGGCAGTTAACTCCCATATGCATGAGCCAACCGAAATGAACCTCAGTCATTGGATCAAGATCTCTCAGATCAACGGTGGAGATGCGATCACAATATAAAGGCGGACCCGTTAGAAATATAGTGCGGATTTATGAATATTTGAAGTCCGATAAACAGTGATTTGGCAGATGTTTCCCGTGTTTTACAGTGTTTCTCTGTGTAAACAGAAAACGTTATTTTTGGGATTTCAAAGGCATCGATGGTCCATTCCGTTACAAAACAGGTGGCCACCATCCCTGAAGGCATTTAGCAATGATTGCTAACGCCCAGAGGGGGAGCCAGAGTGCCCGAGAAGGGGAAACGAACAGACAGCGCCGATTGGCTTTAAAGCCACAGAAGACAGAAGACAAGAATAAACAGTGTTGAGATAGAGAGCAAACAGAGACAAGAGTCAGTGAGGAGAGTCTGTGTACTCAAAAAAACTTGGGGGATCCAAGTAAAGCCTTGTTGTTTTGTATCTGTTGTGTGAGACTCAAATTGAGTTCACTTTTGTAAAAACTTTGCTTCTGAAGACATAATAGAGAGGTCACCACTGAAGGCTGGACCAGGAGACGTAGCCCAGGAGTGTTGGGTGAACTCCTTATTAAACTTGTTGTGTTTACGTGTGTTTGTCTATTATGTTCTTTCTGCTTCATTGTCTATGTATTTCGCAATCTTATTGATCCATTGCACAAAGTAACATAGGCAAATCCATGCACATGAGTCTGAAATACCTTAATAATTGTCTAAGATCTCATTATCAAATCACAAAGTCTCCCTGAATTCGGCCTTCCCAAATAGATCTGGAAAATTCGGTCAACAAGTCAAATCAGCCCCAAGTCAACGTTGATCAAAGAATACTCAAAACATAAAATCAACATTGGTCAACAGACTTATTTCTCTCTCTCCTTCGCACGTGTGAACTCGGCCCTGCAATTTCAGAAGTGTAAGAACCAAAGTGTGATGTGATGCCCCAAAGTGAAGTCAACGATGATCAATTTATATGTCTTGGAGGAGGTCAATTTCGCTCTCTAGGCCAACTTGTACTTTTCATGTTGACTTGGACCAACAAAAATAATAATATTTTTCATGTACAAATTTGATTTTTCCGAAGTGGAAGAGGGGTCTCCTTAGGGTTTGTTGGGCTTCTCCAAGGACAGAATTGCTCACTCAGCTGCCAATCTGCAACATCCCTCCCTACCTAGTGGGGATCTCTTGTGGTTGTGTCTCTTTTTCGTGGCGTGATTTCTTTTGGACTAAAATTAAACTTAGAGTAGCTTAAACACATAACAACTAGTATAGTTTAGCTTTCCATTCCATTAAGTAGTTTGATTTTCGCTCTTAGAATAGTTGCAATTTCATAGATGAACTTTCATTTTATGTTATTAGATTTCATTTCTTGCTTCAATTTAGATTTCGATTTTGCAAAGAGTAATAAATGTTCCCTTCAAGCCTTGATATGTTTTCACGCAAGTTGCAAGCCTAGCTTGGTCCTCTTGCTTGATCAGAGAAGGCTTGTTGGTGACTTAGTATAATAGGGAAAATTGGTAAATGTTGACTTGCGAAATTAAGCTAGGGGTTAGGCTAGTTTCCCGTAGTGTTGGATCTCCTTGTGACAGGTTCACTTGTGGACTCTCAAAGTACTCATTGAAGAGATGTTTCCTCCTATATGATCCCCTTGCAACTTTCCTTAACCTAGCAAGGATAAGGCTAGATGAGGAAACAGAGCATTAGTTAGATTTACTTATTTGCAAATTACACAAGTCATATACCTTAATGTGCATGCACACACCCAACTAATCTAAATCCAAGTGAAATCTAACTTAACTAAAACTTACCAAGAACATTCCATAATATTTTCTTTAGCAGCATTTGATACTTAATTATTGTCTCAAGCACTTTACATTCAAGTCCATTTAATTTGAGCATTTCATTTTCAAGCATTATCTCATGCTTTGCGCATTTTCTTTCACAAGCTATCTTACTTGGCACTAGTCCCTATTTGTTATATCATTTGTGAGTATTTCATTCATTTGAGTACTATTGTTACATGTCTTGTTTATGGATGGTTTATATGTGCCTCTAGTTATTTCATTTACTTGTAAAGTTATTTACATGCTCTAAAGTGATATGTTGCAATTAGTATATTGATGTTGGATGCATTTCTTGAGTAACTTACTTAATTCTTATACTTAATATTTCTTGTTTCACTTAGATTAATCAATTCTTAGCTTTCTTGTCTCATAGGGTCCACCCCCTCACCTTCGCTAGGAATTAGCCTAGTCGGAGGAGTTGAGAATTGAGTGACAGTTACTCAACTCGAGACTTTCCCCCAAGACCACACCAAGTGGATTAAAGATTTCTCCATGTTAGCCCAGGTGTGGATTAGGCGGCAACAAACTCCATCAATCCAAGGACTAGGCATTGGCCTTGTCAATTTGATGATCAAGCATCATTTATCCGAAAACTTGAATTTCTCTCTCTCTCTTAAATTCATCCCTCTTAAAGATAAGCATCCAAGCTAGGGCTTGGTGTGAATTATCCTAGAAGGGGAGTTTGAGCTTGTGGAAAGGTTCCACATCAAGGGAGGAATAGGTTTCCTCAAAATCAACCTCCCTTGGTCTCTAATATCTCCATTTCAAGCCCTAACCCTCTTTCCCTAGGTAAACCCTAGTTTTGCTAAGCTTCAGCATGAGGACTTTTTGAAGGTTTCATATGCCATTAGCTTGCTAATATTCTTTGTCTGGAAACCTTTTCTTGGTATAGTGATCCTAGAGTATCCCTTTAGGCTTGCTATTTCTCAAGCCCTAGGTCAATTGTGCCTTTCCTTGCCCTTACGAGAGGATGTGAGTTTCCTCTCTTAGATTGATTGAGCCTTGTACTTAAAAGAGTAATTCTGTATAGGTCATTTGTCACTTCTAAACCTTGAAACCTTGAATATCTCTCATAGGTGACCTACCTAACGGGAAGCCTCCCATTGGTGTAAGTCCATAAATAGCAGGGGGTAGTGATTGTGGTGACAGTGGGCCACACCTCATTGTTGTCACTTGGTCTAGTGCCTGCCTTGTAGGGTGCCCTTCTACAAAATCTGCTAGATTTTGAGGCAACATCATCTAAGAGGGTTTCACCCATAATTCTGAAAAAGCAATTTTCAGCTTGCTGGAAAATGACTTTTTCAACTGTTTTAGGTTTAGAAGAGATCTCACAAGCCTCAAATTCGATCCTCATACCTTTCCACCTCTAGACACAAAGTCTGGAAGGGCTCAGGTACTAGTAGGGTGGTTGTTGTGGGCTTAGTAGATTGTTTTCCCTGCACTTTTACGTGGACTTTGCAGTCTCATTTATAGAGCGGCACACTAGTTTGATCCATAACTCTCTAACCAGTGGCTAAACTGAAAACTAATTACAAATTTGGTTAAAGTAATTCTGGAGACCAAAATCAACTGGCTACACCCCATATTTTATGTATTTTGTTTCTACTAAATACCCTATTTAATTTTCTGTTGTACAGTGACATCATTAACAGCTAGACAGTTCCATGAGATTAACATCTCCACTCCAAGTGACCCCATTTAAGGGACTGAGCTTATTTGAGATTGTTTGGGGATTTTTGTGAGACTCCAGCCTTGATCATTGAGGAGTTTGTTGGGTAGACTCTAAACCGTGGGGGCTTGGACCGAGGTTACAGCAGGCCCCTACCCTATGGGTGTCCATCCAGCGGGTTGCCAGGATCTTAGCATCCCTGCTAATCGGATCAGTAATAGGACCTTATTATTCTACAAAACTACCTCAACATAACCCCACGAAAAAATTCAAGTGCAAGTTTCACCCAGCCTTTGTTCTCCATATCTAGAATGAATCCTTCATTGCTACAATATTGAATAGGTCAAACAGTTGAATTCAGTTTTATATCTTCTTATTTGGTAATGTAAAAAGTTGTATTTTCTTTGAATAGTGGAAACTCTTCAAAATGTCATATTTAAGTAGAATTTATGTGCATAGACATAAAGCATAAAAGTCAGTAGAAACTTACAAGCAATATAGAAGGCTTCAACCAGTTAAGATATATGGTGGTGCCTCGCTTGAGGGACCTTCCCTGAAATGTTTCACGAAAGATCTCGAGAGCCTTTTGCTCAGCAGCTCCTTTAGTTTTAAGCCTTGGTGAAAGGGCCTCATCTAAAGCACCCCAAAAGGTTTCACCATCTATGTCACGAACCAAAACAATCTGCAATGATTTCTCAACAGGTGCTACACACAAAATGGTATAAAACACTTTTAGCATTTGTATAAAACACATTTTCTTAAATTGAAATAAGTTTCACTCTTACTAGGCCCGTGATTTCAAGCTACAAGAAATATGCCCCAAAGGAGGTTATTCATGTAGTACATACCTTCAAAAACAGCATTGAAAAAGAGATTATCCTGTTCAATCTGACTTTCCAATTTTCCACTCCATGCAACCAAGTATGATGTAATTGTGGCATCCACATACAAACCCGCAGCATAAACTTTGACACTAATTATTGCTATCTTTTTCTCTCGGAAACCTTTTGCAAGACATTCGTAAATGTGAGTCAGTTAATAAGATTCCATGTTTATAGCTCACCATTACTCTGCAAGGCATTACACAGATTTATTTTAACGAGTTAACATTCTTAACTTGCAAGAAATTGGAAAAGCGGAAACAAGCATGTTTATTGGTAATGAATTACAACACTTCACAATCAACTCTGAAATCAATTAACATGAAAGTAAGTACTTAAACACAATTTGTCAAGAAAAAAGAAAAATATTTTTCAAGTTATCTACTCGTATATTTTCAAAGTTTCTTTTGAAATTTGCCTAATTACAAGCTTCATATGTATTTTCACCTGACCTTCACCTTAATAGAAGCTGAAGGATTTAGCTGCAATACTCACTTGTAATATCTACCTCAAAGTCTTAGAGATCTTGCCACACCAATTTTGTACTGTTCGTAGGTATTAAACCTTCTTACAGCTTACAACAATGCCAAATGTTGTTTTTTGTAGGGTGAAAACACATATGTGAAGAAACACAGAGGCAGAGAGAAAAATATAAAGATAATTTTTACTAATATTGATGATATGATGTATACATCTCTCTCACCATCAATCGTATCTCACATTACATATTTATACCACAAAGTTATTATGGTGGTTTAACTACCTAACCCCTAACCACCACATCTAAGATTAGGATGGTTCCATGTCACTAAGATATGTTAATGACTCATAAATACTATTGTGTCACCCAACAACAAGTATATAGGACCATGACAATCTGCTACCCAATGCTAGGTTCCTTGCAGCTGCTTCTTGATGCAGGGTATATGCTTTCTGAACCAAGGTCCATTTGAGGTTATGAACCTATTATGCTAATGTGTTATGCCCAACAGAGTGATTTTAGTTCAAAGGGAATTTTTGGTTTATAACTAGTCCATTTTTGGTTCTTTTAGCGCTTGCGATGGCTGCATTTGGGGCCCACTTTTGATTGTATAAAATTGCCCATGTACATTTATTGTTCATAATCTAAGTCACATGACACTGAGACACATGCATGCAAATAAGTATCCAACACAGGACATGCTGACCCTTGAAACGCAACACACACTCACACATGTAGTTAAGCAAATATTTATGTTTAAAAAAATTCCGAATACACAAAAGAAATATAGACATGAAGATCCAAATTTTTAAGAACATTAACAAGATGTCGATACTAGTTACTATGGCAATGATGATCAAACACACAAGAAATTAGAATATTCAATAGACTAAATAGAGGTTTAAAAGTTAGAACCATAAAACTGCAGTTTTCTCATTGAGTCATTTGATGTCATCCCAATCAAAACATATTACATAGATGTTGAATCACTAATACAATAGGTGGGAATGCCAATGACAACTGGGGTACATACTAGAACCATAGATGGAGGAACCTCATCGCTCATTAGTTGTCCTCCTCCATGTTAGAGTCATCAAGATCACCACCACTGCCACTACTCTCCTCCCCCATCCTCCTACCCCTCCTCCTCCTCTCCATCCTCTATATTGAATCTAAGATTTGCATTTGTTGGTGTGGAGAATGACCCCTCAAGAGAATCAACATCATCAAAAGCAACCATCTCCAGCATTAGTTGCTTAAGATCCAAGTTGGATAATGCCAACTGAATATTGTTGTCCAAACCCATATCTCAAGAAATGTGTTGATCTTTGACATGCTGTGAGGCCCTAATTTCGGAAAATTAACAAAATTGATGCTCAAAATCCAAACAGTGAAATTTTTAAAGCAGAATTTATCAATTTAATAATACAGCTACATACTTGGCTTCCGTGTTTGAAGTTGATATCGAGCTATCGTAGCTCCAAATTTAATGTCATTACCAAAGTGACCAAAACCTCCCTGCCAAACTGGGCACAATCTCAATACCCAGCTCCAAAGTACTTCAACATTGAGGCACTCTGGCCCCCGTGCCCAAAAGCTTCAAGAACAGTTACTCAAATCTCCAATTCTGATTGAATTCTCCTCCAACCACACTTCACCCCTCTAGCAGCCCATTTTTGTTTTATTATATATATATATAAATATATTATATTCCCTTCTATTTGTATAATACATTGGCTTTCCTTTTTAGTTTGTATAGTCACATATATTAAGGTGGTGGTACATACATCAAGTACCTCACTCAACATACTAAGTTAAGTATTCACTTAGAATTTTGATAATTAATTGTTCATCTTTTAGTAGGAAATTTCATAATAAGTTAATATGCAGTACATGCGATACATTCATATGTAGCTATCATATGCATGCTTCGTACGCATGCTGATATTTCTATGTTCATTTTAGTTCGAAATGGGTCATTTCATACACCCATCCTTCAGAAAACTTTGTCCCAAAGCTAGGGTTTATATCATATATCAATAATTATTTAAGTGATTAGTATAATCTTGTAAGGGTCGCGTGCCATAATTAAATTTTTGTTTAATGCAAAGAGACTTTCAAATTTATGTTTTGAACACATAATTTTTCAAACTTAATAGTCATGCCCTGCCCCAGCCGGGCTCCCAAGCTATTGCAAAATTATCCTATCATTCATAATCTCTTTCGCTCTAATCCTATCCATCTTCTACTAGAATATGTCATGGCGTCAGCGATACTGATCTAACCATTCATAAACGTCAAAGGTGACAATGTCGACTATATCGACCTGATTATCCAGTAGGCCTCTGGAAATCATCATCACATATCTAGGGGAGCGTGACTCGCATGGTCCTCCCATGACTCCAAATTTTGGAGGATAAACGGTGGGTAAAACCTCCACCCCTCCTAGTAGGACTAGGGTCAGCACCTTATCATGGAACCTCATTGAGTCTCAATTGTTCTTGGAGCTTTTTTCATCACGTGGTCATTTTGGTAACGGTATTATATGCAATGAAAACACTTGTCCATGCATCATAGCATATGCATCAATATATTTAAAATTTATTGTATTGAAATAATAGTTCCTTGCATTTCTATCATGTTACCATTTATGAGATTGATCTTTAAATTCATATAACATATTTGGCTATGTCTAGCCAATGTATCAATAAGTTAGCTTTCGTATTAAGTAGTCAAGTGTTGTCATTCTTTTATTTCCATTTCATCAATCATGTTGATATGCAAGAATAAAATAAAATTATAGATATCTTATCCATAACATAATACATAATTCACATTTCATAGCAATGTTAATCAAATACTAGACTTCATATTGGTATCCATGTACCAGCAAAGTTAAGCAAATAACATATTTCATATTGATATCCACGTATCAGCAGAGTTAAAGTAAAATTCATTCTTAGATGTAATAATTCAAAAAAATAATCTTAAGTATCCAGCAAAAATAAAGTAATATATACAAAATAAGGTTTTAAGTTCTTCAAAATAAGCACAAGTTGGGGTATTTCCGACATACGATCTTTGTATCTTCCCAGGTAGCCGATCCAAGACTATACTTGTCCCACTGGATCTTAACTTGGTCTACCAAGCAGTTCCTAAACTATCGAACCCTGTGTTCCAGTATACGTAATGGTTCGACCGAAATGGTTCCCTCGTCTGATACCTGCAGTTCCTTCCATTGAAGATTATGTGATTTGTCAGTTATGTAATGTCTTAATACAGATACATGAAATAGATTATGAACTTTATGCAAGTGGATTGGCAGTCCAAGACAATAGGCGACAGGTCCAATTTTTTCAGAACTTTGAATGGCCCAATAAATCGGAGTGATAACTTTGTTCCTTTTTCGAACCAAATGGTGCTTTTGTGGTCTAATGCAGTTGAAAGCCTGATCCCCTACTTCATAGTTCCTATTTGTCTTATGAGCATCAACATAAGTTACATAACTCGTGTGTCTATCCTGTGCCTCCTTTAACCGTTGTCTAATTTGTTTTACATGTTCTTCCATCACTTGAATTAATTTTGGCCACACTATTACTCGGTCCTCTAATCAATCCCAACTTCATGGTGTTCTACAAGGTTTGTCGTATAATGTTTCAAAAGGAGGCATTATGATTGAACTGTGGTAGCTATTATTGTATACAAATTCATCCAAAGAAAAGTACTCTTCTCATTGAATTTGTTGGTCCATAACGTACATCCTCAACATATCTTCATTAATGACATGATTAACTCTTGAAATATCTAGTCAAATATATATATAAACCGAATGTTGAAGTTTCTAAGTTTAACAGTTAGAAACCCTCCATGTACTTTCTGATTTATTGCTTCCTATTTGTTCTGATTAATTGACAAGTTATTTACCATGTAAATACTGAAAATAAACACAAGTACATGCTCAACAAATTACAGATCAACAACTGAAGGAAACAGAAACAAGCACACAAATGACACCGTTATTTTTGGACTAATGTCCCCAGAAAAACCCAATGCGGGAAAACTGATGAAGCTATCTAAGGGTTTGATTTATTAAGCAGTTTCATAATACAATCTGGGTGCCAAATCCGGCACACCCAACAGAGAAAAATCTCGGCAATAGTACCTCTCTTTCAGAGACAGATGCTTCGACTGAAACCTCGGATAAACACTCCGGCAGCTCCTCAGCTCCAATCTGCCCCACGAAAAACCCCAGTGTCAGCCTCTTCTGCCCTCTGCGTCAGCTTTCCCGGCACTTCCCCACAGTTCCGGCTGTTTTCGGTAGTTTCGACTTCTACCCTCTACATCACCTTTCCTGACAATTCCGATTGTTCCTGGCAATTCCAGCTTCTGCCCTCTGCGTCAGCTTTCCCAGCTGCTGCGCTGATCCTCCCGGCACTATCTCTACCTCTCTGCTTTTGTATTCACTACCCCTTAGCTGCAAATCCATATCACTCTCTCAACTTTCTCAGCAAACCCAGCCCCAGAAAGTTGAAATCTTGATCTCTTGGTGTGTTTTCCAAGTGACCCTCAAGCCTCCTCTTATACTTTTCTCGTTGACAGATCAACGGCCGAGATTAAGTCCCTAATCAACGACTAAGATTAGATCTAGCTTGATCCATGACTTTTGGACCATTCTAACATAGTTTTATATTAATTCACATTAATATTTTAATTTTCCTAAGTTTAGACTTAGGGACTCCATTAAAAATATTAATTATTTTAATATCTCCCAAACTGTTTAGAATCTGCCCAAACCCTTTCTAGGTATTGGAGATCTCATGTGCCTCAGCCTCTCCACCAAATTTTGTGGCTAGAGCACATCCGATGCCACCCCAAATCAACACTCCCTCTTAGCGAGGATTGTGCTCTAGCAATACTCCTCACTGAGTATTACTCTGATCATCCAGCATCGGTTCCTGATGCTAGGCCTGCTACCCATCATATGTACTGCCACCCATGGCTCTACCACTACCACTGTTGCATCTGTACGACAGCTCTCTCTACATCTGTGCTGCTGCCCATGGCCCTGCCACTGCCACTGTTGCGTCTGCACTACATCCCCTCTCATCATGCTGCATCGTGCTGCCCATAGCACCGCCACTGCTAATTGTTGCACTGCAACTCAGTTACTGAGAAGTAAGTAACTAATCTCCCAACTCTGACATCTTTGTCAGGCTAGAAACACTCCCGATGTTGAAGTTCCCTCTATCGTTGACAAGTGCTCCCTCTCTGACCTCTGTGCTACTGCAACAACTCCCTGCATCTCGCACCATTGCACACCTCTCTGTGCCATCCTGCACTAGTGCAACACTCTTATTCCTCTAGCACTGTTGCACCCTGCTAGCCTCACGCTGTCCTAGGAATCCTGCACTGTAACTCTCTCTGTCACTCCATCCTCATCCGTCTCTACCGACATCCGCCAGTCCTGCTACTCCTCTTCAGGGCTCCCGTAACCAGGTATAATCCAAGAGGTTGGGTACCTCGAGGATCCTACCCCTGATCTTCTGTAGTCCTCCTGACTACAACTCGATGTCTCCCCACTTTCGCTCAAGTGGTGTGTGTGCACTCATGGCACAGACATCGTATGTCTCCACTTCCTTCTCTGCCCTTGTTGGCGTTGCCTTGGTCTCGGAAGCCTCTCCCTTGCTCTTCTTCCTCAGACACTGGGTCGCATAATGACCCAACTCCCCACAGTGGAAGCATTTGACCTTGGAGAGGTCCTTCTTCTTCTGCTTTTCTTGCTTACCCTCAGATGCTAGGGCAACATCCACCTCCTCCTCCTTCTTGATTCTGATCCCCTTGTTGCTGCTTCCCATCTTGGTCACCCTCCTGATCTCTTCTTGGCGAAGAGTCGCCCACATTTCCTCCCAATCTAGAAGGGTCGCCCTACCCAGTATGCTCTGGACAAACACCTCCCAGTCTTCTAAGATTGCATTCAAGGTTGTTCTCACCATCAACTCTGGATCTGGTGTGGCCCCTATGGAAGTCAGTTGATCTCGAATCTCCTTCAATCGACCGAGGAAGGTGTCGATCTGTTCTCCCTTCTGCATCTGGTATGACCGCAGCTGATTTTCTAGGAGCATCTTCCTTTGCACGGAAGTATGCTGATACAACTTGGTCAGGGCCTCCCACATCTCCCATGCCATATTCTTCTCGGCAATATGTGGTACTATATGATCCTTAACCCTGTCAAGAATGATACTCTTGGCCCTCGCCATTGCTTCCTCATACCTGTCATTGTCAGCTGGGTCAACTGGGACCACTATCATCTTCAAGGCGAAATGCTTGACACGATTTCTGTCAAGTACGAATAAGATTTTGGTCTTCTAGACTACGAAGTTTGATGCTCCGTCCAGTCTGTCCTGGTCTCTTACTCCGTGTAGTGCCATTCCCTTGCTCTGCTACTTCCCTCCTGCAAGTTCTCAATGTCACTACCTCTGAGCCTCGATTTCCCTCCTGGAAATCCTTCTGCCGATGTCGAGATTCCCCCTACTCTGATCGTCTTTCCAAGCGCACCACTGATCCGGATTTCTTGGCTAGAAACCCTCAATAGCAACTCCCTCCTCCTTGGCCTTGCCCTGTTAGGTATTGTTCTGACAACAATACCCCACCAGCTCCACTTTGCAACTTATCCACAGCCTCCTAAACCCCAGCAACCTGAAGGTGAGAGCTCCTAGGCTCTGCGCAGTCCTAGCACCGACAAACTAGCTCCCTAAGCCAACTGCGTCAGCCCTCTTGGCCTCTGCATGGCTCTGCGTGAGCCTTTCTTTGCCTCCCTCAGCCTCTGTGCAACCTCTTCTTGGCCTGAACTTGATGACATAGGCACTGCGTCACTCCTTCCTTGTTGTTTTGCTGTTAGGAACAGCTTCTATCACTTGGGACAGTTGTTTTCTGTTGTTGCTTCTCTGCGCGGCTGATGTCCTCAGTTCTCCTGTGATTTGCAACCACGCTCTGAAACCATATTGAAGTTTCTAAGTCTAACAGTTAGAAACCCTCCATGTACTTTCTGATTTATTCCTTCTTACTTGTTCTGATTAATTAACAAGTTATTTACGATGTAAATACTGAAAATAAACACAAGTACATGCTCAACACATTACAGATCATCAACTGAAGGAAACAGAAACAAGCACACAATTGACACAGTTATTTTTGGACTAATGTCCCCGGGAAAACCCAATGCGGGAAAATCGGTGCAATTATCTAAAGGTTTGATTTATTAAGCAGTTTCAAAATACAATCTGGGTGCCAAATCCGGCTCACCCAAAAGAGAAAAATCTCAGCAATAGTACCTCTCCCTTGGAGACAGATGCTCTGGCTGAAACCCGGGATAAACACTCTGGCAGCTCCTCAGCTCCAATATGCCCCACGAAAAACCCCGGCGTCAGCCTCTAGGAACTGTGTCAGCCTCTTTAGCCCTCTGCGTCAGCGTTTCCGGCAGTTCCCAGCGGTTCCGGTTGTTCCCTATAGTTTCGGCTTCTGCCCTCTACGTCAGCTTTCCCAGCAGTTCCAGCAGTTCCGGCTTTTACCCTCTGCGTCAACTTTCCCAGCAGTTTCAGCAGTTCCGGCAGTTTCGGCTTTTACCCTCTGCGTCAGCTTTCCCAGCAGTGTCAGCAGTTCCGGCTATTCCCGGCAGTTCCGACTTCTGCCTTTTGCGTCAGCTTTCCCAGCAATTCCTGGCAGTTCCAGTAGTTCCCGATAGTTTCGTCTTTTGCCCTCTGCGTCACCTTTCCCGGCAGTTCCGGTTGTTCCCGGCAGCTCTGGCTTCTGCCCTCCGCATCAACTTTCCCGGTTGCTGCGCTGAACTTCCTGGCACTATCTCTGCCTCTCTGCTTCTGTATTCACTGCCCCTCAGTTGCAACTCCAGATATCTCTCAACTTTCTCAGCAAACCCAACCCCAAAAAGTCAAAATCTTGATCTCTTGGTGCGTTCTCCAAGTGACCCTCAAGCCTCCTCTTATACTTTTCTCGTTGACAGATCAACAGTCGAGATTAAGTCCCTAATCAACAGCGAAGATTAGATTTGGCTTGATCCATGACTTTTGGACCATTCTAACACAGTTTTATATTAATTCACATTAATATTTTAATTTCCCTAAGTTTAGACTTAGGGACTCCATTAAAAATATTAATTATTTTAATATCTCCCAAACTGTTTAAAATCTGCCCAAACCCTTTCTAGGTATTGGAGATCTCATGTGCCTTAGCCTCTCCACCAAATTTCGTGGCTAGAGCACATCCGATGCTACCCCAAATCAACACTGAAAAGCAATATGAATAAAATACAAAGAGTATAAAAAGACACATACGAGACAAAGGTATAGGATATTAAGGCATTTTTAAATGGATGAAATTAGAGTACAAAAGTGAATATATATAAAAATATAAGCTAAGACATGCACAATTATATTACAAATTGTGTTATAAAATATTATTATAAAACTATATTTTAATATAAAAAACTAATAAATTGAACAAGAATAATTCTTCATTCTTAAGTCAATTCTTCGCATAGTATATTGACCATAATTATATAGTATATCCAAATATCTTTAAAACTAATAAATTGACCATGAGCACCTTTACATTATAACTTGATGCTAACAATTTTATAATTCCCAAAATATATTTACACAAAACCTTTAAGGTAGATATTTAAAACAATGTCCAAGACAATTTTGCTAAAAGAAATCCATGTCCCTTATAAAATATATCACAAATGAAAGCACCCTAAAATTAATTTATTTATTATTATTATTATTTTTAAAATTAAATTAAGACCTAAAATTTTAATGTACAAAGTTAGAGTGTTCCATGGTTTTTCAGGATTTCGAACCTATTTATACACTCAAAATGCATTTTAAACTATAAAAAATCAAAATGCCAAAATCCTCGTTGTATAAATCTGATTCATATAGAAATGATTGTTAATCAGAATCGTTTTAATTATAATAAGTGAAGAATGGATTTTTATTATAAAATTTTGACAACTGGGAATCACCTTTTTTTTTTGGATCCAATTGTAACAGCACAGAGACGTCAGTCAGTCGGGTCCCTTCAGCCATGCGTCTAGCTATATTGTATCAATTCGTTAAAGTGGGATAAGGGACAACAATGACACATGGGATGAGAGGCATTTACACGTTTTCCTCTTTGGTTAATTCAATAAGAACTATGTACAAAGTAAAGCTTTTACTTTTAGAATAAGTTTATTTTCACATTTATGGTTAGTAAAAAAAATATTTGAAAACCTATAGATATTTGTCAACGACTATCATCAATTATACAAACTACTTTAGGTCTGAAGAGATTGATTTTAAATATTAATATAAATAAGTTTTCTATTTTAAAACACATTTATTATAGATTAAAAATATAATAAAGTTTTAAAACACAAATATATATATAACAAATAACAATTAACTTTATGTAAAACATATTTACCTAAAGAATATATGAAAACTTATGTGGATGTACCAAACATATAATTATAAGAAAAGAACTTTGAGGGGTTGGGAAGCATTTTATGCTTTTCAAAACAGGTGTAGAGAGACAGAGTTATGGGACTATGTACCAAACATATAATTATAAGAAAAGAACTTTGAGGGGTTGGAAAGCATTTTATGCTTTTCAAAACAGGTGTAGAGAGACAGAGTTATGGGACTGGAAAACCACTCAAACTCTTTTGGGCTTCTAGTGATTCCGGTGATTCTCTATGGTTGTGAACTATGGGCCAGCAGTACATCCGACATGCAGTGGAGACAAATTGAGATAATTCAAAAGCGTTTGATTACAGACAAATTTAAGATTAAAAGTGCAATTCCTTATGGTATCTTGTTAAGTGAAACAGGGACTTCTCCTATTGAAGCAATTGCTATGGTGCGAGTCATAAGGTATGTAAAAAAAATTGAGCAAATGGAAGAGGGTAAATGGCTTAAGGTTGTCTTTAATGATAGATTGTGCAAGAGAAAAAAAAACTTGAATGCAGCAAAATAACAAATGGTTTAGTAAATGGGGTATTTGCTTGAACGTGTGACCCATAAACAGCAAAGAGATAAAAACTTTTGTTATGGAAAAGTTCCACAAGCGTACTTGGGATAAGGAGCTAGGAAGAAAGAAAAATTACTATATTGAAGTGTTTAATCCCACTCATAGTCATCAACCAAAAGCATACATAGAGCCAAAATTCTTATTGCTCAGTTAAGGACTAATTCTCATCAACTCCATTGTGAAACAGGGCGTTGGAAAAGGACAAAGGAAGTGTGGGAAGAAGGAGTATGCATTTTTTGTTCTTCCGAAAAAGTGGAAACAGAGAAACATTTCATTTTAGAATGTGAAGCCTTCAAATACAACAAGGAAAGTTAAGCAGATATGTTTGCAACTAGCTCTTGGGATAATCTATTTAGCGAGGAGTTTGTCGACAAGTTGGGAGCATTTATTTTGAAGCTTCACAGAAAAAGGGCCGAATACATCAAGCAAATGAAGAAGCAATCTGTCCCATAGGCTATCTTTAGCCTCGTGGACGTTAAAATAATTTCTTTCTTTCTTTCTTTCTAAACCATAAATTTTAAAAAGAGAAAATGATACGGTTTGTTAATAGTATTAATGTCAATTGACGACAATGATGATTGCATCAATGGATAGACTCACAGAATCTGCCAGCAAGCATTAAAAAAAAAGTTTTCTTCGTTAAGATGGGCATAATATCACACAGGTTACCCAGGTAATGAAACTTTGATAACGGTAATTAGACTTTGTAACGTAACCATCCTTTGATCTCCTGTCAATTGAGGTGGACGGAACACTGAAATCCACAACTACAATATTTTTTGTTTGTCATTTACCCACTTCAATTTTTGTTTACTACCTTCTTTTGACCATTTTGAGATTTTATTTTCTGCAGTTGGGCATATTGTCAATATTTGGTGGAAAATATCTTAAGCAGTTCCATCCAAAGGAACACGCAATACATTTGCGAATGGATACACAAAGGCTCATGTACACATGCATCAATAACGAACCCATCACCTGTTGCACACCATAAATCTCTTTAACCAAATCCCACCAGAGAAACTACAAAGTTCATCGATTTTGACTATTCTTCCCTTTCAGGGTATCTACTTCTAGAGTCACGTAATAGTCATTTCATATATTTCTACAATATGAAAGAGATTTCTCCAAGGTGCTCGAGTCAAAATATGGGCCGTTGGCAGTGATCTGGCCCGAAAGCGTCTCAAAGAGACGGGTGGAATAAGGCGACTTATTTCGGTTCTAAAAAAAATCAAATTTCATGACCTAACATTGTCTTTAATGGCAGATTGTGCAACAGAGAAGAAATTAACAAAAAAAAAAAATGGACTAATTCTCATCAACTCCGTTGTGAAACAAGGCACTGAAAAAGGCCAAAAGAAGTGTGGGAGGAAAGAGTATGCATTTTTTGTTCTTCCGGAAAAGTGGAAACAGAAAAACATTCCATTTTATAATGTGACGCCTTCAAAGACAACAGGGAAAGTTATGCAGATATGTCGGCAACTAGCTCTTGGGATAATCTATTTAGCCAGGGGTTTGTCGAAAAGCTGGGAGCATTTATTGTGAAGCTTCACAAAAAAGGGTCGAATACATCAAGCAGATGAAGAAGCAATCTGTCCCATAGGCTATCTTTAGCCGCGTGGACGTTAAATAATTTCTTTCTTTCTTTCTTTCTTTCCGTTGTTGACGTTAAAACTATTGACCCTATACTACACGCCCTGTTTAGCTCCTACCCAAAACTGTACAAGAGTTTACAAATGTAGCAAGCTAAGAAGACCGGGGCATCGATACAAATCGAACACATCACAGATTTTCTCCACGAAACAACAGACCCCAATACTGTTGTCTGCATCCAAAACATGCACCACGTCAACAGAATTAAATGTCGTTCACGTTTTCAAAATCCCCAAAATATTTCAGAAATTTTATACCTCATGTTGGCTCCATCAATGGGTAGATAAGAATCCACTCTATCAATGAAGTAAAATGATAATGACTAACATAAATAAAAAGGGGCCCGCTCTATCAATGTATTATTAATGTGCTTATTATTTATGACCTAGCTAGCTGGTTGTTGGATTCGAACCTTATTATGTGAGCAAACGGGCGGTTGAACTTTCTTCAAGGAATAAAAGGAAGGTTGATTCATTCACACAGCACCCTGTTACCCACCAGCTGTGGGTAGTGTGTATGGGAGAAAAAAATTCTCCTAGATGGTCCTCAGCCGACAGCCAACAGCCCCTTGTAGCCACCAGATAGCTTGATGTGCCATTTTCTCCACCACCTAAGCCAGTCATGTGGTCCCTCAACCACTTGTCATGAATGTATGTTTGAAGGTGGGCCTTCCGACCCCAAAGGTATGGCTTTTCATTGGTATAGTTGAGTAATTTTCCTTACTTGTCATGGGCACTTTTGGACATAGATTGGTGGGGGGATTCGGCAGAAAGAGTGGGTTAGGCTTATATTCTTGTCTCCATTGCCTGATTTCGTGGTTACCCTTGTATCCTAGTCCCGTGGGGTCTCCTTTACTGACCATTTGGCTTTTGGGTTGGCACTACATGGGAAATCCTGATTTTGGTTGCGTGGTCCTGCTTCCCGATACCACCTACATCACTCCCCTTCCACTCATTTTACCCCCATTCATCTATTTTCCCATCCGGGTCCACATACAATTAATCTCCCCCTCCTTGGGTCAAGCCTGGAACGATGCCCCGAAAATTGATGCAGCTAAAAAGAAAAGAAAAAGCACAATTTGGCCACTCTCAATAGGAAATGTACCACAAAATGCAAAAGATGGTCGAGATACACAAATTTAAAATGTGGGCAAAAGTCGAACATGAGCTCTACCCCTTATTCATGGGCATCACCCTGGTTCTTATGGGCCCTAGATGAGCCCCCCCCCATCATTAAGGAACCCATGATTGTCCCAACCCCTGGTAGGTGATGAACTGCCCCACCTCAAAGGGGGTATCCACTGCTACATATTACACATCATACTCTCCATCCCCTGGAGCCCCGAGAAGTTATGAAGAAAAATCAATCAAAGGCAAAAGGCATATGAAGAAGGGTAGAAAAACAAAGGTCAAGGTAACTCATGTACCACGATTTACTCCCTCCTACACTCATATACCCAGGTGTGGGCCTCCCTTGTTATAGTTACCCAATGTACCTTGACATGTGGACTGGATGATTCCCCTGATCCCACTCCATTCCATCATAATATCATTTGCCACCTAGCTCTTAAAGGATGTACTATGGGCATGTCATCCCCTTTAGAGGTTGAAACCACCCAATAGGGTCCATAGTTAACCCCCTTTTGAGCTTGGAGACACTTGTACTTGCCAAATCCCACTATGGAAGGACATGCCACCATGAAGTGCCTCATTGATCCCATAACTTGTAAGCATTATTACTTGATTATTCTAATGATTTGTTGTATTGGAGGGCAAGGGGACGCATTGGATCTTATGCAAGATTGCAGGTGGATTGCCATTTGGGGCTTGGTCTCCCTATACGAGGTCCTAGCCCTCCAGAGGGCCACATTGGCACTTGTAGGGTGAGCGTTGAGAGCCATGGGCCTCCACCATAGCCGAGATTACTTCATGGATCCCCAACAACATTCGTTGATTGCTCTTATTCCACCTTTTGGACGAGGATGATGCACCTAGTTCACCATGCCCAGCCGACTCCACAGATGCACCATACACTTGGCAAATGTTCCAGGGTCTAGAGGATTGTTCCCCGCTGCAAAGGCAGGGCTTATGTCATCATTTCAACCCTTACAGATGGTCTACAGGCACTTCCAATCCATTTGGAGACCCATGAGGATGACCTTGTGCCCCCACACCCACTTGGGAGCACCATAGGGTTTTTCTTGGAAAACAAGGGGCCAACCCCTCGCCCACAATGTTGGGAGTCCATTTCTACATCATGGCACCCTTTGGACTTCAGCAGGCCTCCTTAAAGGCCCAACGACTCATTTAGTAGATCATTTGACCCTCTTGAAAGGCTTATTCATGTATTATTGAGCTATTTGGTGGGCTTGTCACCAAAAGTTAGTGTTATTGTGCACATTATTTTATTCTAGGGGCTAAATTAGGCCTAATTAGCTAAATCGAATTCATTAGGAAGTGTATAAATAGAAGTGTGATGGAATCATTTGATCATCATCACTTGGATTGATCATTCTCTCTTAAGAGATTTTCGTTATTCTTTTTGGAAGACGAAATTGGATGGATGGATGTTGATGGTTGGATATCTTCATTTTTGTCTTGGAGCTTCTATATTGGCATATAATGATGATTAGATATACTTGTTCTCACATGTAAGTTCTCTCCTAACGTTATTTTGTCATTCTTTTCTATGTCACATAAATGATGTTGGGATTTTCGCTATACTAGGCCGAAATTTTGTTGCTTTTCTTTGGTGAAAGGGTATAAATTTGTCTTTTATTAGCGTTGCATCATGTTATGGGCCATGTTTGAATAAGTGAATGTTCCTAGAGATATTTCATTGAAATTTATCTTGATAAGTCATCACATATTGCACATTGAAGTATAAAGACCTTGAAGCAATTTTCCTCATGCCCTAATTGTCATGCGAAATTGTTCTAGAGGCCTCCTTGACTAAATGAAACCATCCTAATCATTCGAATCTTCTTGACTCCATTTATCCCAAAGGAATAGGCATTGGTCTTCCATAGGTGATCACCTTAAAGAATATTTTTCTCACCTTCTCCCTTTCTTTCTAGGCCTAGCCTACATAGGTCACCTAGGGCATCACTTATCTCACAATCTAGCCATCCAAATACTTCGATTTTTGGTCCACAACTGCGTTGGAGTTTTCTCTAGAGGCCCTCCAAATTTGAAGCAAATCCGACGATGGGATCTCGAGATATTGCAAGCCCTAGATCGAGGACTGTTTCTTGCCCTAGGTTTCCCTTGGCTGGTGACCTCATTGGGATTATTGCATTAAATTTAAATAAAATTTCTCCTTTAATCCCTTTCTCCCCCTCAATTAGGTCAAGCACACCCTTGGTTGATCAATTCCATCCCCTTGACCTAATTTTGGGTCCACTTGGCCCCATGTGGTCCCATAACATTTTAAAGATCAATCCACAAAGACCACTTGGAATCCAAGTTTCCACAAGGATTTTAGGGGCTAGGAATCTCCTTGACAAGTCATATATTCAAACGCTAACCCTTGAAATTCCCCAAATTCCTTCTTAGAGGGCCTTTCATCTTGCTTTCCAAGCAAATAAGCCATACATTTGAGCCTCTCTTGTGAATAGGCTTCTAGGATCACCTTTCACCCTATCATTGATCCATTCATCTTCGTGATCCTCATTATACTGAGTCTCCTCCCATTAATGAAAGTCCATAAAGAGCATGGAGCCTTAGCTGAGGTCACAGTGGGCTATTGCTCCATTGTTGCCCTTGATCTAGTAGTTTCCCTATAGGATCCCCCTCCTAGGAGCGGTAACACACCCTATTCGTACAAACCCCAACTACGAATATTTGGGTTTCCCCCTTGCTGCATCTTAGGCTGGTGAGAATGTAACATAAGATTGAAAGATAAACCGAATGAAATGCCCTTAAGAATAATCCCAAATTGGAGTGGCGTGGAATAACATAATTTTAATTGACAATTTGCAGAACCACACAATCCCTAAATTGGTAATTTGCAGCGAGACAGTCATGAATTGTTTCCTACCGTGACATTGATTTACTTAATCTAATCCGGGAGGACACAAACTCTAACACTTATTTTCACATTTGAAGTGGCTAACAAATCAATAGCGGAAATGGAAATCGACTATGAAAATAGTAGGTCCAATAGAGTTTGTAACTTTCTCTGATACCAGTGTGTGAGGCGCTAATTTAGGAAAATTAACAAAATTGATTCTCAGAACCTAGACAGTGAAATTTTTAAAGCAGAATTAATAACACAGCTACATACCTGGCTTCCACCTTTGAAGTTGATTCCGAGCTGCCGTAGCTCCAAGTTTACTCCCATTACCAAAGTGACCAAACCCTCCCTACCAAGCTAGGCACAATCTCCTACCCAGTTCCAAAATACTTCAACATTGAAGCACTCTGGCCCCCGTGCCCGAGAGGTTCAAGAACAGTTACTCAAATCTCCAATTCTGATTGAATTCTCCTCCAACCGCACTTCATCCCTCTAGCAACCCATTTTTTTTAACTAAATATATATATATATATATATATATATATATATATATTCTCTTTTATTTGTATAATACGTTTTCTTTCCTTTTTAGTTTGTATAGTTACATATATTAAGGTGGTGGTACATACATCAAGTACCTCACTCAATATACTAAGTTAAGTATTCACTTAGAATTTTCGATAATTAATTCGCTTATCTTTTACTAAGCAATTTCATAATAAGTTAATATGCATTACATGTGATGCATACATATGTAGCTATCATATGTATGCTTCATATGCATGCTAATATTTCTATGTTCTTTTCAGTTTGAAATGGATCACTTCACATGCCAGGACACTGCCAGGGCATGTGCAAAGTCTAGAGATACGTTTGATATGTATCTTGTTTTAGGAAATCAGCGTAACATGTGTCTTGGAGCGTCATGTATTTGCCACATGAGATATGGAGGAAAAGACCTTTTGTTTCCTAGATCATAATTAATAGACAAACAAAGCATTTTATCCAAAAATAAAACACCAAAGACATGCCATAATCTGTATTAGGGTAGCTAGGAAAAGACCTCATGAAACATCTCCGTAGCTATTTCTATGTTTGGCTTTTATCAAATTTCCTTAGTATTGTCCTAATGGGAATACATGCTTGGAAATAATATGCATCCTTGTTTCCCTACAATATTTTCACATTGGGTTAGTTCAAGTTTGTTATAAAAGACCACCCTGAACTTTGCCAATGAAGATTTGCTATAGACAAAACTGGTCTTGCAAATTTCAATTATCTCTGATTTCTCTCAATATATCTGAGTTCATCAAGGTATCAATTTTCTATGTTTTTCAGTCCATGTTTATTCTTGTCAATATTTCTCAAATATTTTCCCCAGTATTTCGAACAAGTTTCTTTCTAGACCCTTAGTGATATATTCTCCAAAATGTTATTTGCAAAATTGGAGAAACCCATACAACAACCTACAAATGAGTGCTTCTTCTAAAAGAAGTTTGCATCAACCCCCTATTACACATCATATTGTATAATTTCGCATTATGATTTTCAACACATGTAATTGGGCTTGAAATTGGCAACCATGGAGCTTTTTGATGGATTTGGGGTTTCATATTCTCATGAAGCTTCTTCTCTTCCTAGCATTGAATTATTTGATGGAGATACTTTGATGTTTGGGTGGAGGAGATTCACCACTCTACGGTGGACAGTCATCTGGTGGTTGGTGCTACTTTCATGCCTTCGCTTCAAATATGTTTCATCTATCATATTATTCTTCAAGTATCCTAGCGACTATACATCATGGTGTTATTGATTTGTCACTAGGAAGAAGGGATGTCCTAGTGTTCTACAAGAACCCCTTTGTTGAGAACCCTTTTGGTAAAATCTTATTTTGAGCAATTGATTCATTTACTTTGAGGTGTTTGTATTAATACTTTCCTTTGGACATAATAACATTTACAAGCATTTCATTTACGCATTTTAGTTTAGATCTAGCAAATTTGAAATTTACCTTCAAGCATAAGCTTGGTTGTATAGACACAATAGGACAAAGATTTTCCTTAAAAGTTTCTTCCATATGGTACGGAGTAAGGTAAAGTGTGTGACCCTGCAATTATGAAGGTGGCCTTGTCGTCTTGTAGGAATGACGGCACACATGATATGTAAGGATTAAGGCATGGATATCGTTAATGATGACAAGTGTCTCCTCAACCCCTCTTCCTTGTAGATCACCTCAATCTTTACCCCTTGGTAAGAGGTTGAAGGGAGAATATCTCACCTAGAATAGGCATATAGATTAAAATTAACCAAGATAATTGCATCTCACCTTAACTAAGTTACATACCATTCTAACTCATTTACTTTAAGAGCACTTTGAAGTTTATTTGCAAGATTATCCATTTCATGTACTTGCATCATGGATGGTCTCATTGCTTAGTAATTGCTACTATCTCTTGTTTTTGGGGTACTTTCATCTAGCAAATTGACCACTCACTTATATTTTGCAAGCAATACTTCAATCCATTGAATTGCATTTGTAAGCTATCTTTCAAATTGCAATTACATGTGCTTAATGTTTATGCTTATGATCATGAATGACATTATCCTTACTTGAGCATCTCTTTACAAGTGAAATTTATATCTTGCAAGTAATATTTTTTATCTAACATTATTCTATTTTGCAATACTACTTGTTATTTCATTTTGAATATCTATTTGAGCAAGTCTTTACTATTTCTTTGAAACAATTATCAAGACACTGGTTTACATGTTTATATCTTGAATATTGTATTGATTATCATCAAATATACATTTTTATATTGCTCACACTCATAAGCTTGCTCATATCTTGAAGTAGTCCCATTAACTTAAGATCTCCTAGAAACTCATCTCATCTCATCTAGCCTTCATTTAGGGACCACCCCCTAGCTTTAACCAGGAGAGAACTTTAACGGAGAGAATTGGGAATAGGTGATAGCCCCATCTCTTAGGTTGCCATCAAGTCACACCTTGTAGGGTTGAGGATTTTTCCCATGCTAACCTAGGTGTGCAATCGAGGCGGCAACAAATCCCACTGACATTTGAAGGAAAATCGTTGTCTAAAACCGAGATCACCCTCCTAGACTGCTAGGGTTTTAAGGGCAACGAAGGATTTATCTAAAGTCGTCTAGCCTTTTTCTTGTTGTCTTAAGGGTTTGGAGGCCTATTTTCTTCCAGATCGAAAAATTTTCTCCAAGGGTTTTCACTCCATATAACTTTGCAGATTTTTTTGAAGGGTTTCGCTTGGAGTTTTGGCCATTTTCGCTCTCTGTGAAAATTCTTTGAAATGCAGTGACTGAAATTTATTCTTCTAACTAATTAATTATGCAGTTTACTTTTTTATGGCAAAATAACGAATAAATCACACTACAATTTCTTCACCAAAAAAACACTGCGGAAAATAAACTGGAAACTGACAACAAATAGAGCACACACATACAATAAAATTAACATCATTATTTTGGACAAATGTTTTTGGAAAAGCCCAACGTGGTAAAACTGGTGCAACAGATGAGCATTTTTTTATTATTCTTTAGCAACAAAAATTCTTAGTATAATCTGGATGCCAAACTAGTAATCCTTTCCTGAGAAAATATAGGAAAAATTATTACGGGAATTTTTCCCTTCTCCACAAACAATCCAGCAACATAATGGCCACTTGAACTGGCTATCCACGACACCTGTGCAGCCCATCACACACACTCCTCGGATCTACCTCTGATCAAGATGTTCTGCCTATTGCTGCATCTGGAAATGATTCTCCGACTTTTTGGAAAATAATACTGGCCTCCGACACCTGAATCGATCTCCTCTCTACCAAAAATATAATTGCTTCAACAAGACTTTGCGAGGCCCCTACGCAGCCTCCTGCGAAATAACTTCAACCTCCTTTGGATGACGCTTCCGGCTCATGAATCCTACACTAGATCACCTCTCTGCTGTTTTTTTTCCTTTGCAACTAATCTCTGGCTCAAATTCTCTTCCCAGCTAAATCTCTACTCTCTCAGAAATTTGATCTACCTAGATCACCCACTCCCTCGATGTGTCTATCTCCATCCCAGCATCTTGATCTTATAATCTCTCGTTGGTGAACCAACGACCATGATTGGATCCCCATCAACAGATAAGATCATCTCAAACTCAATCCGTGTGAATTTCTAGAGCATTCTTAATTTTCTCAATTAATTCCCTTTAATTAATCGATTTTCCAAAGTTAGAGTTAGGCATTTTTTAATTGTCGATCAATTAATTTAATTGAGTTGTCTCTGAGTGTTTTCTACCTAAACATTTACTGGGTTTTGGAGGTCTTGTGTTTCTTAGCCTCTCCAACCAAAGTTGAGATTAGAACACGTCTGATGCTACAAAAACTAACATTCCCTCTTAGCGAGGAAGGTATTTGTCTTCTCCTGTAACATCTTCCCTCACGTTGTTGATGTCTGACAACTGTGACAATCTGCCACTGCCCACCAAGCCATTGTGCATACTCTGATTCATCTGCCACTTTGAGGATGAACCATACTACATATGTATTGTTGTTGACACTGCACTCTACCACCCTATACTGTTGCCAACTCTGCTTTGCATTGCAACTGATCTCATGTTGTTGTTGCTACTGCAAATATTGCGACTGAGAACTCTGAATCAAATATCCCTGAACTACAACTGTCTCCTGAGTCTCTAGCTAGTACTAGCCTTTGCACCGTCTACTGAGCCTGTTTGCATTGCAACTGCACTGCGGCCCTCAGCATCTGACCACAACTAGTTCTGCAGTTGTCCCTCATGAACTGACCATGTCAAGCTGACACTAATCCAACTGCTACTGAAAATTGTGGGTCCCTCTAGCAAGGGTAATGATCCATATGAGGAGTAAACTGCAATGGTTGTTTCTCCTCTATGGACCCTATCCAAATCTCTACAACTTTGGGGTCTAGAGCACAATGTCTCCCCACCTCTATCCTAGAGGTATAGGAGGATACAAAGTGAATTTGTCCTCTAACCTGTTGGATAGATTGTTTATCTTTGTTGATGTTGTTGCTTGCTCCCGCTTCTCCTTCTTGTCCTTTTTTCTCCTGAGACACTAGGTACACTCACCACATCTAAAGCACTTGATCTTCGACAAATCCTTCTTTTTATTTTCTACTCCCTTTGAGCCTTGTCCCTTACTGGGACCTTTCTTTGGCTTCCCCTTTGATGCAAGGGCTACATTCTCTTCGTCCTTCACACTTTTTAGCCCTTTGCTAATGTTGTCCTTGAAATTTCTCTTAACCAAAGCAAGCCTCCTTTCTTCCTTTGTGAAATCAACCCACAATTGATCCCAACCAGGTATATTATCTCATCCAATGATACCTTGGAGGAATGTTTACCACTCTGTGGTGAAACCGTTGAGAGATGTACACACTAGTTCACTCTCTTGAGGTGCTTCTCCAACTATTGCAAGCTCATCTCAGACATTTTGAATTATAGTGAGATAAGGAGTGACACCTTCACCCTTATGCATCATGGTGGTCCTCAACTTCTCTTTCAAAAACATCTTCCGGTTCTCGAAAGGATTCTGGAAAAGCATGGCGACTGCATCCCACATTTCTTTGGCCATATTCTTGGTTGCTAAGTGTGATACTATATGATCTCGAATTCCATCGAGGATCAACCACTTCGCCTTGGTCGTCTCCTTATTGTAATTCTCTATCTATTGTGGGTCTATAGATAAGGCTACAACTCTCTCTACATACATCTTCAAACCATGAATATCCAGAAGGAAAGACATTTTGGCTTTTTAGATACAATAGTTAGAGGCTCCATCTAGCCTATCCTGATCTCAAAGTCTTGTTGAGGCCATTTCTGCAAAACTCAAAATTGGGAAAATAAACAGGAATCTCCTCCCTTTCCTGCTCGGTTGCCTGCACTACAACTCGCACTCCCACCTGAAAAGCACAATTCTACCTGTTGCTACTGGAAATCACAAATTTCCTATTGAAAATGGATTTGGAAACCCTCTAAGAAATTCCTTTGTGTGAGCTTTTCTCTTCCACCCGGTGTTGATCTGCTACTGCAAAAACTACAGCATAATCAGTACACCCAAATCTACTCAACAAACTCACTGATCTGCTCAGTGGAATTACTTCTCGGCAAATCCACTACCTACTAGAACTGCTATTGAGAAAATCAAACCTTTCCTACACTATGCCTCTGGAAATCGATTTTTGCCCAGTAATTTGAACTGCCTGGCTGGCACTTTGCGCAAACCCAAAAGTTTTACCCAGAGACTCCCTCTGAAGTTGCAAAATTTCCCCTTCATCACTAACCTCCTAATCTATCTTCAACACTGCTCCGATTCCATGTGAAATTTCCTTGAAATGCAGCAACTGGAATTTATTCTTCTAACTGATTAATTACGCAGTTTACTTTGTTACGCCAAAATAATGAATAGATCACACATCAATTTCTTCACAATAAAAAAAAGGAAAATAATCTGGAAACTGAGAAAAAGTAGAGCACATACACACACAAAATAAAATTGATATTGTGATTTTGGACAAATGTCTCTAGAAAAACTCAATATGGGAAAAATGGTGCAGCAAATGAGGGTTTTGTAATTATTCTTCAACAATAAAAATTCTTAGTACAATCTGGATGCCAAACTGGCAATCCTCTTCTGAGAAAATACTGGCAAATTATTAAGGGAATTTTTCCCTTCTCCACAAGCAATTTGGAAACAATTTGGCCCTTGAACTGGCTATCCACGACCCCTACGCAAGCCTCTGCACAATCCCTCACACGCACTCCTCAGATTTGCCTTTGATCAAGACATCCTGCCTGTTGCTGCTTATGGAAGTGATTCTCCGACCCTATGGAAAATTATCCCGGACTTTGGCACCTGAATCAATCTCCTATACAGTGAAATCGAGCTGTTCCAAGTAGACTATAGAGTTAGGCATTTTTTAATTTCCAATCAATTAATTTAATTGAGTCGTCTCTGGGTGTTTTCTCCCGAAACATTTTCTGGGTTTTTAAGATCTTGTGTTTCTTAGCCTCTCTAACCAAATTCAAGACTAGAACACATGTTTGATGCTACAAAAATTAACACTCCCTCGTAGCGAGGAAGGTATTATGTCTTCTCCCGTAACATCTTCCCTCACGTTGTTGGTGTCTGACAACAATGACAATCTCCCACTTCCCACCAAGCCATTGCACATACTTTGATTCATCTTCCACTTTAAGGTTGAACTATATTGCATCTGTGCTACTACTGACACTGCACTATACCAACCTGTATTCTTGCCACTCTGCTTTGTGTTGCAACAGACCTCATGTTGTTGTTGCTACTGCAAATATTACAATCGAGAACTTTGAATCAACAGTCCTTGAACTGCAATTGTCTCCTTCGTCTATCACTGTTACTAACCTCTGCACTATCTATTGAGTCTATCTGTGTTGCAATTACATTGCGCCCTTCAACATCTGACTGCTACTACTTCTGCAGTTGTCCCTCAAAAACTGGCTGCGTCATGTTGACATTGATCCAACTGTTGAAAATTGTGGGTCCCGCTAGCAAGCGTAATGATCCATATGAGGAGCACGTTGCAACTGTTGTTGCTCCTCTATGGACCCTACCCAAATATATGCAACTCTGGGGTCTAGAGCTCAATGTCTCTCGACCTCTCTCTTGGAGTTATAGCTACATACAAAGTGAATTTGTACTCTAACTTGCGGGAAAGATTGTCGATCTCCGTCGAAGTTGTTGCCTGCTCCTGCTTCTCCTTCTTATCCTTCTTTCTTTTGGGACACTAGATACTGCAATGACCAAACTCACCACATTTGAAGCACTTGATTTTCGACAAATCCTTCTTTTTCTTTCCTTTTCCCTTTGAGCCTCGTCCCTGCCTAGGACCTTTCTTTGCCTTCCCCTTTGATGCAATGGCTACATTCTCCTCACCCTTCAAACTTTTTGGCCCTTTACTACTATTATTGTTGAAATTGCTCTTAACCAGAGCAAGCCTCATTTCTTCGTGTCTAAAATGTAATGTTCCAAAGTAGAAATTTACAGAGATAACAAAGACATGCAACAATTACAACATAGAAATTTACTCAGTAAACACACATGTAAACAAAAATTTTGCCCGAAACACCAAATTGGCCAATTTTCATTAATTATAATTGTTGGAGTACAATAGAAGATGGAAGGAGTGCACCTGGGCTTGCACAAGGCAAGCTACAAGCCTTAGGTGGTTGACACAGTAGTGCCCAGCTGCTGTAATATTTGTTGCATCCAAGATATTGCGATGTTTCCTCAAAACTGCTCTGCTTGCTGACTTCCGGCTCTGATTTACCCCCTCAAAACAACCCAGAAATTTTTGCAACTTTGGGGATCTAATCCTCTCCAAAAACCCAGAAAGGGTTTTCCCTGGTTTTGACCTGCCAATTTCAACCCCTTGGGGATTGACCCTCCTCCAACACTAGTTCTCACTGCCTACAACTGAAACTGCTGTAACTTGCTCCCACAAGACTAGAAACCTCCCCAAATCAAGCTCCCAACAATCTCTCCACAACCCAGCCCCCAAATCCTCTGACTAAACCTCCAACCAAGAGTCCCCCTCTAGTGACTATGAGTCCTGAGTGAGGATGACGCAGTCCCTCCAATCTGCAGTTCGAACTAGGTGTATGACTGACTATCCTACTGCAAATTTTCCTCCACAAGATGAAAATTCGATGTGGGCAATGGAAGCCCTCATAGGGTGGCACTCGAAGTCCATCGAAGAGAGGGATAAGCTTCACTCCTTGGGAAGCTCTTGTGCTGAACAATACTGTGTAGCTTAGCTAAACAACCAAAGCAACAATGAAATTCTCAAATGATCAAAAGGCCCCAAATGCTGCTCACTTCCTCCTATTTATGCTTGCTCCCTTGGGCCCCACGTGGGTCCCATCAAATATTTCGATCCCCACTTAGGAAATTCGAATTGCCTTCATGGGGTGCGTATTTTTGGTGGGTGAGTGGCCCCCACAATCCACTAAAAGCACATCGACCCCCTTTCTCCTAAGTTCTCCCACATATTTGCCTAAAGCCAAAAATATCAAAATTGCTAAAATTTATTTTCTCCTCGCCTTGGGAAAATTATTAGGAAGGGACATTACAGTCCTCCCCTCCTGGATGTTGCTTGTCCCCAAGCAACTGCAAAACTGGATGTTGCAAGATTTGTTCACTTTCCCACGTGGCATCCTCTTCTGGCAAATCCTTCCATTTGACCAGGTATTCCTGGATCACCCTGTTCCTCAACTTCTTCTCCCGGGTCTCCAATATGATCTCTGGTGTCAAAACCAAGTGCCCCTCATCATCCAAGGGAGGCAACTCAACCGTTGTTGTGATATGTTGTCCCAATGCCTTTTTCAGGCATGAAACATGGAACACGTTGTGAATCCAGCTCTCCTTAGGTAGCTCTAATTTGTAGGCCACCTCTCCCACCTTCCAGACCACCTTATACGGCCCATAAAACCGTGGGCGAAGCTTCTCTACCCCTTTCTGCTTGAGCGTAGATTTCCTGTATCGCTGTAGGCATAAGAAGACCATGTCCCCTACCTCAAAGTGTCTCTCCACCCTTTGTTTATAGCACGGACCTTTTGTTGATTCTAGGCCACCTGCAAGTTGTTCTTGAGAGCTCGGAGAATCTCTTGGCTCTCTTGAACCCAATCCTTTGCCCCTAGGGCCCTACTATCTCCAAACACCATGTCAGAAAAATAAAGTGCATCATACCCATAAAGTGCTCGAAAAAGGGTCATATTGATGGACCTGTGATAAGTAGTGTTGTAGCAAAACTCCCCGAGGTGTAGCCACTTGACCCATGCTCTCTGTTGTCCAGTCACGTGTCACGTAGTTGTGCAAGTACCCTTCCAGCCACTTGTTCACAATCTATGTATGCCCGTCGGTTTGGGGATGATAACTAGTGTTGGGTGTAAGTTCTATACTCACTAACCGGAACAACTCCTGCCAAAAAGCCCCCCCCCATAAACCTGTTGTCCATGTCACTCACAATGGTCTTGGGGAGACCATGCAACCAAAAAAACCCCCGAAAGAACAACTCGGCCACCTGGGAAGCTGAAGATCTCGTTGGAATAGCAAAGAAGTGGGCGAACTTGTTTAGTCTATCGACCACCACATAAGTGCAGTCCCGTGGCCCGCCCCTGTGCTGCTGGAAGTCCCGTGATGAAATCCATGGATATGCTCTCCCACTTCCTCTCCGTAATGGGGAGTCGTTGTAGCAAACCGGCTGGGTGACTCAGCGCCACTTTGTTCCTCTGGCAATCCACGCACTCTCTCACATGTTTCAGCACATCTCCTTTAAGACCCTGCCAAGAGAACCTCTCCCTGACGGTACGGTATGTCTTGAGGAAAACTGGGTGCCCTGCTAGTGGAGAATCATGGGTTGATTACATGATCCTGTCCTTCAGTTGAGATCCTGGCACTAAATAAATCTGGTCCTTGTAGTAGATCACATCGTCCATCACCCGGAATCGGTCATCTCGGTGCATGCCATCCAAAATGTCGCAGGCCTGCCTATCCTTGGAGTACTCAACCAATAGTTGAGCCTTCCAATCCTGTGTGACATCCATCAAAGATAGAGTTGCGGGTCTCCTGGAGAGGGCATCAACTACCATGTTGTGTTTTCCCTTCACATACTCTATCTCAAAATCGTAAGCCTGGAGCTTACTCACCCATTTCTGCTGCCTCTCCTCTAAGGACTGCTGCTCAAGGAGGAAGCGAAGACTATTGTGATCCGTCTTCACTTTGAATCGGTTGCCCACTAAATACTGTCTGAATTTGGCCAGCGCATGCATCACTACCAACATCTCCTTGTCGTACACAAAGTACAACCGCTCGTGAGGCTGCAATTTCCTGCTCTCAAATGCAATAGGATGGCCCCCCTGTGTCAAAATGGCCCCAATCCCTTCACCGGATGCATCACACTCCAACACAAATGGCCGTGTGAAATCCGGCAAGGCTAAGACCGGACAACTGCTCATGACCCTCTTGAGGCGCGTGAAGGCCTCCTCTGCCACCTGCGTCCACACAAAAGCTCCCCTCTTCATCAAATCCGTAAGAGGTGCTGCAAGCTGTGAGAACCCTCTCACAAATCTCCGGTAGTACGTACAAATGCCCAGGAAACCCCTCAGCTCCGTCACGTTCCTGGGTGTGGGCCAATCTAGAATTGCCCGAATCTTCTCCTGATGCACCTTCACTCCATCCTCCCCAATCACATGCCCCAGGTACAACATCTTTGTTAGCCCAAACTCACATTTGGACAACTTCGCATACAGCTGTTGCTCCTCAAGTATGTGGAGCACCTCCTCCAAATGTTGAAGATGCTCCTCCCATGTTCTGTTGTAAATGAGTATGTCGTCGAAGAAGACTAGAACAAAACGTCTCAGTTGTCTACGGAACATGTGATTCATATAGGACTGGAATGTGGTCGGAGCATTGGTTAGCCCAAAGGGCATCACCAAGAACTCAAAGTGTCCGTAATGGCAACGAAAGGCAGTCTTCGGGATATCCTGCTCCCTCATGCGAATCTGGTGGTACCCTGAGCGTAGATCTATCTTAGAGAAGTATTTAGCTCCCCTAAGCTTGTCCATCAACTCATCTATGCGCGGAATGGGGTACCTATTCTTCAAGGCCTTTTTATTGAGAGCCCGGTAGTCTATGCACATGTGCAGCGTCCCATCTTTCTTCTTCATCAGCACCATGAAAGAAGCAAATGGGCTCGAGCTAGCCCTGATGTGCCCCAACCTCAACAACTCCTTAATGGCCCGCTCTATCTCATCCTTATAGGCCTTCAGGTGCCTATAAGGGGTGGTGATGATTGCGTTCACCCCCTCCTCTAGCTCAAGGTGTGCTCAATGTTAGGATATTCCGACACATAGGATATAGTTAAGTTCAACTTGGTCTAGTGTAGAGTTAGGTATAGAGTTAGGTAAAGTGTGTTTCTTTACCATTGTACATTTTGTAACTTACAATCCGACGGTCACGATATGTAGTGATCCGACGGTTCACTCTCTCCTCGGTATTACTGACACTTGATCCGTGGCTTGACACCCGATTGGTCCATGAGTTCTATTTAAAGCGCATGGAGGGTCATTGTTCGGGTAATCCGTGCATGAAAGAAGCTTATGTAAATTTTCATTCTTTGATTAATAAATTGCCTGTAGTAGCCACGTTGGCGCAGGCCGTGGACTGTTTCCCTCTTTGAGGGTTTTAACCACGTCAAAAATACTGGTGTATTGATCTGTGATCTGGTTGTGAGCGGTGTCCTTTTGGTGTTCTTTCTGAGGAACTTACCCTGTAAATTCCTACATGGTATCAGAGCTATTTGAGGGCCGCATCCGTTGTTGATCCAAATCTGAAGCCGGTAGAACTGCATCCGACTGCTGTTTCCTAGATCTGCTGTTTCTGACTGCTTTCGGGCCGAAAGGACTGCTCTGTTGTGTTCGGAGCATCTGTTCCAGTGAGGAACCCCTTTCGTTTCACGCGAAAAGGTTTTCGGTAGCCCTAGCTGCGTCATTTTTAAGATCTGGAGGTATACAGTCTTTATTTGCAGTTTACTGTTATTTTCTCTCTGCTTATTTCGGTTTCGGTTTATTTAGTTTTTTTTAAACCGGATCTATACCTTTCATTTCTGCATATGCTCTTTGCCCTGCGACTCTGTGCGATCTGGGCAAATCAGAAACAGAAAGGAAGGATTTTCCTCATGCGTATGCTCTTTTCCCTGCACCTTAGTGTGATCTCGGAAAATCAGAAACATTGAAAAAAATATTTAGTTTTCGGGCTAAAGCTAACTTTGAGCCGCAAGGTTCATTTTTTTAAAATATCTAGTTTTTTGGCTAAAGCTAACTTCGAGCCATAAGGTTCGTTTTCTTTGCATGTCCGTGTTGGGTTTTGTGTTTTGTGTTTTGTAGGGAAAAAGAGCTTTCTCAAGGCAAGCACGCAAACCAAGGCCCCCCCCCTCTCTCTCTCTCTCTCTCTCTCAAATTTTTTGTATAGATCAATTGGTCAAAGCTATTTTAAGAGAGTAGAGGTCTTGGGTTCAAGTCTCCATTTTGTGGGAGCGGATTTTTTCATTTCCGCACATTCGCGCACTTTGCCGGCAACTTCAACAATTTTTTTTCAAAAAGCCATAACTTCTTCATCCGGAAGCCTTTTTCAGAGCCGTTTTTTTTAAAACCGCCTAATTTTTCGAGATCTATCCATTGGAACACTTACTTTCAGTATCTTCAGCTTCAGTTTTTTTTTTTTTTTTTAAATGGAAAGTCCATGCCAAGTCATTCTTGACAGCACTAACTACTTCCAATGGATATCCTACATGGAAGATTTACTTAGAAGTAAAGGTCTATACAGAATAGCCACAGACCAAGAGAAGAAACCAAAAGATGAAGACAAGGCTGCAAAATGAGAAAATAGACAAGATCAAGCACGTGGTTTGATAGGGATGTCTATTTCTCCTGATCTTAGATTCCATATTGCAGAACTTGAGACTCCTCATGAAGCATTGGAACAAATCACTAAAGTTTTTGGGATTAAAAATGAAATTAGAGCCCATCAACTTGAAAATGAGTTGCTTACATTAGATCCTAATAATTTTTCTTGCATTGAAGATTTCTTGTCCAAATTCAAGACCCTTAGATATCTCTTGGAAGGTGTTAAGGTTAAGAAAGAAGATAGTAACCTTATTTATTCCATTCTTACTAAGTTGGGACCAGCCTACTCTGTATTTGTTTCCACCTTCTATTCTACAAGGGAAGCTTTCATTTGTCAGGGAAAAGACTACAAGGCCCCTTCCTTTGACTCTTTTTGTGATTCTTTAATAAGAGAACAAGAAAAACTCTTACACCTTGGTCTTCTTAATCTTGGAAACTCTTCCAAGAAAGCGTTAGCCGCCCAGCAGCAACCAAATTCAAAGAATCCTAAGAAGTCATATCCTAAAAAGAATGGTCCTAAACCAAACAAGGGTCCTAAGCAAACTCAGCCTCAAAATGAAAGATCATTTCAGCAAAATGATAGGACCAATAAAAACAAATGGAAGAAGACTGATAGACATTGTAACTTTTGTAATCGAGATGGCCACTTAGAATCTAAATGCTTTAAGAAGATGGAAGCCTTGGAAGCCGCAATGAAGAAACATAACATCCATGTGGAGCATTCTTCAACTTCAACTTCAACTTCATCTTCAGGAATGGCACTTTCTGCATGTCGTTGTCAATCATCTCAGTCTGGTTATGCATTAAATGTATCTTCTTCTTCTCATTCTCATGAGTGGCTCATTGATTCTGGAGCCTCTTATCACATGGCCAAAAACAAAGCCATGTTTTCTTCTTTAAATGATTGTAAAACCAAAAATATATATGTTGGTGATGATAGATCTCTTAATGTTGTAGGGACTGGAACTGTTCATCTAGACAATGGTCAGTTTAATGATGTATTGTGTTCCAACCTTATCCTGCAACCTTCTATCTGTGTATCAGATAACTCATTCAGGTGAAGGTAAAATTGTTGAATTTTCACCTCATGATGTTGTAATCAAGGATCTAAAAGATCCTAAACAGATTCTAGCTACTGGTATTGCTGATGATTCCACAAGGTTGTATAAGTTTCACAACTTTGGGTCATCAAATCTTCCCTCAGTATTTGTTGCTCATAATGATGAAGTGAGCAAACTTTGGCATGAGCGATTTGGTCACTTAAACTATCGCTCCCTTCAGCATCTATGTAAAGAAAATATGGTGACAGGTCTTCCTATGGTATCTTGCAGAGATGGTGTTTGTTCCGGATGTGTACTCGGAAAACATCATCGGGACAGTTTTGAAAAACGTGCCTCTTGGCACGCCTCAGCCCCTTTACAGCTTGTGCACAGTGATTTATGTGGTCCACTTCCTGTTGCTTCATTCTCTGGCTGCAAGTATTTCTTAACTTTCATTGATGATTTCTCCAGACGCACTTGGGTATACTTCTTAAAACTCAAGAGCGAAGTATTTAACACATTTTTGGCCTTCAAAGCCTTTGTTGAAAAACAATCTGGACATCAAATTCTTAAGCTAAGAACTGATAATGGTGGAGAATATGTTAAAAACACATTCATCAACTTTTGCACCGAAAATGGAATTCAAATGCAACATACTGTTCCATACACTCCACAACAAAATGGTGTAGCTGAAAGGAAAAATCGCACCTTAAAGGAAATGGCTAATTGTATGCTGCAATCTAAAGGACTCAGTCTTAGTTTTTGGGCCGAAGCAATTAATTGTGCAAATTATATAATAAATCGCACTCCTACTAAGGTTCTAAAGAATATCACTCCAGAAGAAGCTTGGAGTTCCATTAAACCAGATGTAAGTCACTTTCGTGTTTTTGGAAGTGAAGCATGGGCCCATATTCCAGATGAAAAGCATAAAGCTTTAGAACCTAAGAGTGAGAAATGTACTTTTGTTGGATATTCTGAAGATGTAAAAGGTTATAGACTTATTCCATTTAAGTCCAAAAATGTTATCATTAGAAGAGATGTAAAATTTGATGAAAATAAATCGGCCTGCGAGCCTAGTCCGGCGGATGTGCCACCTCTTCCTATCTCTTCTACTTTTGAAAACATTTCTTCTTCAGATGATGAAAGTGAGGATGACAATCCTCCCCACCTTCTCAGGATCCTCAACTTCCACGATGGGTCCGTGCTACTCGGGATGCAGCAGGTGATCTTGCCGGTGATCCTACAGATCAGCGACGTACACGTTCTCAGTTTGAAAGAGCCTCTTCTTTACTGGCTCAAGCTCCAGTAAATCATGATCCTGACACTTTTGCAGAAGCTTCAGGCCATCCACATTGGGAAGCAGCTATGAATGAAGAATATCATTCATTGTTGACAAATGATACATGGGATCTTGTTCCTCTACCAAAGGGACGCAAACTTGTTAGATGTAAATGGGTTTACAGAACCAAGTATGGACCAGATGGGAAAGTTGATAAACATAAAGCTCGTCTTGTTGCTAAGGGCTTTTCACAGGTTGAAGGCATTGACTACACTGAAACCTTCTCCCCTGTTGCCAAAATGAACTCTATCCGCCTTGTTCTTTCCCTTGCTGCCTCTTTAAAATGGGAAGTCCATCAAATGGATGTTAAATCTGCCTTCTTGCATGGGGACTTGCATGAAGAAATCTATATGGAACAACCCATTGGCTTCATCCAACCAGACTCCAGCCTTGTATGTCGACTTAAGAAATCCTTTTATGGTCTCAAGCAAGCTCCTCGGGCTTGGTATGCCAAAATGGATAGCTTTCTTTTAGAATCTGGCTTTTCTAGGTGTTATTCTGACAATACTGTCTACACCAAGAAAGTGGGCAACTCTCTTATCATCCTTGTTCTTTATGTTGATGATCTTATTCTTACTGGTAGTGATCCCAACCTTATAAACCATGTGAAGTCCAGCCTTAAAAAGAAATTTGAAATGACAGACTTAGGACACTTACACTATTTTCTCGGTCTTCAAGTCTTGCAATCCAAGGAGGGTATTTCCCTTTCCCAGTCCAAGTATGCTTGTGATATTCTTCGTCATTTTCACATGGAAGACTGTAAGCCAGCCCCTTCTCCCTTTCAGTCTGGAGTCAAACTTTCAGTCTCTTGTACTTCTCCTGAAGTTGATGCTACCTTATACCGTCAACTTGTAGGAAAACTCTTGTATTTAACCCATACTCGTCCTGACCTTTCCTTTGTTGTTGGCCTTGTTGCTCGTTTTATGCAAAACCCCCGTGAAAGTCATTGGAAAGCAGCTAAAAGAATACTTCGTTATGTTCGAGGTACAGTACAGTTTGGGATTCATTACAGTGCCAAAGCAGCTCCTCTATTAGTTGGTTTCACTGATTCTGATTGGGCTGGTGACCCTGATGATCGGAAGTCTACTGCCGGTTATGTCTTCACTCTTGGTTCAGGACCTATTACATGGGCTTGTAAGAAACAGGCTGCCATTTCTCTTTTGTCAGCAGAAGCAGAGTATCGTGGTGCCGTGGAAGCTAGTAAGGAAGCCTTGTGGCTTCGTCAGATCCTATCAGAGTTTGGCTTTGAGCAGCAGCATCCAACCACACTTTGGTGTGATAATCAAAGTGCCATTCAGCTATGCAAAGATCCAGTCCAGCATCAGCGCAGCAAACACATTGAACTACACATGCACTTCATCAGAAAGCTCATTCATGACCATGTTCTTGAAGTGCAATATTGTTCAACAGATGATCAGGTTGCAGACATCTTCACAAAGGCTCTCACAGAGGCGAAGTTCACTAAACTTCGATATATGCTTGGAGTTCAGGAAGTTGTCACTAAGGGGGGATAGGCTCTAGTGCCTCCTTCCTTCTCCTATTGTGTCATATTTGTAAATCCTTCAATCCTATCCCAAGTTGGTCTTAAGGGGGGATGTTAGGATATTCCGACACATAGGATATAGTTAAGTTCAACTTGGTCTAGTGTAGAGTTAGGTATAGAGTTAGGTAAAGTGTGTTTCTTTACCGTTGTACATTTTGTAACTTACAATCCGACGGTCACGATATGTAGTGATCCGACGGTTCACTCTCTCCTCGGTATTACCGACACTTGATCCGTGGCTTGACACCCGATTGGTCCATGAGTTCTATTTAAAGCGCATGGAGGGTCATTGTTCGGGTAATCCGTGCATGAGAGAAGCTTATGTAAATTTTCATTCTTTGATTAATAAATTGCCTGTAGTAGCCACGTTGGCGCAGGCCGTGGACTGTTTCCCTCTTTGAGGGTTTTAACCACGTCAAAAATACTGGTGTATTGATCTGTGATCTGGTTGTGAGCGGTGTCCTTTTGGTGTTCTTTCTGAGGAACTTACCCTGTAAATTCCTACACTCAAACCCATGGTTTGGCGGTCTACCTAATGAGACATCCCCAAAAAACCCCTGGTGCTTCTCTAATAGGGCTAGTATATCTGGATGTGTGACCTGTGTCTTTGTCCCCAACTCCGAAATCCATAGCTCAACTGCCCACTCCACATCTCCATGGCATAGATCTGCCTCCATCCGGTGGGCTGAAACTGTCTGAGGGGGATAAGAGTGCATGCCCCTCAGTATTACCGGCTTCCCATCCGGACCCTGGAACTCCATCTCGAGTTTTTTCCAATCAGTCGTGACCTTCCCCAACGCATACAACCACTGGACACCCAACACCACATTGGTGTCTGGGACATCAACCACAAAGAAATGGTTAGTGAGTGAGTAGTTCCCCATCTTCAAGGTCAACCTGGGCACATACTTGGTACACTGCATGGTCCGGTCTCCGGGTACCAAAACTGAGAACCCCTCAAATGTAGTTGTCTGGATGCCCCTACGCTCCACCATCTAGGCATCAATAAAATTATGGGTGGCCCCACTGTCAACCAGGACTAACACACGCTGCCCCTATACAGTCCCCCCAATCTAGAGTGTCAAATATTTCGACACACCCTGAAGTGAAGCGAGGACTCCCCCGGTTGGGGCAAACAGCCCTCCTCAAGGTGGTGGTGGTGGTGGTGGTGGCCCTCCTGCTGATGGTTCCCCCTCATCTCCCGGCTCCTCTCCTACCTCGGCCTCCTCCTCCTCAGGCTCACTATCCGAGAACACCTCGATGAAATGGACTTTGCCCTTGGTACACTTGTGCCTTGGTGCCCAAGGCTCCTGGCACGTGAAGCACAACCTCCTCCCCCTGAGGTCCCTCCAGTGTCATCGTCCAGCTGGCTACGTCCTCCATCTCTCTGTGGTGGCCTCGCATCTTTGTTCCCCAATGGAGTTGTGGGTCTTGTGGGGACAAAAGCCCGGTTCTTGGGCACTGCATCAATCATGTCCCGGGTCTTAGAAATGGCATCATGTAGTGATGCGGACTTGTAAGCTCTCACACAGCCACACAGAGGCTCAGCAAGCCCCTCCACAAACAGCATGATCAGTCGTGCCTCCGAAATATCTGTCACCATCACTGTAAGTCTCTGGAACTCTGTAATGTAGACCTTTGCGTTGCCAATCTGTCTCAAGTGGGCTAGCTCCCGGAAGTGTAGCTCTGGGTCCTTTCAAAACTCTCCAACAATCTCCTAGTGAACTCCGTATAAGTGGTGATGTGAAGGTGCCCCAACGTGATCAACCCATGATACCACCACTCCTGGGCATCACCCTCCAAGTGAAGGGTGGCAAAGTGTATGGCATCAGCTTCCCTCATGGGATTCAGGTGAAAGTATGTATCAAGTTTCTGGATCCATGCCCTAGCTGAGCTCTTTGCTGACCCATCGAAATTTGGGAGTGTGATCTTCCCTGATAGCTTTTGCACATCTTTGTTGGATGCTCCTCCTCTATAGTGGCCTCTAGCCCCACTGTCGCGCCTCTCCTTAAGGTGAATGTACTCTCCAAAAGACATCACCCTCTTGATCCCGCCATCCAACCCCTCGTACTCATCAATGCCTGATGCAACAGAATGTACCAAATCCGCAATTGGGTCTGGCTCTCTCTCTGGCTCAGCCTCCTCCATGAAATGAGGCATCGTGGGGTGGTCAACTTGCCCATGTTGTGGGGTGTGTGGAGGTTGATAGGTACGACTGCCTCCTCCCGCTCTGGAACCCCCTTCACCTTGAGGTTCTCCCTCCGGCCTTCCACCCATCTGCAAGCCCATCACCTATTGCATCATGTCCATCATCAACTGCCCTTGCCTCATCATCTGTTGGTTGGCCCTCAGTAGCTCCTCTAAGACCTGGTCCGTGTTCCTTTGTCTAGGTTGCTCATTCTCTTTCTGGTTCTCCATCTGGCCTCTGATGTTATCCACTTCGGCGTCTGAAAATGGGTCTGGCCCCACCTCTCTACCTCGACCCCTGCCTCTACCTCTACCGCTACCACGACCTCTCTGGAAAACCAATCCCTGGTATCTTGGTGGCATCACCCACTCTAGCCAAGAACATGCTCTAATACCACTGTAATATTCCAAAGTAGAAATTTACAGAGATAACGAAGACATGCAACAATTACAACACAAAAATTTACTCAGTAAACACAAATGTAAAAATGTAAACAGAAATTTTGCCCAGAACACCAAATTGGCCAATTTTCATTAATTATAATTGCTAGATTACAATATAAGATGGAAGGAGTGCACCTGGGCTTGCACAAGGCAAGCTACAAGCCTCAGGTGGTTGATAAAGTAGTGCCCAGATGTTGTAATCTTTGTTGCATCCAAGATACTACATTGTTCCTTCAAAATTGCTCTACTGGCTAACCTCCACCTCTAATTTACCCCCTCAAAACAACCCAGAAATTTTTGCAACTTTGGGGATGTACTCCTCTCCAAAAACCCAGAAAAAACCAGAAAAGGTTTTGCCTGGTTTTGACCTGCCAATTTCGACCCCTTGGGGATTGGCCCTCCTCCAACGCTGGTTCTCACTACCTACAGTGGAAATTGTTGTAACTTGCTTCCACAAGATTGGAAACCTCCCCAAATCAAGCTCCCAACAATCTCTCCACAACCTAGCTCCCAAATCCTCCAGCTAAACCTCCAACCGAGAGTCCCCCTCTAGTGACTGTGAGCCCTGAGTGAGGATGATGCAGTCCCTCCAATCTGCAATGCAAACTGGGGGTATGACAGACTATCCTACTGCAAATTCTCCTCCACAAGATGACAATTTGATGTGGGCAATGGAAGCCCTCCTAGGGTGGCACTTGAAGTCCACTGAAGAGAGGGATGAACTTCACTCCTTGGGAAGCTCTTGTGTTGAATAGCACTGTGTAACTTAGCTAAATAGTCAAAGCAACAATGAAATTCTCAAATGATCAAAAGGCCCCAAATGCTGCTCACTTCCTCCTATTTATGCTTGCTTCCTTGAGCCCCACATGGGTCCCATCAAATATTTTGATCCCCACTTAGGAAATTCGAATTGCCTTCATGGGGTGCGTATTTTTGGGTGGGCGAGTGGCCCCCACAATCCACTAAAATAAAATCGCCCCCCTTTCTCCTAAGTTCTCCCACATATTTGCCTAAAGCCAAAATATCAAAATTGCCAAAATTGATTTTCTCCTCACCTTGGGAAAAGTATTAGGAAGGGATATTACATAAAATCAGCAAACAATTAATCCCAACCAAGTAGATTATCTCGTCCAGTGATACCTTGGATGAAAGTTGCCCACTCCGGGGTGAAACCGTTGAGAGTTGTACGCACTAGCTTGCTCTCTTGAGGTGCTTCTCCAAATAATGCAAGCTCATCTTGGACATTCTAAATTCTTATAAGATAAGGAGTGACACCTTCACCCTTATGCATCCTGGTGGTCCTCAACTTCTCTTTCAAGAATATCTTCTAGTTCTTGGAAGCATTCTCGAAAAGCATACCGACTGCTTCCCACATTTCTTTGGCCATATTCTTGGTTACTAAGTGTGAGACTATATGATCTCAAACTCCATCAAGGATCTACCACTTTGCCTTGGCCATTTCCTTATTGTAATTCTCTAGTTGTTGTAGGGTCTGTAGGTACGGCTACAATTCTCTCTGCATACGTCTTCAAACCATGCTCATCTAGCAGGAAAGACATTTTGGCTTTCTGGATATAATAGTTAGAGTCTCCATCTAGCCTATCCAAATCTCAAAGTCCTAATAAGGCCATTTCTGCAAAACTTAAAATTGGGAAAATTAACAGGAATCTCCTCCCTTTCCTACTCTGTTTCCTGCATTGCAACTCGCACTCCCACCTCAAATGTGCAGTTTTGTCGGCTGCTAATGCCTTCTACTACTGGAAATCACAGATTTCCTCGTGGAACTAGATCTAGAAAACCTCTAAGAAATTCCCATGTGTGAGCTTTTCTCTTCCACCCGGCATTGATCTGCTACTACAAAAACTATTGCAAAATCATTGCGCCCGAATCTGCTCAACGAACTCACTGATCTACTCACCGACACTACTTCTTGGCAAATCCACTACCTGATAGATCTGCTACTGAGCAAATCGAGCATTTCCTACACTATGCCTCTAGAAATCGATTTCTGCCCAGCAACTCGAACTGCCTGGCTAGCCCTTTGTGCAGACCAGAAAATTTTGCCCAGAGACTCCCTTTGAAGCTGCAAAATTTCCCCTTCATTGCTGAGCTCTTGATCTGTCTTCAACACTGCTCTCATTCCATATGAAAATTCCTTGAAATGCAACGAATGGAATTTATTATTCTAACTGATTAATTATGTAGTTTATTTTGTTACGGCAAAATAACAAGTAAATCACACTGCAATTTCTTCACCATAAAAATACTGCGGAAAATCAATTGGAAACTGAGAAAAAATAGAGCACACACACAATAAAATTGACATCGTTATTTTGGACAAATGTCTCTGGAGAAACCCAATGTGGGAAAACTAGTGCAGCAAATGAGGGTTTTTTTATTTTTCTTCAGCAGCAAAAATTCTTAGTACAATCTAGATGCCAAACTAGAAATCCTCTCCTGAGAAAATACTGGCAAATTATTAAGCAAATTTTTCCCTTCTCCACAAGCAATTCGGCAACAATCTGGCCACTTGAACTAGCTATCCACGACCCATGGGCAAGCCTCTACGCAGCCCCTCACACGCAATCCTTCGATTTGCCTCTGATCAAAACATCCTGCCTGTTGTTGCCTCTGTAAGTGATTCTCCGACCCTCTGGAAAATTATTGATCTCCCCTCCAACAAAATCGAACTTCCTCAATGAGGCTTTGCGCAGGCCCCTGCGCAACCTCCTAAGAAATAACTTTGACCTCCTCTAGCTAACTCTTCCAGCTCATGAATCCTCTAGCAAATCACCTTGTTGCTGCGCTTTTGCCTCTGCTATGGATCTCTAGCTCGAATTATCTTCCCGGTTGAATCTCTGCTCTCTGGGAAATTCAATTTGCCTAGATCACCCACTCAATCGATGTGTTTATCTCCATCCCAGCATTTTGCTCCTATAATCTCTCGTTGGTGAACCAACGACCATGATTAGATCCCCATCAACGATTAAGATCATCTCAAACTCAATCTGTGTGAGTTTCTAGAGCATTCTCACTTTTCTCATTTAATTCCCTTTAATTAATCGATTTTCCTAAGTTAAAGTTAGGCATGTTTTAATTGTCGATCAATTAATTTAATTGAGTTGTCTCTGGGTGTTTTCTCCCAAATATTTTTCTGGGTTTCGGAGATCTTGTGTTTCTTAGCATCTCTAACGAAATGAATACTAGAACACGTAGAGGTCATTTGCATTTATAGCCTTCCAAGGGTGTCCACTTTGCTTTAGGGTTGACCTTATCAAATATGCACATGTGGGCTTTTCTTCATAAGTACACTTTCCCTTATCTATTTTGAGTGATCTTTAGGTCGATTTTGGTCCTCTCGAAAAGAGGAATTCAATGAAATCATCATCTCCATCAAATGAGTTGTCCAAAGTGGAATTTGACTACAGTTGCATATTTTAACACTCCCTCTCAACTAGGGAGAATTCCACCTGCATCATGTCATGTGTATCTTGTCATTAGATCATATCCAATCTCAAGTATCTCATCATATCATCATTGATCATCTTAATTCATCTCTTGCTTATTCCTGCTTATCTCTTGATTGTCCCTGCTCATATGTTGAACATTCTCGAATCTAAAAGAAGAAGAATTTGACATCAGAGGGGAGCTCAATCTACCACCCTCTATCCATCAGGGAGCCATTGCTACCACCCAGAATCTCTACCAGCGGGGAGCCCAATGCTACCACCCAGGAAACATTAGCGGGGAGCTAAATCTATGACCCGCATCATCATCAAAGAGCATATCATTAGGGAGCACATCTTAACCTGGAATCACATCGAGGAGTACATCTCAACCCGGAATATCATGGGGGAGCAAAACATCTACGACCCCATATGGAGCAATAAGTGATATAGGGGAGCTACTACTCAACCCATTCTATTGCCTATCGATCTTCCCAACAATGACCCTCAAGAGTATTGTGGTCGAACACCTGCATCATACTCAGCTTGGGTTGTACACCCCAAGTACACTCTCAACCCGTTGGCCAGATAGGGAGCAGTAATCCAAACAAGCCCAGCGTGTGGGTATGATGCCAACTCGGGTATACTCTGCAAATACCAAGATAGGGGAGCAACATCTCCAACCCTATGGATAGTAGATAGGGGAGCAACATCTACGACCCAATTGTATAGAGATCCCTCAACCCCAGGAGCCCTCTATCACAATTCCTCAACCTGGTAGCTCAGGCAAGGGGGGAGAGTTGGCTCAGTGTTCTCGATCAACGATGCTCTTTGTAGATTAGCAACATATCATCGTGTTCATATCTGGTAATCATCATGTCTCAATAGCAGTTGTCTCTTGTTCATACAGGACATCAAATCAAATATCATATTAGAACAAAAATATATATATCACAAAAAGGATACCATAGTCATCCTCCCTCTCGAGGAGGTGCCAACCACAAGCCTAAGCTTGTCTCGTACAGCGGCATTGTCTCAATGAAAGTATTTCATTTTGAGCTATATATGAGATTCTCAACCAATCAGATCCCACTCTTTGTCATCGCAATGTATCCATGTCATATCCAAAACTTTCTCAAACAGCTTTCCAAAGAGCTTTTTCATTCTGCCTCATAGCTAGCCATGCTAGAAACATCGTACTCAACCTTGGTCGTGCTTAAATATACGGACCTTTCTTCCAAAAATATCAAGGCAGATCTCATATTAAATCGGTACCCAGATGTGCTCATCAATAACGATCCCAAACATCATCAATACATCTATGCAGTGACATATCACAGGAAGAATGTCCCAGACCAAAAATAGATCGTCCCATGCAAGTATCTCGAAAGGTCCTTGGTGGAAACTCAATGTGTATGAAGCGGCTCAATCATGAATTCACTCAAGTTCTATGTACAACATATATGTATATGGACAGGTGTTCAATCAGAACATCAATGCTTCAATCAACTATCGGTTGCCAAGTTGAGTTCAACAATATCTCTTCACAACTTCTTGAAATTCAATTGGAGTGTCCAAGGATTTGTATTTCCACTTTCCAACAATGTTGCGAACATCGACATTGGAATAAAATCGGCAAGGGTCCGGAAAACCAAAAAATCGTAAAAATTGGGAAAATACCGGTAAAAATTGGCAAACAACGACAAAATCAAGATACCATCAAAATATCAGTAAAAATCGGCAAACATTGACTAGGCCAAAAAATTGTTATTTCGAGATAAAATCGGGATGTTATCGAGATGTTCACAACACTTCTTCAATAGCTTCGCAATATAGATTTTCTTTTCCCAACTTCAGAAATCGATTCATCATGTCATGATTCATTATTTCGAGCTTCAGAAGCCATCTCCCTCTTACTTAGATCATCAGAGGCTCATTACCTATCAATAGTAGACCGTTAGCATATAAAACCAAAACCAAAATCAAAATCATACCTTGGAACACTTCTAAAGTAGAGGTTTGGATCAACACATCATCCTGGCTTCACTAGATAACTGTCAATGTGGACACATCAAGATCGAGGAGCTTGCTTCATACAATGCTCTCTGCAAACATAACACTTTACCAAACCAATATGTTCAGTCTTACATAAATCAATATTGTACAATCAAATCAACTAAGTCAGCTTATCAAAGTTTAGATGCCAAATCAGAACTAATATCAAAATCATCAATATCACAATATCAAATTCTTTAGACCAGGTGATAGGTAGAGCTCTCATCAAGTCATGACTTCATCTATTATCATGCCAACAAGTTGTCATTTAATTATCAAACCAAGCTTCATCAAGTCATCCTCATGATCATAATAAATCACTAGATGCAAATGCATATACTAAGAATAGGTTCCATCTATTTATTGTGAGATTACTTCACACTGATTCACACCTATCAATACTTCAAACATTGTGCCAAGGACAAGGAGGCCAATACAAAATCATTATTGAATACCTAAGTTGCACGAAACGGGGAAACGGAAACGAGTTTCCGAAACGGGAAGCGAAACGAAACGCGACCTCCCCAAATTTTGGAAACGGGGAAACGCGAATATATATAATAATATATAGATATATATATATATATATATATTAAAAATATTTAAAAATTATTATTATATATATGTGCAATCATAAAGCATGAATGATACATTTACATTATATTATTATAATTTATTACATTTAAACATTAAGATTAAATTTACATCACATTTACTCATGAGTCATGAATGATCACATAATGAAAATAAAAATATAGGAAAATCCAAAATCAGCGTTTATTTATATTAGTATATGAGGCTGCAAGTACAATAAAGACTATAAGGCTGCAAGAACTATAGAGACAAGTCACAAAAGACTAATCCTCATCATAACAATCCTCATCAAAAATAGAAGCAGCACAATGCTCAACAGTGGATGGTAGTGCTGAAGAAGATGATGCACCAATTCCACTATCAGATTCGCCCTCAATATTCAGGGCAGCAAGAGAGAGATCCAAATGCCAGAAAAGAGAAGAGAAATATGGTTGTAGCTGAGCCAAATCTGCTGCTACTGAAATCTCCTGCTGAAATCTCTTTCTCTTGCTGCTGAAATCTCTTTCTCCTGCTGCTGAAATCTACTTTGCTCACTGCTCAAAACACCCTAGCTGAAACAAGTGCCAGTCTCCAAGAGAAACGACTTGCTGAATAGTGTGATGAGAGAATGAGACAAACTGCTCTTTTATAACTTTAGAATAGGTTTCTAGAACATCCCGGAAACCTAAAAAAAATTTAAAAACAAATTAAAAAACAACACATAAATTTGGGGAAACGTGGCTCGTACGGCCTGGAAACGCATTTCCGGCCGTACGGCCACGTTTCCCGCGTTTCCGGTCGTACGGCCACGTTTCCGTTTCGGGAAACGTGGCCGTACGGCCGGAAACGCGTTTCCAGGCCGTACGGTACGCGGAAACGCGTTTCGTTTCCCTGGAGGAAACGACCCCTAGGGCCACGTTTCCTGCAACTTAGTTGAATACCAATATTGGTCACTAAAAGTCACTATGCCCATATAGCATTGTTATCCAGGCAAATCATTAGTGATCAGGTCGAATTCCAAATTTGCTAACACGATGAGATCTATAGCCCAAAACATATCACAATCATCAAGTCAAACTTCTAAATCATTATCAAGCATCATGTCAGCATCAATCAGCCAAATCTAGTCAAACCCTTGCAACTGTTATCAAATATCGTCATACACAAGCCTCAATGGTTAAATTATAATGACATATTGATATGCATATCTTGGACACCTGTTAACACAAGTTTAGTCAATATATTCACATTATAGTAAGTCAAACATTCAAACTTCCCTACTCATAAAACTTTATGTTGTCTACTCAATGTCTATAGCACTGACATCCTTCAAGTGTACTTCTAATTTTATGCACAAACCTTCAATCTTGTGTCCTGTAGGCATAACCGCATCCATAGGCCTTCTTTTGTGCAATTGGGAGACTACAGTTGCACCCTTGACCTTACTTTCGTGCTGCTGAGAGGATAGAACTCTCATCAAGTCATGATTTCATCTATTGTCATGCCAACAAGTTGTCATTTAATTATCAAACCAAGCTTCATCAAGTCATCCTCATGATCATAATATAAGTCACTAGATGCAATACATATACTAAGAATAGGTTCCATCTATTTATTGTGAGATTACTTCACACTGATTCACACCTGTCAATACTTCAAACATTGTGCCAAGGACAAGGAAGCCAATACAAAACCATTATTGAATACCAATATTGGTCATTGAAATTCACTATGCCCATATAGCATTGTTATCAAGGCAAATCATTAGTGATCAGGTCAAATTCCAAATTTGCTAACATAGTGAGATCTATAGCCCAAAACCTATCTCAATCGCCAAGTCAAACTTCTAAATCATTATCAGGCATCATGTCAGAATTCCAAATTCTGCTTATCTACATCAATCAACCAAATCTAGTCAAACCCTTGCAACTGTTATCAAATACCATCATACACAAGCCTCAATGGCTAAATCATAATGACATATTGATATGCATATCATGGACACCTGCAAACACAAGTTTAGTCAATATATTCACATTATAGTAAGTCAAACATTCAAACTTCCATGCTCATAGAACTTTATGTTGTCTACTCAATGTCTGTAGGACTGACATCCTTCAAGTGTACTTCTGATTTTATGCACAAACCTTCAATCTTGTGTCCTGCAGGCATAACGCATCCATAGGCCTTCTTTTGTGCAGTTGGGAGACTACAATCACACCCTTGACCTTACTTTCGTGCGGCTGAGAGGCTACAGTCGCACCTATTCATTACCCTAGTTTTGATGAGGAACTGGTTTCCCCTACGAAGAACCAAGGGTCGTGGTCTTTCCCCAAATACGATGACGATCCCACTTCTTGTTTTCCCAATAACCAAAATGATATCGTCCTAAATATGTCTGGGTCATTCACTCCCTCTGATGATGATAGACTTGAGACACTTCTTCATCAAAGGTTCATGTATTTGATCATTGACATTTCCATCTTCTGGTTAGAGGATCAAATTCAATCTTCTCGGTTGGTGTCTTTCCCTTCTTCCAGGGTTCCTTTCTATGGCATATGGGTCTCTTGTTTTCCCACCTCCCACCCTCGAAATCCCTCATACTACTCCCATTTGTGTTTTTGGATCTGTTGCATAAATAATCATAGAAGCACATGTTTTTATATTGATCAATTGACATGTTGGTTGCATTGGATCTATGATTATACTTAGCACTTGACATTGTATCATATGCATGTTAGGGTAGGATGCATTGCATATTGATTTTCTCATTAGAACTAACATCATATGATATTATCATGGTAGATTAGCTGCATTTAGATTAAAAATTGCATAATTTTATTTTCTTGTTGATTTTATGGCCTAATACTAAGCATGGGTGATCATAAGACACCACAAAAACACATTGCCCCGTGTGCTTGGTCTTTGATCTGTGCAAGTAACAGGTCTGCGGTACCAAAAGATTGTTGGTTTTCTCATGACCTCTCGTTTGAGTAGCTTTGTGCACTGTTTCGAGAGCTCATGTCACAGTTGGAGTCAGATGTTACCCACCACCTGTGGGTAATATACATAAGAGAAAAAAAATTCTCCTAGATCTTCCTCAGTCGGCAGCCAGCAACTCCTTGCAGCCACTAGATAGCTCGATGTGCCATTATCTCCGCCACCTGAGCTAGCCATGTGGTCCCTCACTCACTTGTTATGAGTGTATGTTTGAAGGTGGGCCTCCCAACCTCGAAGGTATGGCTTTTCATTGGTATAGTTGAGTATTTTTCCTTACTTGTCACAGGCACTTTTGGGCATGGATTGGTAGGGGGATTTGGCAGAAAGAGTGGGCTAAGTTTGTACTCTTATCTCCACTGCCCGATTTCGTGGTTAACCTTGTATCCTAGTATTGTGGAATCTCCTCTAATGGCTATTAGCTTTAGGGTTGGCACTACATGGGAAATCTCGATTTTGGTTGTGTGGTCCCGCTTCTCGACACCATATACATCCCCCTTCCACTCATTTTAGCCCCATTCATCTCTTTTCCCATCTGGGTCCACATAGGGTTAGCCTCCCCCTCCCCTTGTCCACACCTTGGGTCGGGCTTGGAACAATGCCTCGGAGGTTGATGCAGCTAAAAAGAAAAGAAAGCATAATTTGGCCACTCTCAACAGGAAATGTACCACAAAATGCAAAAGATGGTCAGGACATACAAATTTAGCACGTGGGAAAAAGCCAAACATGAGCTTTACCCCTTATCCATGGCCATCACCTTGGCTCCTATGGGCCCTAGATGACCCCCCTCCATTATTAAGGAACCCATGATTGTTCCAACCCCTGGTGGGAAATGAACTGCCCCACCTTAAGGGGGTGTCCACCGCTATATACTACACATCATGCTCTCATCCCCTCGAGCCCCAAGCAGTAATGAAGAAAAATCAATGAAAGGCAAAAAGCATATGAAGAAGGGTGGAAAAACAAAGGCCAAGGTAGCTCATGTACCACGATTTTCTCCCTCCTACACTCATATACCTAGGTGTGGGCTTCCCTTATTATAGCTACCCTCATACCATGACATGTGATTTAGATGATTCCCTTGATCCCCACTCTGTTCCATCACTATATCATTTGCCACCTACCACCTGATGGATGTACCATGGACCTATCACCCCCTTTAAAGGTTGAAACCACCCAATAGGGTCATTGATTAATCCCCTTATTGAGCTTGGAAACACTAGTACATGCCAAAGCCCACTATGGAAGGGCATGCCACCATGAAGTGCCCCACTGGTTCCATAACTTGTAAGCTCTTTTACTTTATTATTCTAATTATTTGTTGTATTGGAGGGCAAGGGGATGCATTGGATCTTATGCAACAATGTAGGTGGGTCTCCATTTGGGGCTTGGTCTTCCTATACGGGGTCCTGTCCCTCTAGAGGGCCACATTGGCACTTGTAGGGTGAGCGACGAGCATTGAGAGCCATGGGCCTCCAGCTTGGCAAAGAGTACTTCATGGATCCCCAGCACCGCTCATAGAATTCTTGTGTTCCACCTTTTGGATGAGGACGATGCACATGGTTCACCATTGTCCAATCAGCACCACACTTGCACCATACACTTGGCAAATGTTTCAGGGTCTAGATGAGGGTGTGTCTCATTACAGAGGGCTTATGTCATCATCCTAGCCCTTACAGATGGTTTACAGGCATTTTTGATCCACTTGGAGACCCATGAGGATGTCCTTGTGCCCCCACACCCACTTGGGAGCACTAGAGGGATTCGCTTGGAAATCAAGTGGCCAACCCTTTCCACTATGTTTGAGGTCCATTCTCACATCATGGCACACTCTAGACTTCATTAGGCCTCCTCAAAGGCCCAACGACTCATTTTATTGATCATTCTACCCTCTTGAGAGGCTTATTCTTATGTTATTGAGCTATCTTGGTGGGCTTGTCACCAAGGAATGTTAGTATTGCACAATATTTTATTATTTGGGGCTCAATTAGGCCAAATTAGGCAATCCGAACTCATTAGAAATTGTATAAATAGATGAGAGGTGATTCATTCTCTCATCATCACTTGGATTGGGTTATTAGCTCTTGTGAGAATTTCGCATTCCCTTTTGGAGGACGAGTTTGGTTTCATGGAATGAATTTTGATGTTTGGATTCTATCTTCTTGGTCTTGGAGCTTCATTATTGGCATAATTTGATGATTGGATATACTCATTTGTACATGTAAGTGATATTTTTTCATGCTTATTCTTTTTATTTACTTTGTCACATGAATGTTACAAGGATTTTCGCTATATAGGTCTGAAATTTACTGCTACTCTATGTGAAAATGTGGAAATTTTGATCTTTTGTATGTTGCATCATTACATGTACCATGTATGAATGTTTGAATGTTCCTAATGGTTATCCTTGTTGAAAATACCTTGAGAAGTCATCAATTATTGCATATTGAAGTATAAAATCTTCTAGCAACTACTCTCATGCCCTAATTTCCATGCGAAGTTGTCTAGAGGTCTCCTTGATTGGGTATAGTCTCTCCAAATCACAAGTTCATCTTGACTCCATCTCTCCCAAAGGCAAGGCACTAATCCATCCATTGGTGGTCACCTAAACACTTATCTTTCTTGCCTTCTCTCTCTCTTTCTAGGCCTAGCCACCATAGGTCACCTAGGGCATCGAATAAATCTCATTGTAGCCATCAAAACACCTCGATTTTTGGTCCATAACTATGCTAGGGTTTCCTCTAGAGGCCCTCCAAATTTGAAGCAATTCCAACGGTGGGATCCTGAGATATAGCAAGCCCTAGCTCAAGGACCATTTCTTGCCCTAGGTTTCCCTTGGCTAGTGTCCTCATTTGGATCATTGCATTCAATCCTCAAAAGAAAATTTGTCCTTTGATCCTCTTCTCTTCCCTAATCAGGTCAAGCCCCTCCTTGGTTGATCAACTCCATATCCTTGACCTGATTCTGGGTCCACTTGGTCTTCCTGAGCAAGAAAACCATATAATTGAGTCTTTCCTATGAATAGGCCTTAGGAATCACTCCTTTATTCTCTTATTGATCTATTCATCTAGTGATTCCCTTTATACCGAGTCTCCTCCCATCGGCGAAACTCTGTAAAAAGCAGGGAGCCTTAGTTGAGGTGACAGTGGACTATCACTCCGTTGTTGCCCTTGACCAAGTAGTTGCTCCGTAGAATCCCCTCCTAGGACCCCTGCTAGTTTTAGCGGTAACATTACTCATGGATAATGAATGAATGAATGTTCCTAGGGGATTTGTTGCATTTTGCATCCCTGAAACCCCATTAACAGTTGCCATTGAAGTATAAATATCTAGAAGTTTTGTGTAATTGCTTATTAAGGCTAGTAGAGTTGATTCTAGGTTTTCTTGAAGAGCAAGTTGCCATATCAAGGTTATCATTGACTCCAATTCTCCCAATTGCTAGGCACTAGTCTTAAATCCTTGGTGATCACTCTTAACTTGATAATCATCTTTCTTTTCAAATCTTTTTCGCCTCTTTTCCTCGTCCCTTTAAGGATAAGGAGGCCTCTCTAGGGCTTGGTGTGAAATCCATTAGAGGAGGGTGTTTTGAATTTCACTTGGATAAAACTCTTCCTTAGTGTCTCCTCTAGTGATCCTCAAGTTTTGGTGGATTTCCCACAATGGAATCTTTGGAAATTTGATGCCCTAGCCATCACACCAAGAGGGAACCCTAGAAGCTAATCCTTCAACTTGGGGATTTCATTGAAGGCATTTGCTTTAGTACTCATTGGAGTAGATCATTAATTGTCTTTTCTCTTGTCTACCTTGACCTTGGATGAACTCATATCTCACTAAATATCTCAACCCTAGGTCTCATGTAGCCTTCTTTCAAAGGGGTTTTTCGTGGAAAGTCTTACTAGCTTCTCCCAAAGCTCGCACATTTATTTAACCTTTCCATTGAATGAGCCACCTTGCCTCACTTCAAGCCCATTATAGATTTTTAAATTTTAGAAATGTTCTATGCTTAGAGCAATTTATTTCAATTTTCACAGTTAGCTCAATATCTTTTCCAGATTAGCAATCACATCAGCATTAAAGTAAACTGCAGATAGAACATAAACATAAATCGCAGAAGACAAGCCAAGACAAGAAGACACAAGATGTGGCACTAGCCAGGGACAAACCCCAATGTGGGGAAACCCTTGATCAATTCTTCTTATATGTTCTTCAATAGTTCAGCAGAGAGAGAGAGATAGTATGTTTACAACAGAAGTCAACACTTAGACTTATCTAGATAAAAGCATAGATTATCTCTAAGAAGATGATACATGAGATCAATTGAAGACATGTTGCTTCAACTGATTCTCCAAGGTGACTCCTTCACCTATCGTTGTGCTGCATTTCGTCATCATACTGCACCTCACCGTGCTGCACCATGCTACACCCATCATCACTATGTTGCATCTCGCCATGCTTCATTAATCATGATTGTACCCATCACTGTACTGCGTTATGTGCCATTGTTGCACCATGTTGCCATATTGACCTATGTGTTCGCTGCATCTTGCTTGCTTGTTGTCCCTAGCTTGCTTATTGTCCCTAGCATGCTTGTTGTCCTTTGCATACTTGTTGTTGCATGCTAGTTGTCCCTTGCATGCTAGTTGTAACATTGCATGCTTGGTGTATTTGTTGCTAAGTACCATACAATTGTCCCAATGTTAGTTAGTTGTCCCTTGCATGATGCTCTCCTTCGAAGACAGATGCTCAGGTTGTTTCGACAGTTCCCGGTAGTTTTGGTTGTTCCCGGCAGTTTCGGCTATTCCCAGCAATTCCAGCGATTCCGGCTGTTCCCGGCAGTTCCTGCAATTCCGGCTGTTCCTGGTAGCTCCGGCTTCTACCCTCTGCGTCGACTTTCGCACCTGTTCCGACAGTTACGGCAATTCCGGTTATTCCCGGCAGTTCTAGCTATTCCTAGCAGCTCCGGCAGTTTCGACAATTCCAGCTATTCTCGATAGTTTCGGCAGTTCCGGCTTTTCCCGTCTATTCCCGGCAGTTCCATTTTCTGCCCTCTGGATTAGGGCAACGTTATCCCTTAGGACCTCTCCTCCTAATAAAACCCAAAGACAAGTAGAGAGGAAGAGATCCCAAGTGTGTTGAAATGACTTGAAGGCCACCTCTATTTATACTAAAACATTGAGTACAAGTGGGGTTTATTTGGTTGTTGGCCGACCTTGATGAATTGTCCCATAACACAAATAAATTCATATCTCCATGAATACTTATCGGAATCGGATGATCTTTAGATCAATCCTACACCTCTCGATGAGAGGAATCCAAGAAAAATATCAGCTTCCATTAATAAGATGACCCACATGGAGTTTGGCCCTGGTTGCCAATTTTAACATAGATGCACATCTATCACAAGTGAAGAATACTGGGACTCCTCACGTTAATGAAAATCCGAGAATATAAGGGGACTTCTGCTGTGGTGACAGTGGACCTTTGTCCCAGGTGTTGTTGTGCTCTCTAGCTTTTGCCTCTTTGCAAGGCCTGCTAGTTTGTGCAGCAACAACCGACACCTCATAGTGTTGTCGCTTGGTCTAGCGTTTGTTTCGTGGGTTCCCTCACAAGGCTTGCTAGTTTTTGAGGCAACATGAACCAACCCCCAACTTGTATTTTGATATGTCTATGAACCTCCAACCTGATTAAATGTGTTGGTCTTTAACCCTCCAAATTTGCAAGGGGTGAATATAGAGGTTACCACTAATCCCATTGTTGCTCTTAATCTAGATTACTTAGTCATCCTTTGCACTAAAGTGCTAGATTTTTGTAGTAACTGAGAACAAAAGCCTCCCAAAATGGGGAAAGTATGATCCATATTGGATCATTTTATTATTTGGCATCCATCTCAATGCTTTCAAAGTGGAAAAATTGGAGGTAGCTTGCTAGAGAAGCTTTACCAATAGGACCTGGTTTGGAGAATTGGGGTATGGAATCTTTTGGGGCCATTTTGAGACCTATTACCGCTCAATCTAGCAAGGGTCCTAGGAGGGGTTCCACAGGGACAACTACTAGACCAAGTGGCAACAACAGATCAAGGACCCACTATCACCTCAGTCGATGTCCCTTGCTCAATGGGAGAAGTCCTAAAATGGAGGAAATCACTCAAATGATAGGATCAATCGCAAGGTATAACATGATTTCCAAGGCTCATTCATAGGAGAAGCTCAATTAATGGTTCAAATGCTTAAAGAAAAGTTGAAAGGCTCCCCAAGAAAGACCTATGAAGGATGACCTCGAGCTTAGGAATATTCAATAATGATGAATGCCCAAGATCAAAACTTCCAAAATCCCTCACTCGTGATTGATGTGTTCATACCAGTGAAGCACGATCCTTATAAGACCCTTCACGGCTCGCGGGTCTTGAAGAGTCATATGCCAAAACGAGTCACTATCATAGAACCCGCGCATAAGACCCTCACCCGCGTTGATGCACGTAAAGCACATGTTGACTCGCATACAATTCCTCATACGAACCCATATAAGAGTCAGACCTGTCCCTGGCAGCAAATTTTGTTTCTTTGTTTTCTTTTTATTTTTCTTTTTTCTTTTCTGAATTTTGTCGGACCTTATACGAGTCTTATACGGGTCGTTCCCAATTCTTATACGAGTCACCAAGTCAATAGCCAGACGAGTCTTATACGAGTACGAGTTGTGCAACATTGGTTCATAGTAGGGTTCAAAGTGAGGCAAGGATGGCTCATTCAATGGAAAGATTCAGTTAAAGTGTGAGCTTTAGGAGAAGCTAGGGTGACTTTCCACGAAAAACCCCTAGAGAGAAATACTAAAAGAGACCAAAGGTTGAGAGATATAATGTGGTAAAGTCTCATCCAATGATCACCTAAAGTTGAGAGAAAAGGCTTTGAATGATGAACTACAAAGTGCAAACCTTCAACCAATCGCCCAGCCAAAGTAGCTTCAAGGGTTCCCTATTGGTGTGATAGCTAGGGCACCAATTTATTTGAAATTCCACTGTCAGAATTCATTCAAAACTAGAGGATGCCTAGAGGAGACATAAACGAAGAAACTTGTCAGGACAGAATCCTAAAATTCCTCCTCCCTAAAATTTCGCACCAAGCCCTATAAAATCTCCTTATCCTTAGAGGACGAAGAAAAAAAGGAAGAAAAGAGGTGAGAAAATGATATTGCGTTAAGTTAACATGATCACCAAGGATCGAGGACCAATGCCTGGCTATCGGGAAGATTGGAGTCAAAACGATTAAGATTCGGGAACTTCGCTCTTCAAGGAGGCCTAAAGAAGCAGCTTCACTAATGATGGATGCAGCTACACGAAACTTTAGACTTTTATACTTCGATATGCAAGACTTGATGGAGTTTCAAGGTAAAAGGTGTACAGCCTACCCCTAGGAAAATCTGTCCTTCTTTCCAAGATGAATAACATATGCAATGAGCCAAGATTACAAGTGTTTCATAAATTCACATTATTTTTAGGGCACAAACAAAATTGTAGCATAGCCTTCCATATATTAGACATAATTATCAAGAAATTTGCATGAAAAAAGCACTTACATGACAAGAGAGTATATCCATCCATCACATTTGCAAAATAAAAGCTCCAAGAGAGATAGCAAAAATATTCCACACATCAAAATGCATTTAATCATCCAAATCATTCTACAAATAGTAGGTCCAAAATCTTTTAAAAGATATATCTCAAATCCAAGTGATCATTAGGAATGAAATGAACCTCTCATCAATTTATATGATCCTCTAAGGGATTTGAATTGCCTAATTAGGCCTAATGATGCCCCTAATAATAAAATAATGTACAAATAACAACCTTTTGGTGACAAGCCCACCAAATAGCTCCATAATATGAAAAATAAGCCTCTCAAGAGGGCCGAAATGATAATACAATAGCTAGGAGGGTCATTGGAAGGCCTAGTGAAGTCCAACATGTGCCAAAATGAATGGAAGGGCTCCAAAAATAGTGATGAAGGGGATGGCCCCTTGATCTCCAAGCAAATGACCTATGGTGCTCCCAAGTGGTTGTGGGGGCACAAAGGCATCCTCATGGGTCTCCAACTGAATCAAACAAGCATGTATCCCATCTGCAAGGGCTAGAACAATGATGCAACCTTTGTCTCCCATGGTGAGACACAACCCCATCTAGGCCCTGGATCAATTGTCGAGTGTGTGGTGCAAGTGTGTAACCGGTTGGGCAAGGTGGTTCAGGTGCATCATCATCATCAAATAAGTGGAACACAAGCAAGCAATGAGTGGTGTTGAAGGATCCCATGGCATGGCAATCTGCTCTCTGCTATAGTGGAGGCCCATGGCTCTCAACACACACCCTATAAATGCCAATATGACCCTCTAGAGGGCTTGGACCCTGTATAGGGAGACCAAACCCCAAGATGAAGACCCACCTGCAATCTTGCATAAGATCCAATGTGTCTCCTCATCATCCAGTACAACAAATCATTAGTGTAATTGAGAAAATGAGCTTACAAGTCATGGAACCAAGTGGGCACTTCATAGTGGCATGCCCTTCCATAATGGGCTTCAGAGTGTACAAGTGTCTCCAAGTTCAAGGAGGTTAATCAAGGACCCGATTAAGTGGTTTCTGTTGAAGATTGTAATTAGTGTCAATCTTCGTAATTGTACTCATCAAAAGAAAGAAAAAGATTTTTTTATTATTAAAAAAAATTACTTATTAAAGCATGGGTTTCATGCTTGGGTCAATGGCCAATAGTTCAAGCCTCCATTGTAGGCTTCTAGGATTATGTCTTGAGTCATTATCATCATTATTTTGTTCTAGACCCTTCTTGGGTTTTCTAAAATCAAGAAAGAAAAAATTATTGAGTCAAAAATGTCATTCTTTCCTCCTCCAACAAGTCGGCCCCAAAGAGAGAACAAGTTGGCTTCATGAAGACATTTGACTAGCTTGAAAAGACAGTATATATACACCCTTGCATTCAACCTATTCGAAGGGAGAAGATACATATTCGATATGCAATAGAATAATCAAGAATGAGGGATGTGAAGATGACGAGAAAGGGTGAAATGTTCAAGGAAAAGAACAAAGAAAAGGTCTGAGCAAAATTCTTTATGCCAAATGTGTGAATCTGAAGCTAATCGCAAGGGTCCAATATGAAGGACAATTTGCAAAAGTTGCATAATGAAGGAACCAAAAAATTTTGTTGGATTCAATGATTTTATCAAGGGCTGACTTGTTGGAGTAAAGGAGTGCATATGTATTAGCCTTGGTTGTCTCAATCTAATCTGAAACTATTAGTGGAAGAGTTTGAATGGGTTTTCCCCTTCTTAGGGGTTTTGCCCTGGCTGAGTGCCTATATGTTGTGTTCTCTTTTGTTTGTGATCTTCATTGGTTGGCATTAGTCTTGATGATACGAACAAAACAATTTGAAAGAAGATATAATAAGTAAATATCACAAGATAATGTCATAGTATAAGAGAAATCAAGCTAAAGAATCTAAAATATATGATGCACTAGATTTTTCAACATGGTATCAGAGCTTGGTTAGCTTATATAAGGGCAAGAAGAAGGTCACTAAAAGCTTCAAGACATCAAGGAGAACACGAATCTCTAAGACAGAGCTCCTAGAACGAGTTTGCAAGTTTGGGCACTTTTGCAAGCCCTAATCATAGTAACTAGGCCAAAGTCCTGTGTATGAAGAACAAAGGTTTTTGGAGAAGTATATAAACCCTATTTTAAAGGAATGAAGGGCTAGTTCAATAGCTTATACAAAGCCAAGATCATTAAATAAAACAATGAAGCCCTGGGCACAAGTATATGTTGAAAAGTCTAACATGAAGATGCAACCTCTTAAAAAGAGATCATTGAACTTAAGGGGGAGTTCAATAGACCAAATTTTAGTCACCACTCGGATAGGGATATAGAGGCTAAGACACCTGAAGCTAGAGTCCTGTAGCATTCATATATATACAGTCCGAGCCTAAACAATCACCTAAAGGAACGCCGACTTTTTGAAGAAGAATATATCAGTTCTTTCACATCGAAGGGAGTGTCTCTAAGAGTACACTTATAACCAGAACATCATAGCATCTCAAAGTCTATGCTCAGTGGTTGATAAAATTCATTTAATAGATCAACCTCAGTAGCATACATAAGTATTTTGGAAGCCCTAACCAGAGGGTCACCTCATGTACACTAAGCAACATTCAAAACCATTTCTCTTTGGAAAGCAGTGAGAAATTCTAGACCTAGGGTCTAGTCTACGAAAGGAGCTACAGACAGTGAAGGAATGTAACAGTGATAAGTCTCTTTATTGTCAAATCCTATCTTGGAAACCTGTAGCAGAGATGAGATATTGTTGAAGACACGTTGAAAGGTATCAGTGATAGAAAAAAGAAGATCTTTGAATAATCTCCCTAGAAGCAGTGAGATCACCTTGAAGACCTAAAGTTGTCATAAAAGTCAAGGATAACAACAGAAGCCTAAAGCAAGTCAAGGTCACAAAAGAAATTCTTGTCCGCTTTTTAAGAAGATCATGACATCCAAAAGAAGGCCTTATAGCAGCTTCTATGATAATAAACGACAAAGGTACGTAATTATAAAGTATGTATAATATATTCATTTTTAAGGGTCTAACATGAGATATTTTAGGGCTAGCTGCTTATATGGTTCTAGGGTTTGTTGTCTTCATTATTAAAAATTGTTGATATCGGCATTGATATCTAACACTGTAAACCCTCAGTGGCACATGAAAACCCTAGTCATGTAGAAACCCTAACCCTCATTACTCTTGACTTCTAGGGTTTGTAGGTAATCTAGGGTGTTGAGTAAACCCTAGTGTTGATTGAAGAAGATAATTTGATTTTGCTAGATCTAGGGTTTGTACTTGGAAACCCTAGGATTCCATCCTCCATTGTTGCATAGAAACCTTAGATTTTCAAATTGACATCATACTTTTGGTATCACATATTTTGCTTGGTTGTGTTTGTCAATAAGTATTGCAGGTAAAAAGATTATGACTAAATTCAAAGGGAGCACTTCAAGGAAACCCTACAAGGTCTATAAGAGGAGCAACTCAAGGTATGTTTAAGACCATAAGATTTTGTATCTAAACCTCTTTATTAGAAGATATGATTATTTTGAAATTTGCCTTGTATTACTTTCTAATGTTTAGGGTTTTTGAATGATAAGGATTCTAGTTAGGGTGATTAATCATTGAATCTACCCTTATCATATTATCTCTTGTTTGACCATTTTTAATAAAACCCTAATCTTAGGGTTCACTATAAACCCTAACCTTTTGGTGCTTAGGGTATGTTAACAATAATAATGAAACCCTAGTCCACTCAGGGTTTGATAATAAAGTCTAAAACCTATGATGAAATCCTACTCTCTTGATGTTCAGGATTTGTTAATGTTATGAAACCCTAGCCTTTTTAGGGTTTGTCAATGATATCTAAGTTAAATAATAAAACCCTAGATTTTAGGGTTTGGTGAATTTGGGTTTATGACAAAACTCTTGTGATAGTTAATCCTAGGAATGAAAACTTGGGTGTATAATCTTTCGCATGATTGAAACCCTAGTCTAATCAAATAATTGTATATCTAATCTTTGAAGTTAGACGTGTATCTAAGGTTTACAATAAAAACCCTGGTAAGAGATTGAATCCCTAGATATGAAACGCTAACTTGATTGTTGATATCCATTCATTGATGAAATCTAGGGTTTGTGACAAAACCCTAGTAAAGCTTGACATGAAATTCTAGGGCAATGGTATTGAAAATGTAAAGTGCTAGGGTTGGATTGCTAACTTGATTTAGTTGTTGATATCTAAGGCTTTAAGTATCGATGACAGAATCTAGGGTTTACAACAAAAACCCCAGCGAGTTCTTACAGTTCAGAATATAAAAGATGTAACCCTTCTTGACTATGAACCTAAATAGGTTTAGGTATTTGATCTCTAAAGCTTGATTATTATGGTGCTTCGAATACAATGACATGATTTTGATCTAGTTGACTTCATGCTTCTGTATATTTGTACTTGGTTGTACTTAAAGATTTGCAGGTGCATAATCTTCAAGATGTTGAAGATGTTCGTAATAAAAGATGGCTTGATAATAATAAAGAGCATGATGGTAAGAGGGAGTTATAAGAAAGATGAAGACATTAAAATTAAATAGATGATCTTGTTGCCATAGAAAGGGTGATATTCATGAAGGAATATAGCTTTAAAATTCTCGGATGATAATGCAAAAGAAAGAGTTTCTGTGGCTGAAAGAATAAAAATTGTTGATGGACTTATTCCCTAGTTAATAAGAAACTTGGATAAAGGAAAAATGTATATTTCCCTATTTCAGAGGGAGCTTGGTCGAAAAGTTAATCTCTTCTAGAATGATATAAAGATCATAAGCATGATTGAGATTGGAGAATAGCTAAAGCACTACAGACAGGTTGTTCATGATTGATGAAGTTGAAAACAAAAACTTGGTTATGTTGAAAAGTGTTGAGGTTGAGTTTGGTGCTGCTAGAAAATTGAAGGAAGCTTCTGACGAATTGTATTCGGATAATATGATGAAGATTTAAGCAGCATCAGTATAACTAAAGACCCCAAAGGTTTGTACTAAACATATATGTATATATTGAAATTTTATTATTGATTGGGGTTGTGATTGTGCAAGACAGTGTTGCGGGGGAGCGCCCCCCCCCCCCCCTTCGAACCCGCTCCCGAAGCACGCTCCGGGCGGGAGCGGCTCGGGAGCGGGTCGGGAGCGTGCTCCCAAAATCGCTCCCGGACGGGAGCGATTTTCGGGAGCGCGCTCCCTTAAAAAAATTTACGCTCCCTGCTCTGATAGGGAGCGTTTCAGGGAGCGATCGCTCCCGAGCTCCCAGAGCGTTTTTTAATGTCCGGGAGCGATCGGGGAGCGATCGCTCCCTGATCACTCCCGGGCATTAAAAAACGCTCCGGGAGCGATTTTTAACCGGCCGGGAGCGGTTCGGCGGAAAAAAATTCCGCCGGACCCGAAAAATTAAAAAAATTTAGCTAATTTTTTTTGTTTTATAAGCCCAATGGGCCAAAAACTTGTCATTACAACTTTGTTGAGCAAGTGATTGAGAGCTTGAGCAAGAGATTGAGAGCTGGAGCAAGAGCTGAGGAGCAAGGAGCCAGAGCTGAGGAGCGAGGAGCAAGTGCCAAGGAGCGAGGAGCAAGCTTGCAGAGGTAAGTAACTTAATCATTTAGTTAGTTTAGCTGGTTAGGTAGTTAATTTGGTTAGTTTAATTTACCTGTTTGAGTTTAAAGATCATTAATTTAAATTAAATTAATAAATTAAATGAATTTTTTTATTTTATTTTTTTTTTGCTTGTTAAGACTAACCTATGTACCCACGGGGATTTGAACCGGTGACCTATCACAAGGAGTGCCTTAACACCGCACCCATTCACCGTCAATCCAAAGCCCCGTGGGCAATAAATTAAATGAATTAATCCCAATAAACTAAATTAATTTGCAGATTCAAGACTCAAACCCTACAAACATCAAACACGATGGACCTGGGGATATTTATTGGCATTTTCCTCTTCCTGGTCCCTTTTCTGGTTATTATGGTGGTGGAGAGTAGGAAACGGAGAGGGCCTGAAACTAAAGAGGTGGATGAAGAAGCCGGAGGAAGTCAAATGGGTGAAAACCCCAGTGAGGAGGATGTGGAGGAGGGTGAACATGAGGGTCAAAAAACTAAACAAGACCAAACTCCATTGTGGAAATATGTTCACAGGGCTGAAACAGGGAGAGGGGGTGGAACCACTAAATTTCATTGCCCCCATTGCAACACTGATTACACAGGCTCATACACCCGTGCTAGAAGACACCTCTGCGGGAAAAGGCCATGGGATGGAGAGAAACAAATAGGAATCAAAACTTGTGCAGCGGTGTCAACAGCAGATAGAGCCAAATACATAAAGGAAGAGGAGGACGCCCAATACAGAGCAAAAAGATCAAGGGGTTTCTTTGAACCAAGCTCACAAAGAACTCCTTCAGCATCCTCCCAAGGCAGTGGATATGGACATGGAGGCACAGGGTCATCATCTTTACGCCGTAGAACCATATCAGATTTCCTTGATGAGGGGTGTAGGAATGATGTGGATTCAAAAGTTTACAGGTTCCTCTATGCATGTGGGATACCATTCAATGTTCTACGCTCACCTTATTGGCACGAAATGGTTTCTGCCATAAATGATGCCCCTAAAGGATACAAGAGCCCTGGGTATGACAAGGCAAGAACTGTTGGCCTTGATCATGAAAAAGCAAAAATATCACATTCTTTGAATAAAATGACAAGTTCTTGGACTGACAATGGGGTGTCCATTGTATCTGATGGATGGACAAATGTAAAAGGCAAGCCATTGATAAGTGTTCTTGCTGTGTCCCGAAGTGGTCCCATCTTTCTAGCTGCACATGATTACTCAGACAAGTTCAAGACCGCTATCAACATTGCAGAAGCATTGCTTGAAACAATTGAGCGTATTGGCCCATACAATGTCATCCAAGTCATCACTGATAATGCTCCTAATTGTAAGGCAGCGGGAGCAATATTTTGGTCTGGATGTTTGGTTCACACATTAAACCTTCTGTTGCATGATATTGTCAAAAACAAAAATGAACAATACCAATGGATTGGTGATTTGTACAAGAAAGGAAAAAAAATGATAAAATTTATTACAAATCATAGCAATACCCATGGCCTTTTCCGCAGTCACTCGAGATTGGAGTTGCTGAAGATTGCGAGGACTAGATTTGGTAGCTATTACCTCACCTTCAGGCGCCTTTTGAAGGTAAGAGAGGCATTAGCTAGCATGGTATCAAGTCCACATTGGCAGGTGTTAAAGGAAAGGGCTACAAATGTAGCTGACATTGCAGGTTTTGAAACGGTGGAGGAGGTCGCTCTTGATGGGCAGTTTTGGACAACTGTGAGACAGGTATTGGATTTCACCAAGCCAATTTATAACATGATTCGGTTTGCAGATACAGACAAACCAGTGATTGGCGAGGTGTATGAGCAAATGGATACCATGTTGGGGGAAATAAAAGACATTGTTCATAACAGAGATCCCGACTTGTACAAACTGATTCACGATTGTGTGTGTGAACGGTGGAATAGGCTTAACCTTCCACTACATTGCTTGGCATATATCCTTACGCCAAAATACTACTCAGATTCTTGGTTGGGCAAACCTGCAGCAGGGGGTGGTGTTAGGACCAAACCCCATTTAGATCGAGAGGTAACTAGAGGATATCTGGAAGCATTAGAAAAGTTGGTGCCTGACAGGGAGGAATGTGCAGCTGTGCGCCTTGAAATAGGCAGATACTTCACTGGCAGTGGTTTGTATGGTAACTTCCATGCAATGGACGACAAAGATAAATTTGATTCTCTCACATGGTGGGAAACATATGGCGGCCACGGACTTTTGCCAAAATTGGCAAAAAAAGTTCTTTCACAGGTTGTAAATTCTTCTTCTGCAGAGAGGTGTTGGAGCACCTACAGTTATATACATAATGTGAAAAGAAACAGGCTCAACGAAAACCGAGCAGAAAGCTTGGTTTATGTGCACTACAATTTGAGGTTGTTGAGCCATTACTGTGATCGGGCTAATGAAGATCCCACATATAAAATTTGGGACAATCACCCTGAGGACGACAATTTGGAGGATGGCATTGTACATATGGAAGAACTAGAAGAGGAGCTTGTACGGGATGAAGCTGAAGCAGCTGCAGCAGCCATGCCACCTCCACCTCCACCATCCAGTAGCAGTTCTCGGGGCCCGAGTCTTGTTCCATTGCTGTCGCCACCTCCATCGACACCCTCGCGTGGAGGCTCTAGTTCTGGTCGTCGGTCTGTGCGGGAGACTCCTAGAAGACCACCACGACCTACTTATACTCCTGGAGACTCTCGTGGCAAGGGCCACTTGTAGATTTACAGTTTACTTGTCTTTTTTAGTTTCTATTAGACTTTAGTTTTCATAACTGTTGAGTTTTGAGTCCTTGACTCTTGACTCTTGACTCTTTCATATCATTATGACATTATGATATTTTTTGTAAACATTATATCACTGTGACAATGAAAATTTGAAGTTTGAAGTTGGGCCTTGGCAATTATAACTCATTGGTAATGATTGTGAATTATGAATATGATGCTTTGTGAAAGACTAAAGTTGTTTCATTTCATCTCATTATTCATGTTTCATTTTATAAATTTTTAACATTTCATATCATGTTAACAGTTAGAAGTTAGGACTTAGAAATATCTTCGATATTACTTCTTGTAATGGTTAAACTTGGCTTACAAGTACAACTTGTTACTTTGGTGATCAATGATGATAAATGTTATTGAATTTTCAATTCTGAAAGCTTGAAGTTGAAACTTTAATATTGAATTTGATGAATCATGATTTATAAGACTCAATATGTTGCAGTTGTAATATGTATTTTAATTTTACTAAGGTTGATGACGATTATAATTTCTAGATGATTGATGTGATATGGTTCAATGATCAATTTATGTTTTTTATGTCTATTTCATCATTCTACATGTTTTTGTTGACATATATGTATCAAAAATTAAAAAATATATATATTTTTAAAAAATCGCTCCGGGATTCGCTCCCAAACCGGGAGCTTCTGAAAATGGTCGCTCCCGCTCCCGCTTCCGCTCCCGCTCCCAAGTAACATTGGTGCAAGATCTCTGCATAAGAAGGTTGAACATTTGAAGCACGCTTGGATTGCTGGATATATCTGGTTTAGTTGACACGGAGAGATGAAGCATCTTGGGGCAACAAGATGCTTGGGATGACATGGCCAGCCTATGATGATGTCCAAATCCCGAAGTAGGGAGGGTGGCGTTTGGTCTTGGAGCTCCGACCTTGGATACGGACCTAGACCCTTGAATTGGTGTTAGAGCTAAAGCTTGTACCTAGAGTGGCTAAAGCTTGGAACACACCTTAGTCTCACCTGATTAGAATACCCTAGTCAAATATCTAATCTGTAGCAATGTGCGTCCTATAACTCTTTGTATAGCATATCATTTTGAGATCTTCCTTGCACCTATGTATATATGTAATTATGAATACCTCCTAGTTAAGAGGGAGTGTTGAAGAATGTAACTAGTGTCAGGCTTCATAATTGTATTAGTCAAAAGAAAGAAAAATAAATTTTTATTATTAAAAGAAATTGACTTATTGAAGGATGGGTTTCATGCTTGGATCAATGATCAATAGTTTAAGCCTCCATTAGGCTTCTAGGATTATGTCTTGAGTCATTATCATCATTATTTTGTTTTAGACCCTTCTTGGGCTTTGTAAAATCAAGAAAGAAAATTTTATTGAGTCAAAAATGGCATGCTTTCCTCCTCCAACAAATCGGCCCCAAAGAGAGAACAAGTTGGCTTCATGAAGACATTTGACTAGCTTGAAAAGACTGTATATATACACCCTCGCATTCGACCTATTGGAAGGAAGAAGATACATGTTTGATTTGCAACAGAAGAATCAAGAATGAGCGATGCAAAGATAAAGAGAAAGGGGGAAATGTTCAAGGAAAAGATCAAAGAAAAGATCCGAGCGAAATTCTTTATGCCACATGTGTGAATCTAAAGTTAATTGCAAGGGTCGAAGATGAAGGATGAATTGAAGAAGTTGCATAATGAAGGAACCAAAATTTTTTTGTTGGCTTCAATGATTTTATCAAGGACTGACTTGTTGGAGTCTTGGTCTTGATTGTCTCAATCTGAGCTGAAACTACTAGTGGAAGAATTTAATTGGGTTTTCCCCTTCCTAGGGGTTTTGCCCTGGCTAAGTGCATATATCTTGTGTTCTCTTTTGTTTGTGATCTTCATTGCTTGGCATTAGTCTTGATGATAAGAACAAAACAATTTGAAATAAGATCTAATAAGTAAATATCACAAGATAACGTCATAGTATAAGAGAAATCAAGCTAAAGAATCTAAATATATGATGCCCTAGATTTTTCAATAGTTTCAACCTCTAAGGGAGTGACAGGTACGTGGTACATCCGTCAAATGGCCGATGTCATGTGAAATACTGATGGAACGAAGTGGGGTAATAGGGAGGGCTCCAAGCCACATGCCATGATACAAGGAGCTCTAATGAGGGAAGCCCACACTTGGGTGTACAAATGTAGGAGAGAGAAATCGTGGTACATGAGTTACCCCTGCCTTTGTTTTCCCACCCTTCCTCATATGCCTTTTTCCTTTTATTGATTTTTCTTTTATAGCTACTTGGCGCTCCAGAGGATGAGAGCATGATGTGAATGATATAGCAGGGGATAACCCCCTTAAGGTTGGGCATTTCATCGCCTACCAAGGGTTGGGACAATCATGGGTTCCTTAAGGATACAGGGGAGCAATGTAGGGGCCCTAGGAACCAGGATTATGGCCATGATGATACGGGTAGAGCTCATGTTGGCTTTTGCCCACATGCTAAATTTGTATGTCCTGACCATCTTTTGCATTTTATGGTACATTTCCTGTTGAGAGTGGCCAAATTATGCTTTTTAATTTCTTTTTAGTTGCATCAGCCTTCGAGGCATAGTTCCAGGCCCGACCCAAAGTGTGGACAAGTGAAGGAGGAGGCTAAATCCTTATGGACCCTGGACAAATGTGGACCCAGATGGGAAATATGTGAAAAGGGGTCATAATGAGTGGAGGGGAGTGATGTATGTGATGTCAGGAAGCGGGACCACGCAACCAAAATCGAGGTTTCCCATGTAATGTCATTCCTAAAGCTAGTAGCCAATAGAGGAGATCCCACGGGACTAGGATACAAGGTTAACCACCAAGTTGGACAAGGGGACAAGAGTACAAACCAAACCCATTCTTTCTGCTGAATCCCCCCACTAATCCATGCGCAGAAGTATCCATAACAACTAAGCAAAAATACCCAACTACATAATGAAAGCCATACCTTCAGGGTTGGAAGGCCCACCTTCAAACATACGATCATGACAGATGGGTGAGGGTGCATAATGGCTAGCTCAAGTGTCAGAGGTGGTGGCACATCGAGCTATCTGAGGGCTGCAAGGGGTTGTTGGCTGTCACCTGAAGACAATCTAGGAGAAAAAAATTTCATATGGGTGTCACCTTAAATGATGTTTTTTGAGTTTAAAACTTTCTTGATTAAGTGGTGAGCTTGTGACACTCAGAGACCTTTCCAACGGTGCAAGAATCGCATAAATCAGAGTTCGTATGCAAAAGTTATGCCTCTCGAAAGTTGACCTACCATGTTTGACCACCATGGTACAAGTGGATGCCACGTCAATCCCCTTTACTCAGGCATGTACAGTTAGCCACGTGGGTATTGTTACCGCTCAAACTAACATGAGTCATAAAGGGGCAATTGTTAGGACAAGGGCAACAATGGAGACTTAGCCCACTGTCACCTCTGTGAAAATTCGGAAACTCGAATCCTATTGCAGCAACTGGAAATAATTATCCTAATTGTTAAATTAATTTTTAACAATTTATTTACTATTTGCTACAGCAAATATTGAATCAATCAATTGCAACCTACACAAATAAAATTGTGGAAGAAATAAACGCTGGAAGAAATGCTAGCACACTCACATAAATTTACACAGTTATTTTTGGACCAATGTCCCTGGAAAAACCCAACTTGGGAAAACCGGTGCAGCAGTGAGGGTTTATTTTATTATGCAGCAATGAAATTTGAGTACATCTATGGATGCCCAACTGGCAATCCAAACAACAAGAAAATCTGAGTAAAATACTGAAGGGAATTACCCTTCTCCCACAGGCAATCTCTGGCTAGACTTTCCCTATCAAAACTCGGCCTCCTGGAGCACTGTGTCAGCCTCTGCGCTGCTCTGCATAGTTGGCTGGATGGCTTGCTCTAGACTAGGCTCAGATGAAGTCGTTCTGCCTCTGGAAGCTAAGAAAATCGTCTCTTTGACCCTCTAGGACTCCTTCCCGACCTCTGGAACTGAGAACGAATTTTTCTCCTCACCAAATCGATCTGCCTGACTGAAGCACTGCGCAGTCCCTCAGCGTTGCCTCTCTAGGATAATTCGACTCACTTGCTGCTGCCTCCCCGAATCTAGAAAATCTTTCCTCTGGCTCACTATCCCTGCCCCTCAATCACTGCTTCGATCTCACTAGCTCTCTCTCCAACAACTGACTGCTGCTACTCTGGAAATCGAACTGCTGAAGTGATTTCTCCAAGTGCCATCAAATTCTTCTTATAATCCTCTATTGAGACTTCAACGACCAAGATTATATCTTAATCCATGGCTAGGATTAACTTGAATCCGATCCGTGTGAGTTTCTAGAACATTCACACCATGACTAAATTAATTTTTATTAATTAGTCATATTCCTCAAGTTTAGACTTAGGAAATATTTAAAAACTAACTAATAATCTAATTAAGTCATTTCTAGGCAGAATTTCCAAAAACGATTTCTGGGTTTTGGAGATCTCATACATTCTAGCCTATCCACAAAATTTCAAGGCTAGAACACATTTGGTGCTACAAAAACTAACAACCTAAGCTAAGGCTCCAAACTCTTTACGGACTTTCACTGATGGGAGGAGACCCGATATGAGGACTCACTTACAAATAATATATCAATGCAATGGATAAGAAGTGATTCCAATCACCATTTCCAAGGAGAAACTCAAAATTGGGGCTTGTTTGCATTGTAAGCAAGGTGTAGAGTAGTAGATATCATTTTGTTAAGTAAGCCATTCATCTATGACCATTTCCATGAGAGGTAGTCATAACTGACTAATTTCTCATGATTTTTTAATAGTCCACTTAGCACTCATTGCATTGGGTGATGCTCACAGGGGTGAAGAAGTGGAATTGAAACTAGTGAAAAGAATCACATAGCGTCAATCATCACTTCCAGGGCTTGCACCCAGTAACCAGGACTTCCTAGGAGGTCACCCATCCCAAATTGCCTCTGGCTCAAGTGCGCTTAACTATGGAGTTTTCCCCACAATCAAGCCCACTTAGCAAATGGGGTAGCAAGCTAAGTGGGCTTGATTGTGGGGAAAACTCCACAGTTAAGGGCACTTGAGCTAGAGGTGATCTAGGATGGGTGACCTCCTAGGAAGTCTTGGTTACTGGGTGCAAGCCCCGAAAGTGATGATTGACACTATGTGATTCATTTCACTAGTTTCAATTCCACTACTTCACCCCTGTGAGCATCACCTGATGCAATGAGTGCTAAGTGGACTATTCAAAAATAATGAGAAATTAGTCAGTTACGACTACCTCTCATGGAAATGGTCCTAGATGAATGACTTACTTAACGCAGTTAAACCCCAAAATGATATCTAATATAATGCACTGCGAAAACCCCCAATACTTAAGGTGTAGCGTTTTTCTAGGAAAGGTTGATGAGGATTTTAAGGTTAGGTTTAGGGAATATGTCATACAATGGAACTTCCTATTCCTCAAAATCCTTATGGAACTTGGATTCCTAAGTGATCTTTGAAAAGTTAGCTTTGATAGGAAATGGGACCAGTGTTTTACGAAACGGCCGGGTTGACTCCGAAACGGCCGTTTCGATCCGGGTCATTAAAAAAAATTGCAACCCGGCCTTATGACTCGGCTCGGTGACCGGGTCAGCTATGACCCGGCCGAGTCAGCCAATGACTCGGCCGGGTCATAGCTGACCCGGTCAACCCGGCCGGGTCACGACAAAAAACGGCCGTACCGTTTCCAAACCGCTGGGCAGCGTTTTAACATGAAAAAAATTAACTTTTTGCTGATTTTTGGCTGATTTGGTTAGGGTTTGTGGACATGAAAAGGTTTATGTGATTAGTTAAATGCATTTGGGGTCCATTTCCCCCTCCCAAACTCTATTTAAGACAGCCAAATGCTCTCATTTCACTCACAGCAGTCTTATGCATTTGAGTGAGAGTCTTCTTTGAGAGTTAGTGAGCAGTTCTTGAGCTTGTTTTGGAGCAGCAGTGAGGAGTCTTGGAGGAGCATTGTAGCTGGAGTGAGGAGCTTCTTGGGCAGCCATTTGGAGCAGCATTGAGGAGCTGATTTTTGGAGCAAGTTTGAGGAGGCAGTTTGTGCCTGGAGGTATTTTTTTCCACCTCTATAAATCTGTTTTTACTTATTAAATTTTAGGTGCATATAAAGATAGCTTAGAGAGTGTTTTTAGTCAAATAAATGAACATTGAATCAATTTTTATTTTTATTTTTCATTTTCAGATTGTTTTCCTAGTCAAAAAATGGCACCTAGAGCAAAAGATGTTGCTTGGGCATATGTTGAAATGGTTGATAATGAGATGTGTTGCAAGTTTTGCCATAGGAAAATTAAGTCAGGTCCTGGGGGGATTCATAGGCTGAAACAACACTTGGCAGGGATTAGAGGCAATATTACTGCATGTCAATCTAAGGAAATTGGGGAGATTAGAAAGACTTTGTTGGAAAGCTTTGAAAAATTTCAAGAACAAAAGACTAGGCAAAAAGAGATACAGGATGAAATTGGGAGGAAGAGGGAGATACAAAGAATGATGGCTGCCAACCCCCACTATGAGTTTGAGGGTTCTTCCTCTATCCCTCAAACTGATGCATCAAACCCTTTCCGTTATGTTCCTCCCTCTTATGCTTCTGTTCAAGATAAGGGAAAGGGTAGAATGAAGGGTGATGGGACTATCAAAAGTTTTTTCACTCACTCAGCCTCCTCTCCATCAGATGCACATGGTCCTGAAGTTAGTAAAGGTCTTTCTCAGCCCACTTTAGATGACCATTGGAAGAAAGAATTGAGGGAGACTGCTTGTGACTACATAGCTAGATGGTGGTATGATGCTGATATCCCCTTTAATGCTGCTCGTTCACCATATTATGAGCCTATGTTTGAGGCCATACATGCTGCAGGAAAAGGCTTCAAAGGCCCTACTATGCAAGAGCTAAGGGGGGTTCGTTTGCAGAAAGAAATTTCATCAATTAATGAGTATTTGCAAGATTTCAAGGAATCATGGGCAAGAACAGGGTGTACCATCATGTCAGATGGATGGACTGATCAAAGAAACCGTACCATCATAAACTTTCTTGTCTTCTGCCCACAGGGAACCATGTTTTTAAAATCAGTTGATGCATCTGATAAGGTAAAAGATGGCCACTTGTTGTTTCAGCTATTGGATGAGGTTATTCAGGTTGTGGGGGTGGCTAATGTTGTTCAAATCATCACAGACAATGCCTCTAACTATGTTCTTGCTGGTAGACTGTTAGAGGAAAAACACAAGACCATCTTTTGGACCCCATGCGCTGCACATTGCATAGACCTCATGCTTGAGGATATTGGGAAATTAGATTGGGTCAGAAACACTGTAGATAATGCCAAAAGCATAACAAAATTTATCTACAATCATACACTGGTTTTGAGTCTCATGAGGAAACACACTGGAGGCAAGGATATTATTAGGCCTGCCATCACTAGATTTGCTACACATTTTTTGACATTGCAATCTATGCTTTCCCAACATAGAAACTTGCAAAAGATGTTTTCCAGTGATGATTGGAATAATAGCAGTTGGTCTAACAAACCAGAAGGCAGAGAATTGAGAAGGAAAGTCCATGATGAAACTTTTTGGAGAAAGGCAACAAAGATTGTGAAGGTTGCTGAGCCACTAGTTAAGGTGTTGCGGTTGGTGGATGGGGAAAGGTTGGCTATGGGCTTCATTTATGAGGCTATGGATCAAGCAAAGGAGCAAATAAAGGCAGCATACAAGGATAGAGTGGCAAAGTATGGGCCCATTTGGGCAATCATTGATGAAAGATGGAACAATCAACTCCATCGCCCTATACATGCAGCTGGGTATTTTTTGAACCCACAGTATCATTATAAAGCTAAGGAGTCAGGAGCTTTGAGGGGGGAGGTCAGAGATGGACTGGTTGATTGCATTGAGCGCATGGTCCCATCGGAGTCTGATCAGCTACTGATACATCAGCAGGTCACATCCTTCACCAATGCAACAGGTACCTTTGGGAAGAACCTAGCAAAGATTGCAAGAGAAGCAGATGAGCCAGGTAAACAAAAATTTCAATTTTCAATTTCTCAATTTCAAGTTAGATATAATTTGTAATTTTGTTGAGCTTCAGCCTTCATCTAACTCATAATTCATTACACTCCTATGTTTTTTGCAGCACAATGGTGGGAGGCCTTTGGTGGCCACTGCCCTGAATTGCAAAGGTTTGCAATTCGTATTTTGAGTCAAACTTGCAGTGCATCTGGGTGTGAGCGCAATTGGTCTGTCTTTGAGAGGATTCACACAAAGAAGAGAAACCGTTTGGAGCAAAAACGGTTGAATGATCTAGTTTTTGTCCAATACAACCTTCGGCTCAGACGGAACCAATTGCTGAACAAAAGACCTGATTCAATCCCATTGTGTTGGAAGACATTGATCCAACATCAGATTGGGTAGTGGAGAGTCGTCTACCAGAGTTTGATCCTGATGAGGATCTTGATGAACTTGATGTTGGAGATCCACTGCAACATGTTCAGTTGAATGCAGATCCCAATCCACCAGCCTCAGTCTCACAGCCAGCTAGTAGGACTCCAGTTGTAGGTGCTTCGCCTTCCTCTGCTCAGCCACGACAGAAGCGCAGCCGCATTTGTACTCTATCTCAGCTTGCATCTGCTTCACAGCCTAGTGGTACTGGTACTGGCACCACTTCTACAGTTGCAGTTGGAGACGATGATGATGAGGAGGAGTCATGGGGCCCCTTGTCTGGCTCTGCCTCTGATGATGATGATCCAGAGATTGGTCGAGATGATCTTGGCTCCTCTGGCAGTAGCCAGTAGCTACTAGCCTCCTTGGTTATTTGTATTTTGTTTTGACTCTTGAGTCTTTGATCATGTATGACAGACTACAGTTGACTATGTATTTACTATTGCCATTGGGTACACCGTACCATTTTGATATAATGGATTGGTTCATGAGCCTACTTTGATCATATGTTGTCTTCCATGTATATTATAATGTTGTGTGTTTCGAAACTTGAATGAAAATATTTAAAATTATGTTTAAACTATTTAAAATTATGTTTTTTTATAAAAAAAATAAATATTTAATGTATTTTTTACAACGACCGAGTCATTGAAATCGAGCCGGCCGAGTCATTGCCGTTTCCGTTTCCGTTTCCGAGTCGATCCTCGGCCGAGTCCGAATCCGAGTCCGTTTTGTAAAACATTGAATGGGACCACATGGGACCAAATGGACCCCAAGTTAGGTCAAGGGGGGAGGGTTTAGCAACCAATGATGGCCTTGACCTAATCAGGAAAGAGAAGGGGGTCAAAGAAAAAAAATTCAATAAAAGGTGGCATAATGATCCCTATGAGGTAACTAGCTTAAGGAAAACCAAGGGCAAGAATTGGTCTTTGAGCTAGGGCTTGCGATATCTCAAGATCCCACCGTCAGAATCTCATGAGATTTGGAGGGATTCTTGAGGACACACCAGCATAGTTGTGGACCAAAAATTGAAGTATTTGGATGGCTAGATTGTGAGATATTCGATGACCTAGGTGACCTATGGGGCTAGACCTAGAAAGAAGAGGAGAAGGTGAAGAAAAATAAGTTTTAGGGTGATCATCTATGGTGGGCTAGCGCCTAATGCTTTGGGGAGATTGGAGTCAAGAATGATTATGAATTCGGATTTGATTTTCTTGGCCAAGAAGCCTTAAAGGCAGCTTCATTTAGCACTAAAGCAAAGGAGAGCAGCTTCAAAGACTTTATACTTTGTTTTGCAAAATAGATGGCTTATCAAGATAAATTTCAACCATGAAATATCCCTGGGAACATTTATTCATCATACATGGACCATACATGAAGCATCACTATCCAGAAACAAAATTTCCACAACTTCACAATAATAGATGTAGCAAATTAGCCCTAGAATAGCGAAAGCCCAGCAACAATATATGTGACAAAAATAGAGCAAAGAATAGCATTAAAATTGCACTTACATGTATTAGAATATATCTAACCATAAAAAATTTGCCAAACAAGAAGCTCCAAGACATGAAAATGATCCAAACATCAAAATTCATTCCATGCTCCAAAATTTCATCCACCAAGAAGGATAGCAAAGTTCTCTAAAGAGATACAAGTCCAACCAAGTTATGATGCTAAAATGAATTCACATCACTTGTATTTATACACTTCTAATGAGTTTGATTTAGCTAATTAGGCCCACATTATCCCCTACAATAAAATAATGTGCAAAATGTTGAAGAATCAAGGGCAATCAGGTGAAGTGTGATTCTTCTTGACTTGATAACAATTTGTGGTGTCTTTTTACTTTCCTTGTTAGCTTAATCTTCTTCTTATTATTAATGCATGTGTGTGTACTTCATCAAATTACTACCAAAAACATAAGAACAAAAACACAAGATGTTGGCTCTCTACCAAGGCCAAAACCTCTCTTCTCTTGAGAGGAAAACTCTTTAGTAAGTTTCTCTTATTGAAGCTTCTTATTGATCAATGCCAAACCCTAGACCCTTTACTAGAATATCCTCCAATCACAAGTCAAGTCCTTTCTCCTTTCTGGACTTAGTTCCCCGACACTTAGTCTTCCTTATTCCGACACTTTGTTCCCCGCAACTTCGTCCTCCTTCTGGCACTGCGCTCTTCTTTCAACTGTTGGTAGACCTTGTTGCACTTGCTCTACAAGAGGTGTTTTATCCTTGATCTTTAGTACACATAAGGAGTCCTTTCTCTCTTGCCCAACTGAGCTCTTACTTGAGATATAGTTGCAGACCTGTTATTACAGTAGTGCAGCCCTGTTTCTTCGCACATGTGAGGGGATTTCTTGTGAGATTTCACCTCTTCCTTCTTTACTTGAGTGACCTCTTCCTTCTTTACTTGAGTGAGGGGCCTTATAGGCCTAATTATCTAGCCCAAGCAATGAAGTTTATGTGACTGTGATAGAGGGATGTTATGACCGTAGGGAGACCCTCTCCTTTTTCGCACGTGTGACTGTATTCAGCCCTAGAACAGACTTCCAAGGCTCGGTATTTCGTCTTCCTCCTTCACTGCACTAGAGGCTCCTTTTCTTCGCTCTTCCTTCACCTTAACTCGTCTTCTATACTCGTTGATTTCAGAGGAATGGATGCTTGACGTTGGAGGAGTGGACATCCTCTATATATAGAGGATTGTCCCTCCTTTTAGGCCGACTAGAAGACTGTAGGCTGACTTGACTTATTTAATTTGGATTGCTTCTTTTGATGGTGCCACATGCTTGGAGGAGACTTGACTTTGCTTGGAGGTGTCTTCTTTGACTCTCATACATAATTATACCTAGTTTAACATGCCCTTAAGGTCTTCAATATTTTCTTTTGACCATTTGACTCACCTATAACACTTTAACATGTGCTAGAACTATTTCAATGAGCAAGAAACTCATTGTCATATATTATAAAAATAATATTTCTTTTCTTGAATAAATACAAATATCAAAAGTACATTTATGAAGACCGAACCTAGTTACATTTCCTTCAACACTCCCTCTTAACTAGGGAGGTATTCATACAACATTACAAGGTGTTTGGTTATGTTTCAATCTTGAAGAATTCACATAAGAGAAACCGGATTGGCAATCCATCTGTTATAGCATCATAGTAACCAACATTGTTTCCACAGCAAGGCCTTAACTGACAACGCTATCTCTCAATAGATCAGAGCACAATGTTTGCGAGACCAATGACTTATAGACACCTTAGTCATTGTCTCTCAAGGTACATACCCACCCAGGTGTTCACTGAGTATGACCTTCTAGGACTATTGTTATCTTGGGTTCCCATCACTCAAAGAATATCGTTCATCTTGCCTACTCTTGTCTTGGATGCCCTACACATCCTCAAAGAGTATCGGATGCCAGATGATTACCCAATCCTCCCATTCTTTCTTCCCAAGTGAAGACAAGAATGTTGTGTCTATCAATTCCTCTCAGTTGAGGAAGACATGTCCAAATATCCTCTGACAAGGTACTTGTCCAAGTTCCTTTGTAATTGTGAACTTGTTATAACTCCCTCTTAGCTAGGGACTTGTCCATTCATCAACAAATTCTTCTTCGTGGGTCATTTAGCTGCTTGATCTCCTTCTTTCTTTTGATGTCATGAAGTCTTTGTTCGAACTTCTTCCTGGTAGGGCACTATCCATCGATCACTTTCCTTCCTAGTTAGTCATGTCATTGCTTCCTTCTTAGAAAGTGGCCTTCTTGTCCTATATCAAGTTCTCTTGCCATCTGGTTACTCCTTGTCATCTTGTCTATGCTTCAGACTACTCTTCACATGGATGCTTTGTTGTACTTGATGCGTTGATCTAGTAGCCCTTCATGACTTCATCCTAATATTGCTTCAGCATTAAATGGTGTTTTTGTTGGATGGCTTCTTCATCATCACATCTTTGTAGAGTAGAATCAGTTATTTGCATCTTTCATATTTCCAAGGCCTTAATAGGTGTCAAGGGTCCTTTGATCTTTTCCTTTCTTAGTCAGAGTTGTCTTGCCTTCTTTCGGGAGATGTCTTCAAAGTATTTTGTCATATAGTAATTCTTGGTGATCATGGTGTTCTTCAAGTGCTTGATCTCTTTCCTCAATTGCTTCTTCTTGGATAGATTGTTCAACCACCTTATGCTCCTTGTAGGACTAGTCAACATTTCTTATACTCCTTATGTGAGTATTTTCTTTTGTTGACCTTCATTGCATTGCAGTACATGCCTTTGAGCATGTCATTGGTGAAAGAGATTCTTTCTTAGTTGATCATGTTATAGAACTATTCCCATGACAAATAATATACAAATGATAACATGACTAAACTTTGATGCATACATACCTCATCTTGATTCTCCTTTGATCATCTTAGCTTCATTTGGTTGTCCTTGGTGTGGCCCTTCTTGCTTCATCTTAGCTTGCATGCATATCATCCTTTTCTTGAATCCCATGAATGGGATTCCCAATGAGACATCTGCTTTTGTTTATGAATCTTCTTTTGAAGATTCCATCATAAGATCTTAAAGACCCTTACCTTGCAAATGTTTCTTTCCTTTTGATGATGGAAGTCTTCTAAGATTCTTAATCATGATCAATTTTCTTTCATTGTGGATGAGGTCTTATTCTAGGTATGCTCCTTCTACATGAATATCTTGAGCTATATCTACCATGCTCCTATATTCTAGAAGATATTTCTAACCATGCATTTTGTTCTCATTTATAAATGCTCTTTCTACATGAGTATTTTGAACTCTATGTATATCATGCTTCTAGATTCTAGAAGATGTTTCTAGCCATGCAATTTTATTCTATTCCTACATGCTCCTATATTACTCAAAACTTTGAAAGAAGACCTTAAGTAAAGAAGTAGACTTAGTCATAGTAGAGATCCAGAGGATCTTCCTTCTTTTGCTTCTTGTCTTCTTCTTTCATTTCTTGAGTCACATGAGCTTTTTCCCTTTTTCTTTTGTTGTTGTTGTCCTTCTTAAGTTTAGGACAATTCCTTTTGTAGTGTCCATATTCTTGGCATCCAAAGCATTGGACTTTGGACATATCTTTGTTGTTTGTTCTTCGTGGACCAAATTTGCCAAACTTTCCCTTTCTCTTGGCCATGGTAGCAAATGCTTGCTCCTTTGATCCCACATCTTCCTTGGCTTTGTGTTAAATTGGCAACTAGGACCAAACTCCATGTGGGTCGGCTTATTTATGGCAGCTGATATTTTTATTGGATCCCTCTTGTCGAGAGGTGTACGATTGATTCAAAGATCATCCGATTCCGATAAGTATTTATGGAGATATGAATTTATTTTGTTTATGTAATTATTTCAAGCCGACCAGCTCTTATGTAGGCTCTAGAAGCCCAATAGACGTGTCTATTCATCATCCACGTTTTAGTATAAATAGAAGAGGATTTGAAGTCATTTGGCAACTCACTTCAAGTGATCTCCTCTCCACGTCTTGGGTTTTTGGAGAAGGAGATACACTATGGATTACGCTGGCCTATGGTGCCCTAACTGCTATGATGCCCTAATTGCTGTAATGCCCTAGCCAGCCGCAGGCTTATGAGGATGAAAACAAATCTTATACGCTGGACCTTATATGCTGTCCATGGAAACTTTTATACACAGTTTATGAAGCCGCAGTAAGACCCTATGTGCAGTCACGGAAACATTCATACGATGTCATGTATACAAAGAATAACGCGGCCATGGTCAACACTGTTATGTATACGCAGAAGAACACATGTCAAAAGCAACAGCCGCATATGGAACGTAGTCTATACACACACAGCTGGAGCACTTAGCCACTATCCACATGGTAGCCACAGTGATATAAGAAGCCGCTGTCATAAAGGGTAACCGCAGCTGCTGTGATATGGAGAGAGCCACAATCAAGCCGCAGAAAGCCACAGTGATGGTAAGGGAAGGCCGCAGTTAAGTGCAAGGGTGCCACGTAACCAAGGTGAGCCGCAGTCTTGATAAAGACTTATTAACACGCAGTTAATAAAGGGTTTATACGCAGTTATGAAGAGTCATACACACAGTTCAACATGATACGTTGTTTCATGGTGAAATCAAGGAAACCTGATACGCTATTCATAGTGAAACCCTATACACTGTAATGAAGACCTGTTAACGCTGTAATGGAGACCAGTTAACGCAGTTAATGGAGACCTGTTAACGCAGAAGAACTTCACTCTCTAAAATTTCAGATATAGTAGCCGCAGTCTAAACGTAAGGTGTAACTCGGGTACGGGGACCTGCATTCGTATGGATTCGCATTGAATTAAGGTATCCCAGATTGATGGAACAGCAAGGTTCAAGGAGATGTGACACAGACTAAATACATATCTCGGCATACCTGAATTAGATGACGCAATGATGTATGGGCAGTATGATGTAGATCATGGACATCATGATGTATGGGCAACGTGATGTATGAGATCATGAGCAGCATGATGATGCATTGTTGCAGCATGATGAAGCAACGAGAAGGCAGAGGCAACAACATGGTGGGCAGCACTATGAGATCATGTGCATGAGCAGTACAATGATACATTAGCAGGGGCAGTAGCATGATGATGATGCACATTAGTTTGAGTAGCATTATGATGGACAAGATCATGGACATGGGTAGCATGATGATAATCATGATTAGTGCAGCATGGTGCAGTATGCAGTGGTGCAACTAGAGAACCAGATGCAGCACAATGATAGGTATCAGTTGAAGCAGAATGTCTTCAACTGATCTCATCGTTATAGGAGATGATCTATACTTAGATCTAGACAAGTCAAAGTGTTGACTTCTGTTGTAAATGTACCATCTCTCTCTCTCTCTTTCTCTGCTGAACTTTGAAGAACATAAAAGAAGTATTGATCAAGGGTTTCCCCACACATTGTGGGGTTTGTCCCTGGCTAGCGCCACATCTTGTGTCCTCTTGTCTTAGCTTGTCTTCTACAATTTATATTTATGTTCTATCTACAATTTACTTTATGCTGATGTGATTGCTAATATGGAAAAGAAATTAAATAAATTGCTCTGCATAGAACATACCAAAAATTAACATGGTATCAGAGTTGAGGTGAAGACAATGCCCAAGCAAAAGTGAAAGAGCAATCACCAAAGACAGTTGGGACAAGACAAAAGGACCAATGGATTCTTCACAATTCACTTAGGGTGAAGTCGAAGCAGAGCATATTATCAGAATGGCGCAACAGAACTTCTGATAGCATACCTAAAGATCACTTCATTGGGAAGTTCGGATCTAAGGGTGGAAGGAAAGGTAGATGTCTTGGTTATGAGTTCAGCCCTTATATGAAGGAGTGTCTGAATGGCAGAGATGCAGGTCATCAAGGACACGGCCGACCCTTCAAGGAAGCAAGGAACCCCAGGAATGGAAGTTGAAGGTTTTAAGGTGGCATTCATCGATGGAAAGGTACGTGTTTGAAAATAGAATTTTCAAAGATGCTTTTGAGTTCAGGGATGTATTAAGTTACAGGAAGTCCACTGGGGACCATGTCCATTGAGACATAGCACCGGAGGTGACAGGGAAGCTTGAATTCAAAAGGAGCATGAAGGTACATGTCTGAGATGTACCGAAGGAAAATCTTATAAGGGGACCATTCCCCTCATGCAGCAGGTCCACAAGCTTGGAACAACCCAGGAGTTTGAGACTCATGATCTGGAATCTCATGTATACAGGTGGAAGAAAGTCCTCTATGGCTTGAAGCAAAACACCTCAGGTGTAGTATGAGAGGATTGATAGTTGTCTAATGCAGCTAAGATTCATTAGGAGTGAAACTGATCCAAACCATTACTCGAAGGTTGTGGATGATAAACCTCTCATACCGGCACCTATGTCTGAAAGGTGCAGACCCTCTCATTTATAAGAGGCAAAGGGAGTTGGATTCCGAATGTGGAAAGATAAACTACAAGACTACCTCAAGGATCTTAACTTTCAAGAAGTTATATGGTAGTGATGTCGGACCAAATTTGGGAAATGCCTCTGAGTTTCATAAACTCATTCGCGTTAATGTTCTTGGAGAAACTCCGTCCGGACATATAGGTTGCAGCTCATATTTGGTTGAGCCTCATTGGATTGGTGCCATGAATCTTCTAAGATATCTTCAAGGCACAATCTCTCATGGATTGAGATAGACTGCCGAAAATATGAAACCACATGATTATTCGAATGATGAGTGGGCAGGCAGTGTGGAGGATCACTAAAGCACTTCTCAGTGTTGTTTCTCTTTGGAATCTGCTTCGATATCCTGGATGAGCAGGAAGCAGAAGTCGATGGCTCTGAGCACCGCCATGGCGGAATACATTGCTGCTAGTATGGCCTCCTATGAGGTAGTCTGGTTGGGGAAGCTCTTCAGTGCGTTGTTTGTACACATTATGAGTACCACTGGGATTCTCTGTAACAACCAGAGGTGGGATTCAATTAATGAGGAATCCCGCGTTCGACAATTGCTCCAGCAGATAGACATCAGATACTATTATCTAGTATATGTTAAGTCGATGAGCAAAGAGGCTCCATCGCACTGAGATGCTGTACAGGTCAGAGCCCTGGGGAAAGATCAAATTTGTGATTTTCCCGAACGACTTGGAGTCGTCGAGAGACCTTTGTAAAAGGGTCTTTCTTGTTGCATACATTGAGCTTTGGGAGCTCAGGGGGGCTTGCGGTTCTTACTGGAGCAACATACGACCACAGGGTGACTCACCCTCCCCTAGTGGTGCGCACTGGAACAAGATGATTCGCTCTCTTATGGAACAGGATGATTCGCTCTCCTGTGTAGCAGGATGATTAGTTCTCCTGTGAGGCCTAGATTGATGTGTTCTCCATGGCAATTGTAGCAGGATTGATGTGTTCTCCTGTGAGGCCTGGATTGATGTGTTCTCCATGGCGATTGTAGCAGGATTGATGTGTTCTCCTGTGAGGACAGGATTGATTAGTTCTCCTGTTGAGGCATCCTACCCATGCAGTCTGGGACTCATGGGAAGTACCTCTCATCTGATCAATGAGCAGGGAAATGAAGTTAGGGACCATAGTAGTACCGATGGACGCATCGTTGTATCTACTGTACTCCCTACGCTAGGATGACCTCCATTGATCTAGGATCAATGATACTGGTCTGGGACCAGTGGTAGGAGTTGTACCATACAATGACGCTAACTTCGGGTCAGTTGAGACTGGTCTGGGACCAGTGGTACATACTCTGAGATTGACTTCGTGTCAGTGGAGGACTGGTCTGGGACTAGTGAGAGTGGTACATACTATGACGCTGACTTCGAGTCGGTTGAGACTAGTTTGGGACCAGTGGTACACTCTCTGAGCCTGAGATACTGGTCTGGGACCAGTGGTAGGAGTTGTACCATACTATGATGCTGACTTCGGGTCGGTTGAGACTGGTCTGGGACCAGTGGTAGATACTCTGAGACTGACTTCTTGTCAATGTAGGACTGGTCTGGGACTAGTGAGAGTGGTACATACTATGACGCTGACTTCAGGTTGGTTGAGACTGGTCTGGGACCAGTGGTACACTCTCTGAGCCTGCGATACTGGTCTGGGACCAGTGGTAGGAGTTGTACCATACTATGACGCTGACTTCGGGTCGGTTGAGACTGCTCTGGGACCAATGGTACGTACTCTAAGACTGACTTCATGTCAGTGGAGCACTGGTCTGGGACCAGTGAGAGTGGTACATACTATGATACTGACTTTGGGTCGGTTGAGACTGGTCTAGGACCAATGGTACACTCTTTGAGCCTGTGATACTGGTCTGGGATCAGTGGTAGTAGTACCCACTATGACTCTGACTTTGGGTCGGTTGAGGCTGGTCTGGGACCAACGGTACGCACTCTGAGACTGACTTCGGGTCAGTGGAGAATGGTATGAGACATTCTCGATCAATTCTTATTCTTTATAGTTTAGCAAAGTTGAGCAGAGCAGAGCTAGCAGAGCCAGTAGAGCTGAGCAAAGCAGAGCTAGCAGAGCTGAGCAAAGCCAGCAAAGCAAAGCAGAGCCAGCAGAGAAGAGCAAGTAGAGCTGAGCAGAGCTGGGCAGAGCAGTGCAAGGCACTGATGGCAAAGGCAGTACAGTAGGACTTATGGATCAGCGAATGGAGTTCTCCCTAGTTGAGAGGGAGTGTTGAATTGGCAACTAGAACCAAACTCCATGTGGGTCGGCTTATTTATGGCAGTTGATATTTTTATTGGATCCCTCTTGTCGAGAGGTGTACGATTGATCCGAAGATCATCCGATTCCGATAAGTATTTATGGAGATATGAATTTATTTTGTTTATGTAATTATTTCAAGCCGACCAGCTCTTATGTAGGCTCTAGAAGCCCAATAGATGTGTCTATTCATCATCCACGTTTTAGTATAAATAGAAGAGGATTTGAAGTCATTTGGCAACTCACTTCAAGTGATCTCCTCTCCACGCCTTGGGTTTTTGGAGAAGGAGATACACTATGGATTACGCTCGCCTATGGTGCCCTAACTGCTATGATGCCCTAAATGTTGTAATGCCCTAGCCAACCGCAGGCTTATGAGGATGAAAACAAATCTCATACGCTGGACCTTATATGCTATCCATGGAAACTTTTATACACAATTTATGAAACCGCAGTAAGACCCTATGTGCAGTCACGGAAACATTCATACGATGTCATGTATACAAAGAATAACATGGCCATGGTCAATGTTGTTATGTATACGTAGTATAACGGTCATGGAAACTCAACAATGTCATGTATACGCAGAAGAACGCATGTCAAAAGCAACAGCTGCATATGGAACGTAGTCTATACACGCACAGCTAGAGCACTTAGCCACTGTCCACATGGTAGCCACAGTGATATAAGAAGCCGCTGTCATAAAGGGTAACCGCAGCTGCTGTGATATGGAGAGAGCCACAATCAAGCCGCAGAAAACCGCAGTGATGGTAAGGGAAGGCCACAGTTAAGTGCAAGGGTGCCACGTAACCAAGGTGAGCCGCAGTCTTGATAAAGACTTATTAACACGCAGTTAATAAAGGGTTTATAGTATATACGCAGTTATGAAGAGTCATACACGCAGTTCAACATGATATGTTGTTTCATGGTGAAATCAAGGAAACCTGATACGCTATTCATAGTGAAACCCTATACACTGTAATGAAGACCTATTAACGCTGTAATGGAGACCAGTTAACGCAGTTAATGGAGACCTGTTAACGCAGAAGAACTTCACTCTCTAAAATTTCAAATATAGTAGCCGCAGTCTAAACATAAGGTGTAACTCGGGTACGGGGACCTGCATTCGTATGGATTCACATTAAATTAAGGTATCCCAGATTGATGGAACAGCAAGGTTCAAGGAGATGTGACACAGACTAAATACATATCTCGGCATACCTGAATTAGATGACACAATGATGTATGGGCAATATGATGTAGATCATGGACATCATGATGTATGGGCAGCGTGATGTATGAGATCATGAGCAGCATGATGATGCATTTTTGCAGCATGATGAAGCAATGAGAAGGCAGAGGCAGCAACATAGTGGGCAAACTATGAGATCATGTGCATGGGCAGTACAATGATACATTGGCAGGGGCAGTAGCATGATGATGATGCACATTAGTTTGAGCAGCATTATGATGGACAAGATCATGGACATGGGCAGCATGATGATAATCATGATTAGTGCAGCATGGTGTAGTATGCAGTGGTGCAACTAGAGGACTAGATGTAGCACGATGATAGGTATCAGTTGAAGCAAAATGTCTTCAACTGATCTCATCGTTATAGGAGATGATCTATACTTAGATCTAGGCAAGTCAAAGTGTTGACTTCTGTTGTAAATGTACCATCTCTCTCTCTCTCTGTGGAACTTTGAAGAACATAAAAGAAGTATTGATCAAGGGTTTCCCCACACATTGTGGGGTTTTTCCCTGGCTAGCGCCACATCTTGTGTCCTCTTGTCTTGGCTTGTCTTCTGCGATTTATATTTATGTTCTATCTGCAGTTTACTTTATGCTGATGTGATTTCTAATATGGAAAAGAAATTAAATAAATTGCTCTGCATAGAACATACCAAAAATTAACACTTTGAGTCTGATTTCCTCTGTCTTGCATAGAGACCACATTTTACTTAGTGTGGTAGCTTCCTTCTTGGCATATATGCTTGATGTGAAGTTGCCCCAATCCTCAAGTAGAGCATTGAGTACTGCAGTTGTCATTTCTTTGTCGAACATGACTTCCCCTAGCTCTTGAAGTTGATCCCTCATCTTAGAGATCTTCATGAAGTAGAGAGCTATTCCTTCCTTTGATATCTTCATCTTATACAATTCATTTCTTAGAGATATCACTTCTCCAGCTATGGTTACCGAGAATAGCTCTACTAGTTTATCATAGATTTCTTTTGATGTTTCAAATTTGGAGACATAAGGAATGAGAGAGTCTTTGATAGATTCTATTAGAATCCTTTGAGCACTTGTCTCATCCTTATTGTTCTTGGCTATGGGTTGGGTTTGTTCCTTAGCAGGGATAGTGATATTCCCTATTGTATGTTCTAGAAGTTCATTCTCCTTGAGAAGTAAATCAGTCCTCTTCTTCAATGCAAGAAAGTTATTGGTACCTACCAATTTGCAGCTTTCCTTGCAAAAAGACATTGATGTATATTTAGAAGGGGACATATACTTACTTGATTAATTTTGAGATGTAGTAGACTTGCTTTCCCCTTGAAGACTAGATGGCTTGCCTTCCTTATATCGTGATGTTCTTCAAGTTGCCTTCTCCAAGTGGACTTGCTTGATGATGAGATTTGCTTGATGACTTGTAGATGATCTAGGTCCCTCTTTGATCTACTCTTCTTTGTAGGTGCCTTTATGTAAGGCTCTTCTTCTTACTTTGTAGTCTTATTTGATGAATGATAGATTGTAGACCTTCTTGTCCTTGAAGTGATTGAGACTTCTTGGCTTGATGCTTCAACTTTTGTAGGTGTCCTTCCTTGATGAGTGTCCTTGAGATGCCCTTTCCTTGATGTGTCACCTTATTTCCAATACCATGTTGAAGAATCAAGGGCAATCAGGTGTAGTGTGATTCTTATTGACTTGATAACAATTTGTGGAGTCTTTTTACTTTTCTTGTTAGCTTAATCTTCTTCTTCTTATTAATGCATGTGTGTGTACTTCATCAAACTACTACCAAAAACATAAGAACAAGAACACAAGATTTTGGCTCTCTGCCAGGGCCAAAACCTCTCTTCTCTTGAGAGGAAAACTCTTAAGTAAGTTTCTCTTATTGAAGCTTCTTATTGATCAATGCCAAACCCTGGACCCTTCACTAGAATGTCCTCCAAGCACAAGTCAAGTCCTTTCTCCTTTCTGCACTTAGTTCCCCGGCACTACAAGACATATCATCGCACCTTGAGATTCAATAGACGACTAGAGATAATGTGATATTTGTTAGACGGGGTAGAGAACAGTTACTGAGAGATTAGGGAACAGTTAGTGAGAGACGTTTCTTCTGCTGGAGAACCTAGCTTTTAGAATACAAAAGGTTTCACAACAAGAAGTCAGGTCCATTGTCAATTTATCCTATATATCAAATTGTCTCAATATACAAGAACACATATATTTTATGAATATGGTAGCAAACATAAAAGATACTTGTATGTGGATGATTGAAAACAATGAATTTACCTATACCAGCCAACGATAATGAGCTTGAACCACCAGGTACCTTTAATGAAGTTCGAAATTTTACATTTGTAGCCGGCTCCACAATAAAGTCTTCAGTTCCAACTACAGTCATTTCCATATAAAACCGTCAATAAAAGCCCCACTCTATTCTTCTGATAATAAACATATAATCTTCTCTTTACATTCAAGAAAAAATTTCATGGGGCATATTAAACTTTCAATAATTTCTAACTTTAACAGAGAAATGCAGGTGATGACACATGATATTAGGAATCCCATATATTCCTTGATAGAAATATTTCATCCAACAAAGGAAAACATACAATACTTAAATCATTATGATCTGCATGCTATATATAATACCACTTTGAAAGTAATGAGACATACTGAATCTAGGGGCCTTGGTTCACTAGTGAGGTCAATGGAGTATTTAGCTGTCCCCCAGGGTTCCATTCTCAATATGGTCTGCCACACCTGAATGGTATGAATCTAAGATGGATGAAGATGGATGCAACTCTTGGGTAATTTTGCATAATAGCTACACTTCAGACAGAGTCTTGGGTAATATTTGCAAGCTGTGAGGTGCAGCCTCAACCTTGAGGCATATTTCTTGGAGCACTTTAACCAAAGAAAAAATCCCAGCATTGTTGATCCATGCTCGATTCCCCCATATTAATTGAGGTTGCAAACATGAATTATTTAAAGAAAGTTGCAATGTGGGGCTCCATTCTCAGTTCCTCAATCATTGTTTTGTATGTTTTTCACCCTATTACCACCAGAAAATGCATGTTCATTTTGCTTTTTTAGTAGCACTACACCAGGAGATGTGAACTTTGGGAGCTTGGTAGGAGGCACTGGTTCAAGCATCACCTTATTATCATGCATGGGGGAGAGAGTGATAAAAATCCATATGATCACCTTTTTTTTCACACGTTGAATAATGTTTACACGTTTGAAGGTGTGCTTCATTGTTGAGTTCACATTTTTGGAGGCAACATTGCACATGTGGAAGCATCTTGATTCTTACCCTTGGGAGTCGGGACACATTTGACAATGTCAAGTCATATATTAAGGAAAAAACAGCGAATTATGAAAGAACGCTCTCCTAGAGAGCTCTATTATTATTTATTGCCCCAATATTTAGGCATACGAAGAGACTTGTAGCATTTTGTAACCATCTAAGAAAAGGGGTTTATTTAGAGTGCATGAGCTAGAATGATGACACATGGAAACAAAAATATATTTAATAATTGATCCAAGACTAAAGAAGCCTATAGAAGAGGATCACCCTCTTAGGGAAGATTCCAAGGGCATTTTATATTATTTTATGGAGCTTTGACTAATTCCAATAGAGGAAAAGGATGATTAAGTGCTTCTAAATAATATTTTACTGTAGAAAAGTTGAAAAGGAACTCTATAAAAGGAAGAGAGCTCTCATTTGTAAGAGATAACTTGAGGAAAACCACCTTTAGGTCATGTCCAATGTTTTCTCGGACTTAACAAACTGGAGCTTCCTCTTTTCTCATGGACCCTATGTGTATGTAAAGCTGGAATTTATGTGTTGCTGCCATCGGTTCATGTAAAGGTCTGTTTTTGCATATCATAGTGGGTTGTTTGCTGGAAAAGGAGGCTGAACCGTGGTCCCAAATCCCTCCTCTCAATTGATATCAGATTTGAAATATGATGTATCAAGGGGCTGTTCATTCAATAGAAGGATGTCTCATTTTTTCTAATCTCATAATTGATATCTTCTGTGGTAGCAAGAAGTTTATGAATGTGTTGTTTGTGTCTTTGCTGAGCATTTCATGTGGCTGTTCCATATATATCAGTTCTGTCCATGACTGATAAAACTTGCTGTTTGGTGGCTTGATCACATCTTCTTCATCCACTTTCAAGATCTATTTGTAGCCTCTTACCCCTTCTACTAGCGGGGGTACCTATACATTCATGCAGCATTTTTCACACCATTGTAAGCCCAAAGTCACAGGTTAAAACCTTGTAACAACCATGTGAGGCCCTACATCAGGTATCCTAGACCTTGTTGGGTAGGACCATGACCAGTCCCTTTGAGTTTATCTCTGTTCCTTTCAACTTGGATAGGATTGGATGACCTTGGATGGGCTTACATAAGGTATCATGGTTTTAGAGAAGCCTTGCTTTTGTAGGGGTGATCACCAGTTTAGGGGGCAGTCCAACCCATGTCAAGTGCACCTATATCACTCCACAAGGTTATGAGTCTATTAAGTCTATAGGTTGCCTTGGCTTTGGCGTAGTATCCCTCAAATGTTTCTCACACATGATAGTCTTACAGTCAGTGACATTTCACGCTTCCTAAGGCAATTCATGTTTCCCAATGCAAAGCGATCTCAAAAGTCAAAAAGTCAACAAGGTCTCAGCTTGCAAAGATTGACGAAAGGATGACATGCCATGTGGAATTTTTCCATTTGGTGAAGACAATCTCAAGATATAACTAGTCAAAGATGGTCAACATGTACTTCAGGGGTGATGAGGTGGCATTGACCGAGCTTATGTGGCAGTACAGTGGACCTTTGGTATAGATTAAAACACAGCAAATAGTACCCTAATGTGGTGGAACACTTGACCAAATCAGCTATGCATTGGAAAACAAGAAAGGTGGTCAAAAGTTCGATTCACTATGCATGAAAAGTCAAGGAATGATAAGATAGTTGTTGCAAAAGTCAAGGACGACATTGGAGGTGTCCTAGACCAAGGAGCAAGGAGATAAAGTTGTGGACAAAAATATAGATGTTAGAAGTCAAGAGATGAGTCATATTCAACTAATGTGAGTTCCCAAAGTGATCAAGATGAGTTCCAAGACCAAGTCGAGCTAGGAGTGGAACATTGAAATCTTCTAGAGGGACGTTGGGGCTAAAAAGGCTACTATTCTTCATCTTGTTGACTTCTGGATCCTTTGCAATTGGAACATTGACCTCTTTGGGTTAAATGCGGAAATTTGACCCCCTTTAGGGAAAACTCATTGTGACAGAAAATTATTTTCTCGAGTTGAATTAGTGTCCAACATGTGGATGACAAGTCATAAAATATTATTTTAATGGAAGAAGGAAACTAGTCATTAGCAATGAAAATTATAAATTGCTAACTCCTCCTCCCATTTGAGGTTGTTGTCTGTGAGATCATTTGATGCCATACAATAAAGAAACCAATTTGCAAAATACTTGTGTGTATTGAGTTGATTCTTCTATATTTTTCCTTCTTAGCTTTCGCCTTTATCATTGTGTTTTATAGAACGAATCTACAGGTACAATTCTATCCTCACAAGATTACTATAGCAATCATTGAGAGAGAAAGTTACATGGAAGGGGAGATCAAGTCCCAAGCCTTCACCTCAACCTTAGTTAGTGTCCAAAAATACACTTTCCAAGTGTTGGACAAGCCCTCTAGGGGGGATATCCAACCAAATTGTGGTCTATTGGCACTACTATTGCTATTGTGATTGGAGCATCTCACGTGAATAGATCCTCCTAGTGAGATCAATCTTCCAACAGGTAGTTCAAGGCTAAGAGAGTGGGATAGTTTCACCCCAAACCCCTCACCCATCTCTAGTCTCAAAAGAGAAAGTTGACAAAGGAAAGGTTGTGATTGCAACTCTACAAATTGGTAAGTTGTGATTGCAACTTGCATAGTTTTAAAAATATGTTGGTTTGACTAGTTATCGGTCAAACCAGCCAGTCAGCGGCCAGCCACCCTTAGACACTGAACCGGCAAAAAAATTTGACTTAGGGTCCAGTCACTTGTAGGATATCACCTGTCAAAAATTTTATTTCCTATAGACTACAATGTCTATTTGAAATTTGTAAAAGTCACCTTCTATCCTTACCACCATGCATACCTTTGATATGTAGGAGCATCTTGTATAAATATTCAGCACATATTTTTTCTCTAATGGTTTGGAATCATGGTTTTCAATCTTAAAAATAATTGTTTTCATTAAAAATAAAATATTTTATGTGTTGTTTTCAATTCTGTTTCATTGAATTCGATTTGATCTCGTTCAATCTGGTTCCAGTTTGAATCCCATGTTGATAGGTGGCTTGGTTCAAAACGTGATTCTGGTTTTTAAAAGAATGGGTAAAAGGAAAAGGTAAACCTTAATCTTCAACCATCTTATCTCTAAACATCTTTATCTTTTTTCTATAAACTTGTTGCAAGTACCAAGTGGCCTTATTCCTTAAGGATGACCCTTTAACATTAATTAGCTATACACCAACTACATATTGGGTTGTATTCAAAGAGGAAGTAATGTAAATACTCAATCCACTATGGTCGGTGTCACCGCAAAATTTAGCAAGCCTAATGCGAGGCCCCACAAGGCAGAACCAGACTTTAGGTCAACAAGAGATCAATTGCCACTATCACCTCAGCAACCTTTCTCCTACTCTTTAGTGGAGTTTGACCACAAGGGAGGCTTCCCTAAATGATTACCTAAAAGATATTCAATGAAAATGGCTATGTTACCCCTCTTTTAGTAGGGATACTCCAAAACTTTTTGGTCGCACCATATAAGCCCAAAGGATGTGCCTTATAGCCCTATAAAATCATGTGGGTTGTATTATCTTGTGAAAATGACTCTATGATCCCCATTGGTGTGGACAACCATGGCTACTCTCAGTCTTGTTTATTTCATGATATGTCTACCTTTCTGGCATTGTTGCCTTCACCCTTGCGAAAGGTAGCTCTCTACCTTGATGGGTATTCTTATACCCTGGGATGGTGTTGTAGGTATCATGGAGTAGGCATTCCTAGGACTCATGGTTCAAGGGAGCACTTGTGTCAATAAATCCTTGTAAGGGTGATCCACCATATGCACTTTTCCCTAACATTATTCCTTCTGATCCTGATGCACCCTTACCCCACATGTGCCATATCTCTTATGTATTTTGCGCCTCCCTTTGGCCTTGGCTATGCATCTTGATAGGCTCATAATTCCCAATGCATTTGTGTATCTGATGCAGGAGCATCCAAGCACTCACAATTACAAGAGGAATCCAAAGAGGAAGCAAGGAGGACGTGGACCATCGGAACGGAACAAGGGGACAAATCTGTTTAAAACAGAGTAAATGATGAAATGGATAAAAGTCTCGAGAAAACTTGATTTAATGTAATCTGCCACATATATCTCCATATGTATGCATGTAGAGAGAGTTTAGGCGTTTGTTGAGTGATTGTGAGAAGAAATCGTGCATCTTAAATGATCCACAACTGTTGTAATCTCTTATAAAAAGAGAGTCTGTGTGTGTGGGAGTAAGACAGAGAGTGATAGATAGAAATTTGTGAGAACAGAGTAGTCAAGATGTAGTCTAGAGGGAATTCGTTCTAAGGCTGAAATGCTTTAGATCTTGTAATCATGTTGTGTATAATATAAAGGGTGTTTCATTGTTGAATTTGTACGCTGTGTGTATTTTATAGATAGTTGAATCTTTCAGTATTGTCGGGTTGCTGATCGACCATCGATCACTACGAAGATCGATGGCGATCTATTGATAAATGAGTTTAACTGTCATTGGAGTGATAACAGTGTGTAAAACAGAGTACGGCGGAAACCATGATTTTAACGTAAAATCCCTCAATAGCAAGCGGAACCAAGTCCAAGAGCAAATGAAGAATTGATGCACAGGGACCGTTAGCTCTGTAAGATCAACAGCCCGGATGGAATCGCAGAGGAGAAGAGATCTGTTATAATCGCATCGGCGGATTGTTATAAGAAGGTGGACCGCAAACCTTAAGGTATGGCGATAAGCGATTGCACGACCAAACGTCAACCGTCGGATCGAGTCTAGATGACGGTCAAGATTTGATCGGCGATCTCATTTCGGCAAAGTCAAATGGCAGCAGCAATGGAATGGGACATAACGATATGTTGATAGCGATGTCGTTGATAGGCCGACATGCGATGTGCCGATGGCCGATAAGCAATATCGTCGATAGGCCAATATGCGATGATCGGAGATCGGAAATTCTGTGTATTCCCATGTGCACCCATGTATTCCGATAAATGTGTTGTCGAGGTTTTAAAGGCTTAAGGCCTTATGAAACGCTTCCGATAAGTAATGGGCTCATAACCCATAGGTCCCAAGATCGAAATATTTAAAGAAAGGGGATTTGCCTTACCACCAAATCTCCTTTCATCATTTGGTATCAGAGCAGGGAAAGGGAAAGGGAAGAAGATTTCCTGCAAGAAGAAGGAAGAGTTTGCAAGCAAAAGGGAAAAGAGGTACATTTGATGAAGATGGAGAGTTTATGGTCTTACTGTCGTGCAGAGAACGGCAATGGAAGGTGAGAAAATTTGCAGCAAGCCTAGAGCATGGAGTGCTCAAGTGGTTCCAAAGAGGAGAGAACCAAAAGGATGCCAAAAGGCTAAGCTCGGGAGAAAGCTTGGTGAGGTATCATGTAGCAAAGGAAGACTGTTACTGCAAAGGTAATGTTGCAGAGCTCACAGAAGATCATGAAGGCAGTTCCACTGAGAAGTGGGTAGAATTGCTAAGGACAAGGAGAAGCATATGACCAAGAGGTCATAAATTTTTGTGCCTCGGGAGTCTGATGCAGGAGCATCCGAGCACTCATAATTACAAGAGGAAGCAAGGAGGACGTGGACCATAGGAGCTGAACAAGGGGACAAATCTGTTTAAAACAGAGTAAATGATGGAATGGATAAATGTCTCGAGAAGACTTGATTTAATGTAATTTGCCACATATATATCCATATGTATGCATGTAGAGAGAGTTTAGGGGTTTGTTGAGTGATTGTGTGAAGAAAACGTGCATCTTAAATGATCCACGACTATTGTACTCTCTTATAAAAGGAGAGTCTATGTGTGTGGGAGGAGTCTGTGTGTGTGGGAGTAAGACAAAGAGTGATAGATAGAAATTTGTGAGAACAGAGTAGTCAAGATGTAGTCTAGAGGGAATTCGTTCTAACTCTGAAATGCTTTAGATCCTGTAATCATGTTGTGTATAATATAAAGGGTGTTTCCTTGTTGAATTTGTACGATGTGCGTATTTTATAGATAGCTGAATGTTTCAGTATTGTTGGGTTGTTGATCGACCATCAATCACTACGAGGATCGATTGCGATCTATTGATAAATGAGTTAACTGTTGTTGGCGTGATAACAGTGTGTAAAACAGAGTATGGCGGAAACCATGATTTTAACATAAAATCCCTCAATAGCAAGCGGACCCAAGTCCAAGAGGAAATGAAGAATTGATGCACAGGGACCGTTAGATCTGTAAGATCAACGGCCCAGATGGAATCACAGAAGAGCAGAGATCTGTTATAATCACATCGACGGATTGTTATAAGAAGGCGGACCGCAGACCTTAAGGTATGGCGATAAGCAATTGCCCGACCAAACGTCAACCGTCGGATCGAGTCCAGATCGACGATCAAGATTTGATCGGCAATCGCATTTCGGCAAAGTCAAATGGCAGCGGCAATGGAATGGGACATAGCGATATGCTGATAGCGATGTCGCTGATAGGCCGACATGCAATGTGTCGATGGTCGATAAGCGATATCGCCGATAGGCCGATATGCGATGATCAGAGATCGGAAATTCTGTGTATTCCCATGTGCACCCACGTATTCCGATAAATGTGTTGTCGGGGTTTTAAAGGCTTAAGGCCTTATGAAACGCTTCCGATAAGTAATGGGCTCATAACCCATAGGTCCCAGGATCGAAATTTATAAATGAAAGGGGAAATTGGTTTACCCCAAAATCTCCTTTCATTAGTATCCCAAGGCATCATGCTACATCTTTTGGGGCAAAGAGGGTGTCCACTTGATCCTTTATGCCAACATGAACCATTTGCCTTTTGAAGCAATCAAAACACCCTCACCGATCTCTAGTTACAACAATGGAGACACTTTTGGGGCAAGAGGGCATTCCATGTGGCATTGCAAGCAACAATATTTGAAGGCAGCCGATGAGGTGGACAAAGAGAAAAGGCCAAGCAAGTATCATCCCAAGCCAAATCAACTCAACATTCAAGCAAAGTGATATCAAATCAAGCCTTTTCAAGCATGTGTACCACACGCAGGGCATGACTTCATCCTCTTTTCGGTTGATGAATTGATTAAAAGGCCAAGAAAGGGAAAATGTTGGAACATTAAAGTCTTATTGTACTAATTGGAACCTCCAAAGGCTAATCATTCTAGTATCAACTCAAAATTATTCCAAGAAGAAGTCAAAGTACTCCAAATCAGCCTAGCTGCTAGCATTCTAAGAGAAGAAAGGGAGGCCAAGCTCTCCAACCAAGCGAAAGAAGCATCTCCAAGCAAGATGTTGAAGGAAGAAATGAAAAAGAAATCCCCCAAGGGATAAATTAAGCAAAGTAATGTCAATTCAAAGGTAGAAAAGCATTTTCTCTCAAGTAAGGCAGTTGTTGGGAAGATTGAGGGCCAAGGGAGGAGGCCAAGCCCTCCTTTAAGCAATGTTAAGCCTTTCTCGAACAAATTTAAGGACACTTATACATGAAGGGTAGCCCCCAAGGGTAATTTCAATTATTCCAAGCCAATTTTTGAGCTTGGAAAACCATTCTCCTGCCTCATGGAAGTGCCTCGACTGATAGCACTGGCATGGGCCTTCATTTAAGACATATCTTGGAAGATAATAAGCATTATTTGAGACTTTATTGCAATAATTTTTGGAGGGGTCATCCACCTTTCTATTAGTCATTGGCGGGTCAATTCAAGTCGTTGGACCACCAATGAAAAGTTAATTTTGCAAGCGAGCCAACCATGCAATTACAAGTCGAACGCTTGGTCATTTAGAGTCAAAACAACCCCTCTTGGCCTCATCCATGTAGCATTTTTCCTCTATCAGGGTTCTACTCAATGTAATTTTGAAAATTAAATTATTCTTGACTTAGCCTCCAAGCGTTTTGTGGATGGCAAGTTACTTATTTTATGGGAGACCAAGATGGATATTTTGAAGAGCCTCATCTATGTTGATTTTTGGGTAGCATCGGATGTGCTCTAGCTCCGAAATTTTGTGGGGGGGGTAGAACACATGAGGTCTCCAAGACTCAGAAATCATTTGGATAAATTCCACCCGGATTGTATTTTATTGACATAATTAATATTTTTAATGGAATTCCAAAGTCTAAACTTAGGAAAATTAAAATATTAATGGGTATTAATGAAAATATGGGTGAGAAGCTTCTAAGAGACGGGGATCAAGTCTAATTTAATCTTAGTCGTTGATTAGAGATTAGATCACGGTCGTTGATTTGTCAACAGAAAAGTATAAAGGGAGGCTTGGGGTCAGTTGGAGAACACACACAAGGAGAGCAGCACTTGACCTAAATCGAAATTCTAGGGCGTGGTTTGCTGAGAATTTCAGAGTAAGCTTCTAGTGCAGAGAGGGGCGGTTCGGCAGAGGGACTTTCATCTAAGGCCGAGAATATATAGCTGCGAGGTAGCTCAGCACCAAGGAGAGGAGCTCCAGAAAGGGTGACGCAAAGGCTAGAGGGTTGACGCAGTCACTTAGAGGCAGCACTGGGGTTTCTGTGAGGCAGATCGAGCATCAATTCAGCAGATCGATTTTTGAGCCGGGAAGGCTCACTGGGAGGGTGACGCAGCTCCTAGAGGAGGTGACAGTTCTAGCATAGAGTTGGGAGCAGCCATCGATGCACAGCGCAATCACCTGTGGGGTTTGTTCATCTAGTTGTTGGATCCGCCAAAATATCTGTCTCTGCATAGAGGTACTTCTGCCGGGTTTATTCTCTGTTGGGTGAGCCGGATTTGGCACCCTAATTGTATTCAAAAATTTGCTTAATAATAAAACCCTCATATCTATTGCATTGGTTTTTCCGCATTGGTTTTTTCCGAGAACGTTTAGCCCAAAAATAAGTGTGTCCTTTGTGTGGTTGTCTCATTTATTTTTCAGTACTTGAACTGTATAGTGGTGTAGGCTGCAGCGTATTTGCATCGATATTTTCTGAATATTTCTGAAAATAAATTGTTAAAATGAAGAACACAAGTAGGTAATGCAAATCAGTTTACTGCAATAGAATTTCTGGTTTGTTAGATTCAGAAATTTTCACATGGTATCAAAGCAATTGAATATCAAGGAAGACTGAAGCCATCGGCGAAAGGATAGAGGAAAATATGTGTGTGAAGACAGCTATCTCGAGAGACAGCGCAGTTTTTGGCCAAGAGAGCAGAGGAGGGGTGACACAATCACCAAGGGAGGCTCACGCAGAGCCTGCGTCAACCTAATTGGGTGACGTTGTTGCTGCAGAGGGAAACGCAGTGGTGGTTACTGGGCCAATGCAGAGACTGTTGAGTCTCATTTTTCCGGTTGTCGTGGCCAGAGGGCAACGCAAATTTCATCTGAAGTCGTTGGTGGGGCGTTGATTATGTTGGTGCAGAACAGTACCTACTGGGCAGAAGAAAAGTAGAGGGAATCAATTCCTCAGAAGATTTCTTGCCAAGAAATCTAGATCCAATGCTGAGCAGCAACAAAGAGAGATCAGAGAGGAGTGGTTTGACAGTGGTTGGCAGAAGGATTTCCATGAAAGAAATCGAAATTCAGAGGGAGCTTGTTCCTTAGAGGATTTATATCTCCAAAGAAATCTAGATCCAAGTTTTGTTGGGGCAGCAGCGAAAGAGGGAGAAGAGAACCAGTTCGACATTCATTTGGCAGAGATGGCAGTCGCATCTCCAAGAGGAGGTGGGGAGATTTAGAGTTGTAGTTCGAAGAAGCTACAGAACAAAGATATAAACAAAAAAAAAAAAAAAAAAAAAAAAAAAAAAAAAAAAAAAAACCAGAATCCTTGAGGTGCCCAAACTCTTGGATCACATATGGCTACGAGAGCGGTTAATGACAGTAGCAGAATGACGGGAGTCAATTGGTGCAAGGGATGATGGAGCAACAGTGGCAAAGCTAGAGTGCCAAAGTCTGAAGCAATGCAGTAGAGTGTTGCAGCAATGCAGAAGGCACAAAGCAGATACAACAATAGCGTAGTAGCATCAGAGGGTCAGCACAGATTAGCAAAAGAGGTAGCTTCAGCGTCAAGGGGCATCCAGACTATCCAGCATGTCAACTTTTGGGTAGCTTTTCATTTGCTTACTTCTCAACAACTGAGTCGCAGTGCCGCAGTTAGCAGTGGCAGTGCTATGGGCAGCATGATGCAGCATATTGAGAGGGAGCTGCAGTACAGATGCGGCAGTGACAGTGGCAGTGTCATGGGTAGCCGTACAGATTGCAGTAGCGCAGTGGATAAAGGACAACAGGCCAAGCATCAGTGGCGCAGAGGACCGATGTCATGGATCAGTGTGATACTTCTGCTGGGAAATATTGCTAGAGCACATTCCTCGCTAAGAGGGAGTGTTGACTTTTGGGTAGCATCGGATGTGCTCTAGCTCCAAAATTTTGTGGAGGGGCTAGAACACATGAGATCTCCAAGACTCAGAAATCATTTGGAGAAATTCCACCCAGATTGTATTTTATTAAAATAATTAATATTTTTAATGGAATTCCTAAGTCTAAACTTAGGAAAATTAAAATATTAATGGGTATTAATGAAAATATGGGTGAGAAGCTTCTAAGAGACGAGGATCAAGTCTAATTTAATCTTAGTCGTTGATTAGAGATTAGATCACGGTCGTTGATTTCTCAACAGAAAAGTATAAAGGGAGGCTTGGGGTCAGTTGGAGAACACACGCAAGGAGAGCAGCAGTTGACCTAAATCGAAATTATGGGGCGTGGTTTGCTGAGAATTTTGGAGTAAGCTTCTAGTGCAAAGAGGGGCAGTTCGGCAAAGGGACTTTCATCTAAGATCAAGAATATATAGCTGAGAGGTAGCTCAGCGCCAAGGAGAGACAACGCAGCTCCAGAAAGGGTGACGCAAAGGCTAGAGGGTTGACGCAGTCACTTAGAGGCAGCACTGGGGTTTCTGTGAGGCAGATCAGGCATCAGTTCAACAGATCAATTTTTGAGCCGGGAAGGCTCACTAGGAGGGTGACCGTTGACGCAGCTCCTAGAGGAGGTGACACAGTTCTAGCACAGAGTTGGGAGCAGCCATCGATGCACAGCACTGGGGACAGCGCAGTCACCTGTGGGGTTTGTTCATCTAGTCGTTGGATCCGCCAAAATATCTGTCTCTGGATAGAGGTACCTCTGCCGAGTTTATTCTCTGTTGGGTGAGCCGGATTTGGCACCCTAGTTGTATTCAGAAATCTGCTTAATAATAAAACCCTCAAATCTGTTGCATTGGTTTTCCCGCATTGGTTTTTTCCGGGAACGTTTAGCCCAAAAATAAGTGTGTCCTTCGTGTGGTTGTCTCATTTATTTTTCAATACTTGAACTGTATAGTGGTGTAGGCTGCAACGTATTTGCATTGATATTTTCTTGAATATTTCTGAAAATAACTTGTTAAAATGAAGAACACAAGTAGGTAATGCAAATCAGTTTACTACATTAGGATTTCTGGTTTGTTAGATTCTGAAATTTTCACAATCTATAAATATAGGCCTTCTACTCCTTGGCAAATTATTGTAAACTTGTTGAGATATTATCAAAATGTGAAATTTTTCATGAGACAAAAAGGTTTACAATGTACATGTGAATTCTCTTCTCTTGTTTGGTTGATCCAATTAATTTCAAAGACAATTTTTGGAGCAACACAAAGTTACTACAAATCTAAGCAAATCAATCCAAGAAGACTTCAAAGAAGAGGTCTAGGGTTTATCTCACACTTTCTCTTAACTCATACAAGGTATTGTTGTTCTCTTTTGGGACATGATTTGCTCTCCCCTTTAGAGGTAAATAATTTTATCTTATAATTGTTGGTTACTTGGTTGGAAGATTCGCTCCTTGGAAGGTCCTCGTAGTAGGAATTTGGTTCTAATACTTGTTTTGTTGATTTTTCCACGACACTTCAGAATCAAGTTTGAGTCTAATATCACAAACATAAACACTAACACACCACAACACTACTACTTTGCACAATGGAATAACATACATCAATGAATCAAGTTTCAACTAGTGCACATGACAATTTTTAACTTTTAACCCACTACATGTTATATTACAAACTTTAATACAACAATCTTAGGGCTCTCGTACTAGGGATTTTGGCCCTTACATGTAGCTCTGATACAAGGACACAACTAGGGCTTGGTGTCACCAACTATGATCACCAATCTACCCTGAACAAAGTACACTTGACCTACTTACTGATGTAGAGCTCCACATCCCTTTCAGTCCACGTACCTTGAACACATCTAGCAGGTGCTTTGCCTCCCCATTTACCGTCACTACAACTTCAGAATGCTTGCATCTCCAACTGTTCAATCTGCCACTATCAACCCTCCTATTGCTTCAAGAGTGAATGAACTTTGGCCCACTGATCTACCCACTAGCAGTCCTCTTGCTCCATCAAGATGTCTTCTCATAGGGTCTTCCAAATCTGCCCTCTTATCAGTGATTTGCCACACCAAATCCTTGAACTAGGGCTCCATTAAATCTACCCACATATCAATGAGATGCCCACCTACACACAACAAACTAGGGCATACCCAAATCTGCCTCCTAACAGCCCCTTCGTTGCTCCAAGGATCACTGTACATGAGGTCTTCTTACCTTCCGACTTGTCAACCTTCTAGCTACTCCAGAATGCTAATCCTAGGGCCCTCTAGAGTCCAGACATCCCACATAACAATGACTAGAATTCCATTCGCCATTGTACTTGGGGCTTTTTTGCTCAACTACTAACAGTCCACAACGGTACTATTCATAGGTTTCTCTCAATTGTTGTTCAACCTCATTGTGAACAAACCTCCACCTAGCAACAAACTTTAGTCTTTGTTTCCCTTGCTAGTCTCAGTCTTCTTGTCAATATACTTCACAGGACTCTGACCTCTTCGCAGGCCTGCACCATGAGGGATACTTGCTCTTGTGAATATTGTTGTCGCAAAAAATAGCAAGCCTTATGAAGAGCGAAAAGATAGAGGGTAAAACAACACTTCGGACAGAGGCCCACTATCACCACAACCTAAGTCCCCTACTCTTCTCGTATTTTCACCAACAAGAGGAGTCCCAGTATAACTCACTTGTGATAGATGTATCTATGACAGGCTTGAAGTGAGGAAAGGTGGCTCGTTCAATGGAAAGGTTCAACAAAAGTATGAGCTTTGGGAGAAGCTAGTAAGACCTTCCACAAAAAACCCCTTCAAAAGATGGCTACATGAGACCTAAGGTTGAGATATATAGCGAGATAAGAGTGCAACCAAGGTCAAGGTAGATAAGAGAAAAGGCGATGAATGATTTACTTCAACAAGTACTAAAGCAAATGCCTTCAAAGAATCCCCAAGTTGAAGGATTAGCTTCTAGGGTTCCCTCTTGATGTGATGGCTAGGGCATCAAATTTATGGAGATTCCATTGTGGGAATTCCTCCAAAACTTGAGGATCCCTAAAGGAGACACTAAGGAAGAATACTATCCAAGCAAAATTCAAAACGTCCTCCTCCAAAAGATTTCGCATCAAGCTCTAGGTTAGCCTCCTTATCCTTAAGAAAACAAAAAACAAAAGGTGAAAGAGAGATAATCTTTGAGTTTTGAATGATCACCAAGGATTTAAGATCAATGCCTAACCATTGGGAGGCTATGGAGTCAAGGATAATCTCAATATGGGCAACTCGCTCTTTTAAGGAGACCTGATAGTGTTGAAGTTTCTAAGTTTACTTAGTTAGAAACCCTCCATGCACTTTATCTGATTTATTCCTACCTACTTGTTATTTTCCTTAACAAGTTATTTACACTGTAAATACTGAAAATAAACAATAATTCATGCTCAACATATTACAGATTAGCAACTAAAAGAAACAAGAACAAACACACCACATGACACCATTATTTTTGGACCAATGTCCCTGGAAAAACCCAATGCGGGAAAACCGGTGCAGCTATCTGAGGGTTTTCTTATTAAGCAATATCAGAGTACAATTTGGGTGCCGAAACTGGCCTACCCAATAGAGAATTTCCTTAGCAGCTATACCTCACAGTTTGAGAGAAATCTCCTAACTAAAACCCCGGAAAATCCTTTTGGCAGTTCCTCAACACAAAACTACTCTGCAACCCCAGCGTCTACCCAATCTAGACTGCGTCAACCCCTCCTAGCCCAACGTTGGCCCTGCGTCAGCCCCAGGAGGCCTTGCGTCAACTCTGGGAACCTCTACGTCAGCCACGCTAGCCCCTCTGGTGCTCTGCTCACTCTCCTTGGCTGCTGCGCTGCTCTCCCGGCACAATCTTTGCCTTCTCTATTTCTTTGTACTCAATGCCCCTCAGCTGCTCTCCCGATCACTGATTCTATCTCTCTCAGCAAACCCCGCTCTAGAGAATAGAATGACTGATCACTCTGTTGTACCTCTCCAAGTGACCCTCAAGCCTCCTCTTATACTTTTCCTGTTGACATCTCAACGGCCGAGATTAAGTCCCTAATCAACGGCTAAGATTAGATTTGGCTTGATCCATGTCTTTTGGACCACTCTAACATAGATTCATATTAATACACATTAACATTTTATTTTCCCTAAGTTTAGACTTAGGGACTCCATTAAAAATATTAATTATTTTAATATCTCCTTATCTGTTTAGAATCTACCCAAACCTATTTTGGGTATTGGATATCTCATGTGCCCCAACCTCTCCACCAAATCTCGTGGCTAGAGCACATCTGATGCTACCCCAAATCAACAGATGGAAGCAGTGTCACTCCTCCTTTAGGTATTTATACTTCGTTGGCACTTGTTAATGGAATTTCAAGAAAAATACATCAATCCCTAAGAAACATTCATCCATTCGCTATCTATGAGTAATACATGCAAAATTTCCCAATAGTTACAATTTTTAGACAATATTCCAACAATTAGGGCACATTAATAACCATGAGACAATATTCCATGCATTAGACATCAATAAAATCAGAAATTCATTAATAAAGAGCACTTACAAGATAGTAAAAGAACATATCCATCCATAACCACACCAAATATCCTTGTGTTGTTGTTCATGAGATCTCTCTGTGGTCATAACTCATGGTTGCAAAATCATGAACCTAGGAGCATCTCATCTATTGAGAAATTCTTTGATGGGTTTCTTAAACATTTTCAAGTATGCCCCGCATTAAACATTCAAGAGGAAGCCTTCATTGAGCATCATCATGATGAGCAGGAAAGGGGGTCCTCCCTGGGTCCACATGACGAAAGATGGGATGATAATTTTGAAAGCATGTGTGATAGGGAGGGTGAGTTTGTAGAGAGTGAAGTTAGGGTTAACCCTATCTTTCCCAAGGATATTATCTCTGATGATCTCCCCTTTGAAAACCTTGGAGAAGGTGATCCCGTAGCCCCTTCAAACATTGATATCAATGATTACTTACATATTAAAGAAGGAAAATGGGAGGTCCGTGGAAATCGTTTCGACAAGGACCCTATCTATGACACCGATGATGATGATATTGATAGGACCCTTGTCTTTCCTCACAATCTTGGGGTTGTAGTTAAGTCTCGTGTGGACCCTTTCCTCAACCCTCCTTACATTATTACTAATAATGAGGAATCCTCCATCCCTCTTTCAAAATAACCACCTGGACCAAAAAAATGATTTCCTTTGAGAAATATTTTCCCTCTGACCCAATGGATTTTTTTTGTAGGTCTTTTCTGCCTTGGAAATGAGACTTTTCTCAATTTACAATTGATCCCTTTTTCAAAAAGTACACATTCCCTTTTTAATTATTTTCCACTTGGAGAAAGTTTTATTTTCACTCATTTTAATTTTTTGACTAATTTATGGCTAATTATTTTGCCATTTTTTGCCAGAAAATCAAAATAAATGACTCTAGAGAGGTTTAAACATATTTTTCCACCCTCAAAGTGTGTCTAGATAGAAATAGGAGTTGAGGTGTAATTTTGAGTACTCACACCCCCTAGAACCTCTATAGACAACACTTTTTACATCTTTACATATAATATTACATGAAAATCCCATTTCAAGAGGGGAATTTTGAAAATAAAAGTACGACCTCTAGACTTAGCCAAATTCTACGACACTTTACAGATGATCTAGTATGATAATTTACATAGATTCGAAACACTAAGACTCATCTAAGACCTCAACATTGAGCCCCACTCCAGCTTTGGGGCATGCTCGAGAAAAAAACTCTACCAATTATAAAGGTTTGAAAACATAAATAATTGGCAAAGGAACAAAAACTTCGTAGAGTGAAACTCTTTGGTAAAAATGACTTTACAGATGATCTGGTATGATAATTTACATCGATTCGAAACACTAGGACTCACCTAAGACCTCAACATCAAGCCCCACTCCAGCTTTGGGGCATGCTCAGGAGAAAAACTCTACCAATTACAAAGGTTTGAAAACATAAATAATTGGCAAAGGAACAAAAACTCCGTAGAGTGAAACTCTTTGGTAAAAATCAAAGGCTTACCTAGATGTTTTAAATGGATTTATAAACATACTAGAATAATTTTTACATAATGGCCCACGGGGCTACAGAATTTGGATTACATTATGATGACCAAAAGTTGCATGATGATGATGAAATCTGAAAATTTTCTAACTACTCTGCATTGTACTTTGCTCAAGGGGTAGTTAACACATGAGTGGTCAACAGGCGGCAATAGGTCTTTTAGGCCAAAATTAGAGATCATTTCATATGTCATGATCACACTTGGAGAATTCGGACCTCTTGAAAGAACTCACACTTGTTTGTTTTTGGCAATTGGAGTATCTTGAATGCATTTTTATGTTTGGAGGCTATTTTGGATTGTCATTGGAGCTATTTCTTTAATGAATGGATGGATGATGAGCCCCAAAAATGGACAAATATTTGGGCTCATTCAACCTCCTAGTTTGACTTAATCCACCATTCTCATTGGTTTATTGCATGTTTTTTATTATTTTTATGTTAATAGAGTGAATTTGGTTAGTCATTATGCCAACAAGTCTAATGGGTGCTTTGTGTAGCCTTTTTGGTCAACTTGGAGACAAAATTGAAGGTCTTAATGAGCACTTGGCAGCCAAATTCGTGGGAGAACAAGCTAGAGGATTTGTAGGAAGGTGTCCCCCTCATTTATGCGCCCTTACCTCGAATTCTCCACCATCAGCTCGGAGTTCAAAGGCCACCAAATCAATGAGCACAAGGGCAGCCAAGCAAGTCAAGTAGGACTGCTGTTAACTACAAGTCTTGGGCAGCCAAGTCCCTAAATTTTAGGAGGACTGTTGGGTCCTCAAATTGTATAAATAAGAAGGCTTAGGGCCTCATTTTGGTTAGCTAGTTGGTAGTCATTTTTGGGATTAGCTAGTTAGTCAATTTGGTTAGCCAATTAGTCTTTTTGTAAGCCAGTTTTGGCATGATGTTAGACTCATGATTATTCAATAAAGGCAGGCAGCTTTGGATTCAATTCTGAGTTTTTAAGGGAGCTATAGCTCTCAGGTTAGGGCCCAACCTGAGAGCAATAGACCTCCTCTTCCTTGTATTGTTACTTGTTTCCTTGCAGCACTTTATTTCCTTTGTTTTGACATGCATTTAGAATTTACAGTCTGCTGATTCGATTTCTTTTGTGTGATTGAGTAGGATTAGTTTACAAGTTCAAGTGCTTTTAGTTGTTTAGATTGGAGTAGGAGGATTGTAATTCATTAGAGTCAAGAAAAGGTTGATAGTGCACTCGCTGCCATCTCTGTTTAGAGATTGGGGGTGTGGGCTGTACCAACCACCAAAAAACGCAGTCTTATGCTTTCATGCAAGCTGCCACATAGTTATTTTAATTATAGATCCATGCATGCACTCTTTCTCCACTTTAGTTCTCCGTTCCTGAGCCATCACAAGCCTCATTTCCATCCTACCTATTCACCCATACACTTCCTCCACTCCTCCATCACCCAAAACTCCAACCACAGACCTTCCTGTAGAAATCCCGAGACTTCCTGTAGGATCCCCTGCAGACATCCTGTAGAAGCCTGCAAACTCGGTTGCTGAGCATCTGAACGTGTGGAACTTCTGTGGGATGATGTTAGAGATCCCCTGGAACCTCTCCTAGCCTCCCTGACCTTTCCCAAGCTTTCTTTCCCTTCACACTACCCCTGCACAGTCAAACCCTAATAAGAAACAAAATCATCATCACTCCAACCATTTAAGCAAAAATACAAAAACATGTTCTTTTCAATAAAAGTAGTTTAAGTTCATGCATTTCACATCATTAGAAGTAATGGCATCATTTTTAGACATTTGCACTCTCACTATTGCATCATAGAGGTTAAACTAGTCAGATTAGGGTTTACTAGGGTTTCCATGTTTTGGTTGGCTTTCAGTTCATTTTTGCAAAATAGATTAATTTCCTTTGAGATAGCCTTCGTCCATCATTTAGAAAGCTTCTTCTGAGAGCATATAGAAGTTGGCTTGAGCCCTAGCGGACTTGTGCCAGCTGACCAAGTGACAGCTGCGACAAGAGCTAGTACTTGTGCATACAGCACCGTCGCTTCCAAGTTTGTACGAACTACCGGGTTGATAAAAATAGAGATAGGAAGCCCCAGGAGTTGTAGCATTATTGCTACAATACTGGAGCTCACCAATGGATATAATACATGTTATCTTGTAAGTAACTAATGTTGAAGATTTTTATTTTGAAATTGTCTAATGTATGGAATTGTTGCTTCTAGATTATGCTTTTGTGCCCTAATTTGTTGAAGATAAATTTTAAAGGCTATCTAGTTGAGAATTGCATTGTTACTCATTGTATAACATGTACTAAATTTTCCTAGCGGATGAATTTGTATAACTCTCCATCAAACTCCATTTATCATTGAGTGGGTAAATGTTGGAATTTTGATACCTAGGGCAACAAATTAGGTTTATCTAGACTATCCTTGACTCCATATGCTCAAAGGACAAGGCACTAGCCCAAGTCTTTGGTATTAAACCTTACATTTTCTCCATAATTTTCTCTTCTCAAATTCAGCCCTTTCAAGGCTAGCGGGAAAAAGTAGGGCTTGGAGCGAAATTTTGAGGAGGCTTTTTAGTGGTTTGAGAGCCTAAACATCAAGAGATAGGTCTAGGTTACCTAACCTATCAATTTGGTGAGCATCCACTTAAATTTCATCCACAAAATCTCTTACCCTAGGTGTTTCCCTAAGAGAGAAACCCTGGTTTCCTCTCCCTCAACTAGAGGACTTTCTTGAGAGTTTTATGAGCCTTGGATTAGCTGGTTATCATCATAAGAAACCCTTTCTTTGTGGCCTTGACCTCGAGAACACCTATTTTAATCAAAAACCTCAAGACCCTAGGTCTTGAACCTTGCTTTCTAGGCCTTTTCTTTGAGAGTATAATGTCCCCATTTTCAGTTTCCTCTATGGTACAGCCAGGATGGATTTCCAAGGTATGTGATGGCCAAGCCACAGGAGCAAGATTACATCATCAGCGGTCCCGGAGGGGTTTTGAGGGATTTTTATGGGATCCGACAACATTCGCTTGGCATATTCATCATCAAGAGCAGTTTCACACAACTTGTTTTTTGTTCCATTGTTTTTTGATAATTCTCGTTAAACAGGGTAGTTATTGAGCGTAACTTAATTAATTAGGCTTAAGGTGGCACTCTGAATGTATATTTGACGGATCACCTGAGTGTAATAGCTCGTTGGAACCGAAACGAGAATATCTACAGGATGAGATGTTGAGAAGTGACTTCCAATGGATAGAGAAAATATGGTGGGCGATTTACCATTTTCTTGGATTAAAAAGTGACTTTAATTAGTCACTTAAATAAAAAGGGAAAAGATTAATTAAGGGGAAAAGGCGAAAAGTGACTTAAAGAAATTAAAAAGACATCTAAGACGAAGTCAAGGAGGAGCTTTTAGAATAATAATAAAATAATAAAATTAAATACTTCTAGAAGATTGGAGATCTATCTATAGGGCCTTTAAAAGGAGGAGGGAAGATCATTTGGGACATCTTGAACTGGAGCATTTGTCTATGGTGTGGCTTAGAGAACCTAGTTCTCTGTTTTTGTAGCCGTGGGATGGAAACCCTCAGGTGATTTTGTGAGAGTGGGCGAGAACCCATATCTTCCCTTGGAATTCATTTAGAATTCACAGGTTGTATTCATCAGTTCAGTGACTTTGGAGACCTGATATAGTTTGTAGCAGATATTTTGGAGAGGCCATCCCCTCAGCCATTAGCAGTATTGTATGTACTATTTCATATTAATAAAATAAGGTTGAGTTCTTATGCATGTTTATCTTGTTTATTCTTCAGTTGTAGATTATATTTCCAGTTTTTGTCGTCAATTTTTGTTGAAAATTGTAACTAGGTTTTGTCTTCATTATGATCATGACATTGTATATTCTTTAAAAAGAAAGAGAAATTATATTTTATTTTGGAGTATGGGTTTCATACCCAAGTTTGAGTCAAAAGCATGTTCTTCGTGGTTCTAGGTCTTCTAGGTATTTCTAGGATAAAGAATAATATTGGTCAAGTGTCATAGTCCCATTTGGACTCATTGTAATGAAGAAAAATATTTATTTTATTATGTAAAAGCCATGGAAAAGCCCAAGAGCAAGATAAAGTAAGGAGGGATATTTGACCCTCAAGAAAGGCTATAAATACAAGGCCTCATTCAAACACTCATCTCAAGCAAGTTCGAGCTACAATAGCAAAGGAGAAAAGAGTAGCTGGAGGACGAAGAAGAGGAAGCAAAAGTCGAAATTTGTCAAGGGTTGTCTCTCTCTTTGTCTCACTAGGGTTTGTGAAGTTGCCAGCTGCAGGAGGCCGAAATTCTGAAGCAATTGTAGGGGGACGAAGTTGCAAGGCTGAAATTTTGTTGCATGGGCCAAAATTGCAGTATTGAAGTTTTGGAAGTTGTTCTAAAGTAGATCTTGTTGGGGGCTAGCTTGGGTCAAGAAGGGTTTGTTGGCTTTGGTCTTTGGGTCTTGGAAGTCTCTTTGTAAAACCAACTAACATCACAAGAAATTATCATGATAAGGAAAATAAGTTCTAATATGCAAATCTCCAGATTTTCCAACATGGTATCAGAGCTAAGGTACAAGGAGACTGAAGATCACAAGTTAGTTGGCACTATGACAAGGGTTTTGAAGAAGGGCTTCAAGCTTATTAGAAACCTCGCTATATCCACAAAGAATTGTCTATTGAAGATCATTTCCAAGATCGCAAAATAAGTACCAGATGGAAGTTTGTTCTTCGCTTTATCCAACACATTCAAGGATGAGAATGTAAGGGTTATTGACAATGGTGCCTCCAGACATGATGGGAGAATGTAGTCAAATCCAAACCCTATCTAAGGGGAACCCATATCACTCTATTGAACTTGGAGACAACAAAAGCTAGCCAGTGAAAGGCATTGAGTCTACATAATTGGAGCTCGAGTCAGGTGTAAGCATCCGCCTTAACAACATCCTATATGTCCCAGGTTTGAAGAAAAATATACTTTCTATTTCTTGTCTAGAGGATAGGGGTGATAGAGATGTTTTCGTTGATGGCAAGGTTTTGGTTTGGGGTGAGGGCTCTAGTATTAATGAAGCAAGGGTGATTGGGATTCGTGAGGGGACATTGTATAGACTCTATACACCCCTAGCTCAAGCCCTAGTTCACCTAGAAGTGAGTCCTTCCGAACTATGGCATAGAAGGTATGGACACCTTCATTACAAGATATTGCCATCTTTGAGTCAAATGGTCAATGGCATCCCCAAAATAAAGGAATATCATTAAGGGATCTATAAGGGATGTGCTCTAGGAAAGAATGTAAAGAAACCATTTGCAAGTAGTGACACCAAATCTAAGAAAATTTTAGATCTCATACACTCGGATGTATGTGGACCGATGGCAGTAAAATCTCTTGGTGGGCATCAGTATTATGTAACCTTCATTGATGATTACTCAAGGAAGACTTGGTTATACCTTCTCAAGAACAAGGACGAGGTATTTGAAAAGTTTCAGGAGTTCAAGAATGAAGTGGAAAACCTAACCAAGAGAAAGATAAAAATCCTAAGATCAGACAATGGTGGAGAATACACCTCCAAAGAATTAATAGTTTTCTACAAGGAAGTAGGAATCAAGAGGGAGCTCATTGTTCCCTATAATCCTAAACAAAATGGTGTGGCAGAAAGGAAGAACCGTACTATTGAAGAATGTGTAAGGACTATGCTTTATAATCAAGATCTTCCTCAATTTTGATGGGGAAAGGCATGCAAGATAGCTATCTACTTACAGGATCGAAGTCCTCACAGGATTCTCAACAACATGACTCAGGAAGAAGCATTTACAGGAAAGAGGTCGTGTGGATCATCTTTGGATTGGGTGTCTTGTGTATATTCATATACCCAAGGACAAGAGGAAGAAGCTAGATCCTACCAGTTTAAAGGGCATCTTTGTGGGATATAGTGCTTCATCAAAAGCATATAGAATCTATATCAAGGAGGATCGTCAAATTGAAGTAAGTAGGGATGTCATCTTTGATGAGAGCATAGCTTACAAGAAATCAAGGGATGTTTCGGTTGACTCTAATGAAGAAGAGATACCTATCTTTGAGGATATCTCTAGGGATAATAATGGTCAAGAACCAAGACCTGCTCAAGAAGATGTTGAAGGTCCTTGTGAGCCTATACAACAAGTAATTGTTCTAGAAAATCAGAAGAGGCCTGTTTGGTTGAAAACTACTCTTCAAGAGGCAGAAGGACATACAGCATCAAGGACATCCAAGGAAAGTAAGAGACCAAAGAGGTATTATGGATATGTTGCATACATGACAAAGCTAATTGAAGCAAAACCTTCCTCCTATGAGGGTGCAACTAAGCATCATGGATGTATTATGGATATGTTGCATACATGACAAAGCTAATTGAGGCAAAACCTTCCTCCTATGAGGATGCAACTAAGCATCAAGAATGGAGGAGTGTTATGCAGGAAGAATACCAGTCCATAATGAAGAATGGTGTTTGGGAGATTATCCCTAGGCCAAGTGACAAATCTACAGTCACTTCAAAGTGGATTTACAAGATAAAGCATGCTACAGATGGGAGCATAGACAAATACACGGCAAGGTTTGTAGCAAGGGGAATCTCACAAAAAGAAGGGATTGATTACAAGGAAAACTTTGCTCCCACAACTAGGTATACAACAATAAGATCACTTGTATCGTTAGCTTCTGCTATGGGATGGAACATTCATAAAATAGATGCCAAGACAACTTTCCTAAATGGGACCACTGATGAGGAGGTTTACATTGAGCAACCTCAAGGATTTGTAATAAATCAAAGGGAGACATGTCTGTAGATTGAAGAAAGCTCTATATGACTTAAAGAAAGCACCTAGAGCATGGTATGCAAGAATGGATAACTAACTTTTAAGACTTGGTTTTAGCAAGAGTATTGCAGACCCTAACCTATATATCAAGGTGGTCCAGGGTGAACCAGTGATACTTTTGTATGTGGATGATGTACTAGTTACAAGTGTAGAGAATCTAATTCAGGAATGCAAGAAGCAGTTGGTAGCAGAGTTCGATATGAAGGATCTTGGGATTATGCACTATCATTTGGGACTAGAGGTATGGCAGAAGCCAAGAGAAATATATCTTGGTCAGGGTAAGTATGTGATCAAGATGCTTCAAAGGTATGGCATGATGGGTTGCAAGTCCATGATGACTCCTATGATTACCAATTTGAAGAAGTTAAGGAGTTCAGAATCTTGTCTGGTAGATCCTACTTGCTACAAACAACTGATTGGGTCCTTGATGTATCTAGTGAACACTAGGTCGGACATTTTGTTTGCAAAAAATGTCCTAAGTCAATTTCAGATGGAGCCAAAGCATGATCATTGGATTGCAGCCAAGCATATCCTATGATATCTGCATGGAACTATATATATCTGCCTTCGGTACACTGATAATGAAATCCAACTCGTGGGATATACAAATTTGGATTGGGGTGCCAGTGAGACAGACGGAAAAAGCACAACAAGTGGATGCCTCAACCTAGGATCTCATGGAGGAGCAAAAAGCAAGATTCAGTTGCTTTGAGTAGTGTTGAAGTTGAAAATGTTGGTGCAAGTGAGATCTATCAGGAAGTAGTTTGGATCAAGAAGTTACTATCAGACTTGTTTGAAGAACCGCTCAACCCTACATGGATATATTGTGATAATAAAAGTTGCATAAGATTGATAGTAGACCCGGTGTTTCAAGCGAAGACAAAGCATATAAATAACACGTGCCACTACATCATAAGCTTGATACGAGATGGGGTTGTGGAGTTGCATTATCTACCTATAGATGAACAGGTAGCTGACATACTGACTAAAGCGTTACCAAACAAGAAGTTTGATTACCTGAGAGGTAAGATTGGTTTGGTGGATATCTCTTCCTTGATTGAGAGGGAGTGGTATCAGATAGTTCTTGTCTTTAGGTCAGGCACTAGACTAGGACTAGCAGTCATAAGTCTTAGTGAACGCCATAAAGAAAGAATGGAGTCTAGAGGATTGGATAAGCATCTAGATTGGAAACTTCTTATGGATTAGAGAATCCAAGGAAATAATTTGATGATTGATGCTCTTTGAGGATGAGGTAGGGCATCCAAGATAAGAGTAGTGTTAAAATTGGCAACTAGGGCCAAACTCCATGTGGGTCTTCTTATTTATGGCAGCTGATATTTTTCTTGGATTTCTCTCGTCAAGAGGTGTAGGATTGATCTAAAGATCATCCGATTCCGACATGTATTCATGGAGATATGAATTTATTTGTGTTATGGGACAATTTGTCAAGGTCGGCCAACAACCAAATTGCCCCCACTTATCCTCAACGTTTTACTATAAATAGAAGAGGTTTGCAAGTCATTTGAGACACACACTCACACCTCTTGTGATCTCTTCCTCTCCACTTGTTTGAGTTTTAGTGGAAGGAAGAGTCCCTAAGAGTATGCGTTGCCCTAGAAGGTTTTCTCTAGCCCTAGACGTTGTCTAAAGAGATCCATATGTTGCCCTCATCTACATTCATGGAGGATGATTAGATGAATCTTCACTACCCAAAAGGAGGGTTTTATAACGCAACAAGGAAAGGCTTCAACGCTGGTATGGAGGAGCCCTAAGGCTGCCCTAATAAAGAACCTAACGTTGTCATGGAACTGAACCTAACGCTGTCAATCCTCAGGCACTCTGATGCATGAAGGAAGATTCATACGGAAATGGACCATGAGGATGTTAATGGAACGAGAAGGTCATCATGGTAAGATAAGTCTGATTTTCATTATTGTTGGTTATTTGGTTAACATATTATTTTGCTACCTGGAAGGATGTTGCATACATGATGACAGTTGAGGCAAGTTCAACTATATGGATGGAATATATAAAGAATATTGAGAGAAGCTCAATATGTGGTAGCAACTATGAAGTCAAGATATGTTCATCTTGGAATTGGATGGTAGCCATATGAGAAGATAACCTAAAGGTCAAAGGAAGATCACTTTCAAGAGGAAGCCATGATCAGCTTGAAGTTTAGGAAGGCTTTATGGAATGCCTTCATGTTAACGATGAAAGTGATGAGCAAGAAAGGTGACTTGGATCATGTCACAAGATTGAAGAGAGAAGGTGGCTCCATGATACCATGAATGAAAGAAAGCTCGAGGAAAGAGGGACTTGAGCGTTGAAGAATATAAATAGTGTTGGTCTTCATAATTTTACTTGTCAAAAGAAAAATTATTATTAAAGAAAAATGACTTATAAAAGCATGGGTTTCATGCTTGGGTCAATGTTTTCTAGGTAAAAGCCTCCATTGAACGCTTCTAGGTTTTGTCTTGAGTCATTAGAGTCATTATCATTTTTATTAGACCCTTCTTGGGCTTTTGTATCACGTAAAAAGAATTATTTTTGAGTCAAAAAGGTTAATTGTCACCTCCACACCAAGTCGGCCTACATTAGGGCAATTCGACCAAGCAGAAAGTCTATATATAGAGAGGAAGTTCAACCTATTAGGAGCATTCATTCAGCAAGTTCGATCTTCAAGGAAGAGAGGCAGAAAGGAGAGTGAAGTAGCTGGAGAAGGACAAAATTTGTTGGGAAGACCTAATCTGAGTTTATGGGCTATCTATCTCTCACATGTGCGAAGTTTCTGGGCAGTTGTTGGGGCCAAAATTGTGTCTACTGTAGGTCCAAAATTATGTTGTTAGGGGTTGAAGTTCTTCTACTAGGGGTCGAAATTATGGATTGAATTTGATGTTGGGGAGATGTCACTTGGAGACTTTGACAAAGATCATCTATTGAAGGGAAGGGTTGACTTGGTGGTTGGAGGAGGTCTTTGTCTAGGTCTAAGAAGTCTAGAAGTGTCTCATCTTGATTTGAATCTACTGAAGGAAGAGTTTTGACTGGGTTTTCCCCTTGTAGGGGTTTTGCCCTGGCTACGCGCCTACATCTTGTGTCTCTTGTTCTTGTGGTCTTCATATGCATATAGTTTGGTAATTGCTTGATGAAAGATAAACTAATTAAGAAGTAAAAGAAGCGAACATAATTCATAAGTAATTATCAAGAAAGAAGAATCAAACCCTAATTCCTATAAGCATTGATTTCTCAACATGGTTCAAAGCTAAGGTGAAAAAGAAGGAAAAAGGAAGACCGAAGATCTATTGAAAAGAGAGATATAAGGGTTTCAAGAAAACGGTCACAAGGAGTAGAAGATAGCAATATGACAAACTCAATGAAGGGAGAAAACAAACTAGAAGGAGCCTACAACTACAGGTCATGGAAAAGGAGGATAGATCTTATTCTCGCAAAGCATAAAGTTTTGGACCTTGTTCAAGGAAAATTCAAGAAACCTACAGATGAAGTAGAGAAAGAGAAGTTCAGAGAAACCGAAATCTTGACCATGAACCTAGTGGTGGATGGAGTAAAGGATAACCTAATTCCATAGATATCCAACATAAATTCCGCTCAAGAAACATATGAGGCTCTCTCCAAATTATTCACCATCAAGAACATTGGTCAAATAGCAAGCCTCAAAAATGAACTAAGGACAATAAAGATGATAAGAGACGATATTGTATCATCATACTTTGTAAGGATATCTAGAATAAGAGATGAACTCCAAGCAATAGATGAAGTTGTATCAGAAAAGGAGCTCGTAATTGCTACTCTTCTAGGACTACCAAAATCTTGGAGTGCTTTTGCATCAGGAATTAGCAGTTGGAAGGATACTCCAACATTCGAACAAATGTGGAATGCATGCAGTCAAGAAGAAGCTAGAATATCATTAGTAAATGACAAGGAGGACGACGAAGAAAATACCTGTAATGCCTACTATGCTCATCACAAGAAGAAGGGAACCTTCAAGAAGTTCAAAGGACCAAAGAAAAAAGTTGACCTATCCAAGATTGAACACTACAACTATCATAAGATGGGTCATTACAAAAACCAATGTCCTGAGAATCCAAGAAATAAGAAGAGAGATAGGAAACAAGAAAATATCACCGATGAAGCTCCAACTAAGAAGAACAAGACTAAAGAATCAGAAGTCAAAGAGTTATACTACTAATTCCTCTCTTACATATCCTTATTAGTTTTCTATTCTAAATTTTGCATTTTTTTCCTTTATGTTTTGATTTCTAGAATTTGTAGGTCTAACATGTGTTAAAACATTTTTGAGTTATTTTGATAAGTTGTAGGTGTCCCTCATAAAAATTAGATTAAGAGGGAGCCTTCACCATTTTACCAAAAGATAAGTATTTTGTTCTTTGCTTAATATTTTCAATTTTGGTTTCCTCCTCACATCAAGATTTGTTTGTATTGTATGCTAATAACCTTTTCATTATATTTTCCTTGGTTAGGAATGCTTGTTGAATGCTCAGAGGTTATGGAGGAGACTTCAAAGGATAGACCTGAAGCATGGAAGAAGTTTAGCCCGTCAAGATTTGATGTCCTGCAAGGTTTGTTAAAGAACAATTCAAGATATATCTTAAAATTTTGTTATGAGCCTCTCTCCATAGAAAAGGTATGTTTATTCTCTTTTGAAATTTGCTTTACATTACTGACAGTCTGACACCGTTATGCCTAGGGTTTTAAATCTTAAAGATTCTTGTCAAGGTGATTAATCATTAGATTGAATCTACCCTCGTTATACTATCATTTTATCATTCTTGTGAAACCCTAACCTCTAAAGGTTCACTATAAAACACTAGTCCTCTTAGGGTTGTTAATGAAATCTAGAACCTATGATGAAAACTCTATTCTTTTGACATTTAAGTTTTTAGAAATAACCCTAGTCTTTTAGGGATTGTTGTTATTGTCTAAGTTATAAATTGAAACCCTAGATCTTTAAGATTTTGATAGGTTAGGGTTTGTTGTTAATAAATCGAAATCCTAGATGTTAGGGTTTTGTGTAAGTTTTTGTAGCATCAAAGTTGTTCTAGTCTCGAAACTTTGTGGAGAGGCTAAAGCACATGAACTCTCCATAACCCAGAAATTATTTCTGGAAATTCCACCTAGAAGTGTCTCAATTAGATTATTAGTGTATTTTTTAATATTTCCTAAGTCTAAACTTTGGAAATCTGGTTAATTAATCAAAATTAAGGTGTGAATCATCTAGAAACTCACACTGATTGACAGGGAATTAATTTGGGCCCTTGATTAAGTTTTAATCTTGGCCGTTGGAGGTCCAACAGAAGATTATAAGAAGAAGTTGATGGGTAGATGGAGAACATATTTGTGAGAACCACAGAGAGTTCGATTTCCTTGGAGAGTTTGATTTTCCAGAATGCCAACAGTGCTAGAAGATTTTGAGCTTCAATAAGGAAGCAGAGACAGAGAGGGGCAGAGACAGTGAAGTCGGAGGAAGATTTCTAGATCCGGTGAGTGCATTACAGAGAAAGGTCGAGATTTCTCCAAGAAGTTGGGCAGAGGCAGCACAGAAGCTTCAAAGGGCAATTCGATTTGCTAAGGAAGGAAGACGTTTTCAGTTCCAAAGGCCAGGCAGAGGTTCCAGAGGGTCGAAGAAGTTTTTCCAGTCAACAGCGGGCAGGACAGCTTGACTTGCAGTTGTTTTGGGCTTAGCATATAGCAGACTGCATAGAGGTGACACAGAAGCTACGCAGGGCTAGGTGGACGGCTTGCATTTCAAGGGCAGTTGAGTGCTGGGATTGCTCAGAGTGAGGGTAATTTCCCTCAAGATATTTTTGCCAGTATTTTCTCTGCAAGATTGCTAGTTTTCGGCATCCAGATTGTACTCAGACAAATTCACTGTTACAAAATAATAAAACCCTCAACTATTGCACCAGTTTTCCCAAGTTGGGTTTTTCCGAGGACATTTGTCCAAAAATAATTGTCATTTTTTATGTGTGCGCTAGCATATTTCTAATTTTCTAACGCTATTTTCTTTTGCAGTTTATTTGTTAAGTTTGCAGTGTGATTTATTGATATTTGTCGTAGCAGATAAATTGTTAAATTAATTAACAATTAGAAAAATAGATTCCAGTTGCTACAATAAGATTTCAAAATTGAAATTTTCACATTTTGATGAATTAGGGGTTATGAGCAAGACCCTTGTATTAGCTAAATGTTTATGAAGACCACAAGAACAAGAGACACAAGATGTAGGCACTCAGCCAGAGCAAAACCCCTCCAAGGGGAAAACCTAGTCCAACTCTTCCACTAGTAGATTCAAATCAAGATGAGACAATCCAAGACCCTTTAGACCTAGACAAAGACCTCTTCCAATCACCAAGTCAAGCCTTCCTTCCAATAGATGATCCCTGCCAAAGTCTCCAAGTGTCAGCTTCTTAGATGCAACTTCAATCAAGAAATTCGGCCCCCAGCTACAAAATTTCAGCGCTCAACTTTAGAATTTCGAACCTACAGTAGATTCAGAAATTCCGGCCCCAGCTATAGTCCAGTAACTTCACACGTGCGAGAGAGAGATGCCCAAAAATGCAGTTCTTGTCTTCCCCAGCTTCTTTCTCCTCAACTTTTCTCTTCTTTTCTGCCTCTTTCTCTTGTAGATTGAACTTCTTGAGTGTGTGCTTCAAATGATCCAAGCTGCCTCTCAATATATACTCCTTCTGTTGAGTCAAACAACCCTAATCCAGGCCGACTTCATGAGGACAAGGCCAACTTGGCGTGGAGGTGACAAATGACACTTTTGACTCAAAAATAATTATTTTTACATGATACAAAAGCCCAGGAAGGGTCTAATAAAAATGACAATGACTCTATTGGCTCAAGATAAAACCTAGAAAACTTCAATGGAGGCTTTGACCTAAAAAACATTGACCAAAGCATCAAAACCCATGTTTTAATAAGTCAATTTCTTTTACAATAATTTCTTTCTTTCTTTTCATCAAATATAATTATGAAGACCGACACTAGTTACATTCTTCAATAGGACAAAGGCCCACTGTCACAACAGCCTAAGTCCCCTTCTCTTCTCAGATTTTCAACGACGGGAGGAGTCTTAGTATCCCTCACTTGTGATAGATGTGTCTAGGATAGATTTGAAGTGAGGCAAGGTGGCTCATTCAATGGAAAGGTTCAATGAAAGTACGAGCTTTGGGAGAAGCTAGGAAGACTTTCCAAGAAAAACCCCTTGAAAGAAATACTACACGAGATCTAGGTTTGAGATATTTGACGAGATAAGAGTTCATCCAAGATCAAGGTAGGAAAGAGAAAAGGTTGTGAATGATATACTTCAACAAGTACTAAAGTATAAACCTTCAAAGAATCCCCAAGTTGAAGGATTAGCTTCTAGGGTTCCCACTTGGTGTGATAGTTAGGGCATCAATTTAATTGAAATTCCAACGTCGGAATTCATTCAAAGCTTGTGGATGCCTAGAGAAGACACTAAGGAAGAGTCATGTCCGAACGAAATTCAAAACACACTCCTCTATAGGAATTTGCACCAAGCCCTAAACAGGCCTCCTTATCCTTAAGGGGACGAGGAAAAAGAGGTAAAACATGGGAGAAAGACGAGTTATCAATTTAGGTTTGATCATCAAGGATTAAGACCAGTGCCTAGCAATTAGGAGAATTGGAGTCAAGGACTTTCTTGATTTAGCAATTTCGCTCTTCCAGGAGACCTAGAGGCAGCTTCGCTAGCCCTAGTGGAGGCAGCTACACGGCTACTCTAGAAATTTACACTTCTTTGGCAATAATTAATGGAGTTTCAAGGATATAATATGCAAAATATCCTCTAGGAACATTCGTTCATCATTATCCATGAATAACACATGCAAATTTTCCAATAACTTCAATGTTCTAACAAAATTTCATTTAATTAGGGCACATGAAAGATCATAAAACAATATTCCATACATTAGACATTCATTTGGGAAGAAATATAACATTAAAAGGCACTTACAAGACAACGAAGAATATATCCATCCACAAAAATGCCAAAAAGAAGCTCCAAGAAAGATAGCGAAAATTTTCCAAATGTCAAAATGCATCCAATCATCCAAATTCGTCCAACAATTGCAGGTCTAAAATTTCTCAAGAGGAGATATCGAAATCCAAGTGATGAAGGCTAGCATGAGGCTAGACCTCATCTATTTATACGTGATCTAAGAGTTCAAAATTGAAAAGAAGAAGCCCCTCCAATGCCTAAAATGTCTAGTAACCCACCCATGGTTACAAGCCAACCATGATAGCTCATAAAATAAATCGAATAAGCCTTCTTAGGGCCACGCTAGGTTGATGTGGAGGCCTAGAAGGGCAGTGTTGAGGCCTCATGTGCTAAGGATGAGAGTGAGGGCCTCAAAAATAACGAATAAGAGGGAGATGCCCTCCAAAACATCTCCAAGCCCCAATTTCAGCTCTATGGGTTCCAAATGAGTCTCATTAGTCTTCAAATGGCTCAAGATCAAGTCGATACTCCATCGATGAGGGCTAAAGATGACACATGCCCTCCCATGTCTCCCCGAGAAAGGCAAAACTTCCTTTGGGCCCTAGATAAGCTGCCAAGTGTCAAGTGCAATGTGTAGTCGGCCAGGCAACGTGTTCCAAGTGCATCATCATCTTTGTATAACTAGGGCACGAACAAGCAATGTGGTGGTGCTGAAGAAACCCATCATGTGACAATCAATGCTCTGCATCGCTGGAGGCCCATAGCTCTCAACACTCACCCTACAAGTGCCATTATGACCCTCTAGAAGGCTTGGACCCCGTATAGCAAGAACAAGTCCAATATGAAAACCCATCTACAATCCTGTATAAGATCCAATGCATATCCTCACCTTCCAGTACAATAATTCATTAGTGCAATTGAGTAAATAAGCTTGCTAATCAAGGGCAAAAGTGGACACTTCATGGTGGCATGCCCTTCCAAATGGGCTTTAAACATGTACTGGTGTTTCCTTCCTTGACAAGAGAGGTTAATGAAGGACCCTATTAGGTGGTTTCAACCTCTAAGGGAATGACAAGTCCATGGTACACCCATCAAATGGCAGGTGTCATGTGAAATAATGATGGGATGGAGCAGGGGCAAAAAGGGAGCCTCCAAGCCACATTCCATGGTATAAGGGTAGTTATGATGGAGGAGGCCCACACCTTGGTGTATGAATGTAGGAGGGAGCAATCGTGGTACATGAGTTACCTCGGCCTTTGTTTTTCCACCCTTCTTCATATGCCTTTTTCCTTTTATTGATTTTTCTTCATTTTAATGCTCGGGGCTCGAGGGGATGAGAGCATGATGTGTAAGATATAGCAATGATTACCCCCTTAAGGTGAGAAAGTTCATCGCCCACCAGGGGTTGGGACAATCATGGGTTCTTTGATGATGAAAGGGGCACTCATAGGGACCCTAGGAACTAGGTTGATAATCACAATGATAGGGGGTAGAGCTCATGCTTAGCTTTTGCCCACGTGTTAAATTTATTGTCCTAGCCATCTTTTTGCATTTTGTCATTGTGGTACATTTCCTATTTAGCTGCACCAACCTCTGCGGCATCTTTCATGCCCAACCCAAGGTGTGGACATGGGGAAGGGGAGGATAACACCTTGTGGACCCAATGGACAAATGTGGACACGGATGAGGAAAATGTGAAAAGGGCTTGTAATGAGCGGAGGGGAGTGAAACATATGGTATTGGGAGGCGGGACCACGCAACCAAAATCAAGGTTTCCCATGTAGTGTCACTCCTAAAGCTAATAGCCAATAAAGGAGATCCCACTAGACTAGGATACATGATTAACCCCCCAGTTGAAGTAAGGGAACAAGAGTACAATCAAAGCCCTTTCTTTCCACCGAATCCCCCCACTAGTCCATGCCCAAATGTGCCTAAGAAAATCAAGCATAAACACCCAAATTACATAATGAAAAAGCATGCCTTCGGGGTTGGATGGCCTACCTTTAAACATACGATCATAACATATAAGTGAGGGCTCACAATGGCTGGCTTGGGTGGCGGAGAATGGTAACACATCGAGCTATCAGGTGGCTGCAAGGGGTTGTTGGCTGCCAGCTGAAGACAAGTCTAGGGGAAAATTTCTCCTATAGGGGTCACCCACTAGTAGTGGGTAACACAGTGTTCCCAAGGAGTGACAGTAGAGCTAGTGGTGTGTTGTAGTTAGTACACTCAAATATTTGTGGCCCGATGTCCACTGGATCTCTCAAAGGGTACAAGTGTTTCATGACCTCCATATATGACTTCTCCAGGAAAACCCAGTTCTATTTTTTGAAGACGAAGAACAAGGTCTTCAGTCACTTCCAAGATTTTAAAGCTCTTGTGGAGAATATGACAGGCAAAAGGATCAAGGTGCTTTGTACAGATAATGGAGGCGAGTACACTAATAAAACCTTCATAGGGTTTTGTGCGAAGGAGGGCATCTAGAGAGAGTGGACAGCTCCATACAACCCATAGCATAATGGAGTTGTAGAGCGGAAGAACAGAACAATTGTTGGGGCGGCAAAGGCGATGCTATATGACTAGGATATGCCCATGTTTCTTTGGGCAGAGGCATGTAGCACAAAAGTGTACATACAAAACAGGGTTTCTCACATATCATTGGGGAAGATAACACCAGAGGAGGTCTTCACAGGGAAGAAGCCAGAAGTCAGACACTTCAAGATCTTTGGCTGCATAACATCGGTGTTTTAAAAACCGGTTGACTTGAACTGGAAACCGATTAAACCGACCGGTTCATTGGCCGACCGGGTCAAACCAGTACAAAATCTGGGTTTAGGTCTCCTCTTCGCCCAAAATTCACAAAAACCGGTCCTAACTGGTCGGTTCACTACCAAGGTCGTGGCGGACCCACACAGTGCGGTTTAGGAAAGTTCCAGGGTGTTTTGGAGGGAAAATAAGGGTTGTTTCCCTCAAAAACACCCTCTCCAAGCCTTTAAAAGGAGCTTACCCCTCTCATTTGTCTCACACGTCTCATTTGGAGTTTTTGTGAGTTTGATTGGGAGCTTGGAGAGTCTTGAGTTTTTGCTAGAATAGTGGAACAATAGAGAGTTTGAGCGAAGTAGTAGTCACCATGCCTCCAAAAGCCAAGAATACTACATGGGCTCATTGTGATATGATTGATGGCAAAATGATCTACAAATATTGCCAAAAATCTATTGCAGGAGGGGCTATTAACAGGTTCAAGCAACACTTGGCTGGGATAGGAGGCCATGTAAAGCCATGTGGAGCACCAAATGAAGTAATAGGGCATATTAGGGCAGAATACCTTCAGAAGTTTGAGACTCAAGTCACTGAACCAATAGAGAAGTTTGTGACTCAAGCAGTTGCAAAGTTTGGGAGTCGAGACTCAACCAACTGAGTTTGATCATGATGAGAAGTTTCAAGTGATAATGTTGATCACTAATATCATATATGTAGATTTGTAGTAGGTCAATGGCCCCATAGTTTGTAGGCTTTGTTTTTGAACTCTAGAGGCCATTTAGAGCCTCATTAATTATATATTTTGTTGCTGATATGTATTGCACTTGGTGCCATTTTGATATATTCACCTTTACATGGTATATATATGAGCAAACTTTGCATATTTTGTGTCTATTGGTTTGGAATCATGGTTTTAAATCTTAAAAATAGTTTTTTTCAATAAAAAATAATTATTTCATGTGTTTTTTTAAAACCAGTTCATTGAGATCTAACCAATCCTGATTTGACCGATTCCTGTTTGAAACCTGGTTTATAGGTGGATCAATCTGCTCACCATTTCCAGTTTTTAAAACCATGCATAACAAATTGGCATGTGCCAAATGATAAACGCACCAAACTAGATCAAACTATAGAGAAGGGCTATTTCATTGGTTATAGCGAAACGTCCAAGGCGTACAAGATCAATATTACTAGTAGCAGGAGGATCATCGTGAGATGGGACGTGATGTTCCTGGAGGGGAAAGCCTTCAGGAGATCTCATGAGTTGCTAGTAGATGATCAAAGTGGGCCAACAAAAGCTCCAAGGGTTGAGCAACAGTCGTAAGGATAGCAAATTACTAGTACAGTTACTAGCACGAGCACTAGCTCAAGTGCAGGAAGTCCTTCACTTTCACAGTAGACGAAGTAGCAGGGGCAGGATGAGGAGCTTGAAGCTCCAAACACCACCAGCAAAAGAAGCAGAGAGGTGCTCCAGACGTTGAGGGATGCACAAGAGTTCGTGGGAGCTCCTAGACTGAGCACCAGAGAGCGCAAACAGCTAGACAGGTACAAGGCGTTGGTGAAAGATGTCATCGACAGGGAACCTTCCAGTTATGATGAGGTTGCAAAACATCAACTATGGCAAGATACCATGGTTGAGGAGTATAACTCCACCATGATCAACGATGTATGGGAGGTTGTGCCTAGACCTGTGGACAAGTCAGTTGTAGGCTCTCGATGGATCTATAAGATCAAGTATGTTGCGTATGGCAGCGTGGAAAAGTATAAGGCTAGGTTCATGGCCAAGGGTATGCACAGCAAGAAAGCATAGATTATGAGGAGTCCTTCACTCCAATGACCATATATACCTCTATCCGAGCAGTGATCTCATCGGCAATGCAGATGGGATAACAAATTCACTAGATGGATGTCAAGACTGCATTCTTGAACAGAGTGATAGAGGAGGAGGTGCATATTGAATAGCCAGAGGGTTTTGAGACACATGGGAGAGACAAGCATGTATACAGGCTGAAGAGGGCACTATACGAGCTTAAACAAGCCCCCAGGACATGATATAGTCAAATCGACAGCTACTTGCAGCAAGTGGGCTTCGTGAAGAGCAAAGCAGACTCCAACCTCTACTACCTGATGGCGAGAAGTGAACCACTCATACTGGTTTTATAAGTGGATGATCTCTTCTTGACAGGGTCATCAGGGCTCATAGAGGACTGCAAGAGGGACTTGGTAGCAAAGTTCAAGATGAAGGACTTGGGACTGATGCATTACTTCCTAGGACTGGAGGTATGGCAGACGGACAAGGAGATCTTCCTTGGGCAAGGAAGATATATCATGGAGATCCTTAAGTGATTCAAGATGCAGGACTATAGGCCCATGTTCACACCTATGATTACCAATTGTAGGAAGATAGACGCATCAAAGGATGCAAATGTGGACCCAACATTGTATAGGTAGTTCATCAGATCTCTCATGTATCTAGTCAACACAAGGCCAAACATTTGTTTCGTGGTCCACACTCTCAGTGAATTTATGGTGGAGCCAAAGAGGGTGCACTAGACAGCAGCGAGACACGTATTGAGGTATCTGCGCAGCACAGTCGAGTATGGTCTGAGATATACTCGAGGTGATGGTGTTAGTTTGTGTGGATATATAGATACAGGATGGGTAGGTAGTTTGTTAAAATTAGCAACTATGGCCAAACTCCATGTGGGTCATCTTATTTATGGTAGTTGATATTTTTCTTGGATTCCTCTCGTCGAGAGGTGTAGGATTGATCTAACGATCATCTGATTTCGACAAGTATTTATGGAGATATGAATTTATTTGTATTTACTTGACAAATTGTCAAGGTCGGCCAGCAGCTAAATGTGTGGCACACATCCTCAACGTTTCATATAAATACAAGTTAGGTTGAGGCATTATTCACTCATCTCATCTCTCACATTCTTCTCTCCTTAGTTGATTGGGTTTACACACAAGGAGCAGCACACACATGGGAAGGAAGAGGATGCAGAAGGACAAAGTTGGAGGACGCAAAAGGACGCAAAACTAATTAACTGCATTGACCAGGGCTGCAGATGTATCTTTGACCAGCGTTGACCAGGGTTGTAGATGTATCTTTGACCAGCGTTGACCAGGGCTGTAGATGTATCTTTGACCAGCGTTGACCAACGTGGACTTCCTAGGGCTACGGTTTTGGTGTGGCCGTCTCTCCTAGGCAGGCCGCGGATTTTGGCATGCAAACAGAGGCAATGTGACCTCAGTTTTGGCGTTTGACCAATGTTGACTGCCCTAATTGTTGGTAGCAAGTTGACTTCATTTGACTAGGTTTTTCGAATTGTTTTTGGGTTGCCTCTTCTTGCTGTTGGAGGCCGAGTTGACTGGGATATTGACCAAGCTAATTGGAGGTCAATTCTATCTTGTTTGACCAGCTTTGACTTTGTTGGTTAGGGTTTGTTGTTGCTGTCATAAAATTACAGATTTGTATATTTGTACTATTTCTCTCTCTGCTGAACTATTGAAGATTATAGAAGAATTGATCAAAGGGTTTCCCCACATTGGGGTTTGTCCCTGGCTAGCCGCCACATCTGGTGTCTCTTGTCTTGGCTTGTTTTTCTATCAATCTATTAATGTTCTATCAGCATTTTACTTTATGTTAATGTGATTGCTAAACAGTGGCTAATAAGAAGAAATTGAAGTAAACTGCACTAAGCATAGAACATACCATAATTTAACATGGTATCAGAGCTGAGGTGAAGACAAGGCCCAAGCAAGAGAAAAAGCAAGAGCAATCACATAAGACTGTTGGAAAAAGTCTCACTCCATGGGTTCCTCATCACACTTCCCCGCCAAAGACAAGCTCTGTGAGAAGTCTGACTATCATGGATGGAAGATGTCTCTCGATCTAACATTGGAAGAGCAGGAAGTGTTGGACCATGTGAGAGGCAGAATCATTGAGCCTCCATAAAATGCATCGGTTGTTGCACAAGTGGACCAAGGGAGAAGTCAAAGCAAAGAAGATCATTCGGGACTCTATCGACAAGCACCTGGTGGCCTACGTTTCCAAGCTGAACACCTCCAAGGAAATCTACGATAGACTGGTAAGCTTGTTTAAAGTTAGTGATGCAAATCAAGTTTTGTTCCTTAAGAATAAGCTGAAGGAAATTAAGAAGGGCAAAGATGAGAATATGCAAGCCTACTTCTTAAGGATCACCGAGATCAAGAATGATCTCCTATCGATTGGGGAAGTCATTCCTAACAGGGAACTGACCATCACAACTCTTGGAGGGCTCCCATCGAATGGTATGTATTTAGAACCACTCTTCTCAACAATAATGTAATTCCAGGATTTGAGGAATTGATGGCGAGATGCATTCAAGAAGAGACAAGGATGGAAGAGTAGGAAATCCCTACATTTAGAGGCAATCTCGCTGCTTTCTCCTCTCAAGCTAAAAGGAGAAATAATTCCGAGTCAAAACCGGAGGGAAAGGCCGGACCGAAAGGTGGAAGGAAAGGAAGATGTTTCATTTGCAACAAAATTGGCCACTATGTGAGGGAGTGTCCTGATAGAAAGGACACATCTCATGACGATGATCAAAATCACTCCTGAGGCAATTTCAACAACAATCAAAGGAAGGGCAAGTTCAATGGCAAAGGAAAGAGGAATGTCGGAAATCAAGGAAGTGGTCAACCCTCCAAGAAGGCAAGAAACTCCAGGTATGAATCTAACATTGTTAACAACAAGCAAGATGAATATTATTTGATATCGGCCCTCTCTACTACTTCTCCTCCGGACTCATTGGGCAATTGGCTTGGTGCCTCAAGGCACTTCACTGGTTACAAAGAAGCTCTCTCTAATCTGATAGAGAAGGAGACCAACCTGGAAATTATTCTTGAAAACAACTCCAAATATCCCGTGAAAGGCGTAGGGAATGTTTCTCTTCAATTGAATCAGGGTAACACAATTCATTTGCAAGAAGTTCTATATGTACCTAATCTCAAGAAGAACCTGGTGTCCATTTCGGCAATGGAAGACAAAGGCTACAAGGTGGCCTTCATCGATGGAAAGGTACGTGTATGGAAAAAGAATTTTAAAGATGCTTTCACTCTTGGGTTTCGAGTTGATTCTTTATATCAAGTCGGAAGAAGTCCATTGGGTGTCATGTCTTGTGACACATCTCTTCAGTCTAAACTATGGCATATTTATATCAAGTCAGAAGAAGTCCGTTGGGTGTCATGTCTTGTGACACATCTCTTCAGTCTGAACTATGGCACCGAAGGTTTGCTCACCTTCATTATAAAGCTCTACCCGATGTGAGACAAATGGTGACAGGGATGCCCGAGTTTAAAGTAGAGCAAGAAGGTGTATGTCCGGGGTGTGCCGAAGGAAAACTCAAAAGGGGACCATTCCCCTCAAGCCATAGCAAGACCTCCAGTATATTGCAGTTGGTTCACTCCGACATATCTGGTATGATGCCTGTGAACTCCTTGGGAGGATATTTATATTACCTCACTTTTACAGATGATTATTCTCGCAAGACTTGGATATACTTCTTGAAAAAGAAGGATGAAGTGTTCTCCTGGTTCCGTCACTTCAAAGCCTTGATTGAGAATCAAACTGAGAAGAAGATCAAGATCTTAAGGACTGATAATGGGACCGAGTATGAATCCAATGAGTTCCATGACTTTTGCAAAGAAGCTGGCATTAAGAGGGAGACCACAACACCATACACTCCTGAGCAAAATGGTGTGGCGAAAAGGAAGAACTGTACAATTTTGGATGATGTTCGTTCCATGCTCCATGACCAAAGGTTTCCAAAGTTTCTATGGGCCGAAGCTGCAAATACCATCGTATATGTTCAAAACGGATGCCCTCATCAAGCACTGGATTCCAAGACTCTCGGAGAGATGTTCATTGGTAAGAAACCTGATGTATCTCATTTTAGAATTTTTGGAAGTCCTGTATATTTTCATGTGCCAAAAGAGAAAAGGAATAAATTGGGTGCATTTGGAAAGAAGGGAATCTTCGTGGGCTATAGCGAAAATACTAAGGGCTATAGAATCTATGTGGCTGGTCAAAGGGAAGTCGAGATTAGCCATGATGTCACCTTTGACGAAGATATGGCTCTTAGCAAAGTTGACAATCTTCCTATACTAAGGAAATCTGGAGAAGCTGACACCAGCAAACTGGAGGAAAAGAAAGATGAGACGATGCCCGAAGTGGAAGAACCTATGGACCCTATTGATCCCCCTCCACAAGAGCCTTCCTCTTCTAGGAAGAGGCCCTCATGGCTTAGGGGGACACTTGATGATGCTGAAGGACACATTGCACCTAGAGGGACTTTCCGGGAAAGTAAGAAGCCAACCAGGTATCAGGGATACTTGACCATTATGAGCACGATCATTCAAAATGAGCCCTCATCATTCGCAGAAGTCGTGAAGCATCAAGTATGGAAGGATGCTATGACTGAGGAATATGAGTCCATCATGAAGAACGATGTTTGGGATGTGGTCCCCAGACCCCAAGACAAAGTTGTTGTCACTTTGAAATGAATTTACAAGATAAAGCATGGAGCTGATGGAAGTGTTGAAAAGTATAAGGCTCGTTTTGTCGCTCGTGGCTTCTCTCAAAAGGAAGGTATAGACTATGACGAGATATTTGCACCTGTTGCCCGATATACCACCATCCGCTCGATCATAGCCCTTACTGCTTCGCAAGGATGGAACCTACATCAGATGGATGTCAAGACCGTGTTCTTGCATGGTTCGATCAAAGAGGAAGTCTATGTGGAACAACCCGAAGGATTTGAGATTCATGATCGGGAATCTCACATGTGCAAGTTGAAGAAAGCCCTCTATGGGCTGAAGCAAGCACCCCGAGCTTGGTATGAGAGGATCGATAGCTACTTGATGAAGCTGGGATTCATTAGGAGTGAAGCCGACCCTAACCTTTACTTTAAGGTTGAAGATGATAAGCCTCTCATACTGGTGTTGTACGTTGACGACCTCTTTCTGACAAGTGCAGACCCTCTCATTCACAAATGTAAGAGGGAGTTGGCTTCCGAATTTGAGATGAAGGACCTAGGACTGATGCACTATTTCCTAGGACTGGAAGTCTGGCAGAAGCTAGGGGAGATTTTCCTATCTCAAGGAAAATATGTGGTGAAGATATTGGAGAGATTCGGTATGGTGGACTACAAGCCCATAACTACCCCGATGGAGCTTGACTTCAAGAAGTTAAGCAGTAGTGTTGTCGGACCTGTTTTACAAAATGCTACCGAGTATCGTCAACTCATAGGAGCATTGATGTTCTTGGTGAACTCCCGTCCGGATATATGTTTTGCAGTCAACACGTTGAGCCAACATATGGTTGAGCCTCACCACTCACATTGGATTGGTGCCAAGAACTTGTTGAGATATCTTCGTGGCACAATCACTCATGGGTTGAGATACATTGTCGGAGATGTGAGACTACATGGATATACTGATGTTGATTGGGCAGTGAGTGTGGTCGACCGAAAGAGCACTTCCAGGTGTTGTTTCTCTTTGGGATCCACCTCGATATCCTGGATGAGCAGGAAGCAAAAGTCGGCGGCTTTGAGCACCGCTGAGGCAAAGTACATTGTTGCGAGTATGGCCTCTTGTGAGGCTGTCTGGTTGCGGAAGCTCTTCAGTGAGCTGTTTGGATATACATTGGATACTACCGTGATCTTGTGTGACAACCAGAGTGGGATTCGTTTATCAGAGAATCTCGTATTTCATGATCACTCCAAACATATTGATATGAAGTAACACTTTATCCGGGATATGGGACAACGAGGAGCAATAAGGCTCCATCATATCAGTACAGATGAGCAAGTCACCGACATTCTGACAAAGCCCCTGGGAAAGGTCAAATTCTTGACTTTCTGAGAATGACTTGGAGTCATTGAGAGACCCTCTTATGAAGGTCCTGCATGATGCATGCATTGAGCTCTGGGAGCTCCGGGGGCTTGGGGTACTTCTTGGAGCGACAAGCAACCATAGGGCGACTCACCCTCCCCTAGTGGTGCATTGTGTACAAGGTGAAAGGTTCAGCCTTCCCCTGCGATACCCCGTGGCGACTTAGGGACAAGATGAGTGGTTCTCCTGCCGAGGCATCCTACCCATGTAGTCTGGGACTCATGGGAAGTACCTCTCGTCTGGCCAATGAGTAGGGAAATGGGGTTAGGGACCATAGTAGTACTATCGATGGACACATCGTTGTATCTACCGTACTCCCTATGCTAGGATGACCTCCATTGATCTGGGATCAGTATGAGTGGTTTGAGACACTCTCTTCTGGCACTGATCTGGGATCAGTAAGAGTGGTATGACACACTCTCTAGGACTGACTTCGGGTCAGTGGAGGATGGTATGATACATCCTCGATCATTTCTTCTTCTTCATAGTTCAGCAGAGCAGAGCCGAGCAGTGCAGGGCAGTGCATTTGATGGCAGAGATAGTATCAACGATCAGATGGATTAGCAGATGGAGTTCTCCCTAGTTGAGAGGGAGTGTTAAACTTGGCAACTATGGCCAAAGTCCATGTGGGTCATCTTATTTATGGTAGCTGATATTTTTCTTGGATTCCTCTCGTCGCGAGGTATAGGATTGATCTAACAATCATCTGACTCCGACAAGTATTTATGGAGATATGAATTTATTTGTATTTACTTGACAAATTGTCAAGGTCGGCCAGCAGCTAAATGTGTGGCACACATCCTCAACGTTTCATATAAATACAAGTTAGGTTGAGGCATTATTCACTCATCTCATCTCTCACATTCTTCTCTCCTTAGTTGATTGGGTTTACACACAAGGAGCAGCACACACGTGGGAAGAAGGAGGACGCAGAAGGACGAAGTTGGAGGATGCAGAAGGACGCAGAACTGTTTGACTGTGTTGACCAGGGCTACAGATGTATCTTTGACCAACGTCGACCAGCGTGGACTTTCTAGGGTTGCAGTTTTGGTGTGGTTGTCTCTCCTAGGCAGGCTATGAATTTTGGCACACAAACTGAGGCAATGTGACCTCAGGTTTGACCAGCGTTGACTACCCTAATTGTTGGTAGCAAGTTGACTTCATTTGACTGGGTTTTTCAGACTGTTTTTGGACTGCCTCTTCTTGTTGTTGGAGGCCGAGTTGACTGGGATATTTACCAAGCTAATTAGAGTCCAATTCTATCTTGTTTGAGCAGCTTTGACTTTGTTGGTTAGGGTTTGCTACTGCTGTCATAAAATTATAGATTTGTATATTTGTACTCTTTCTCTCTCTACTGAACTATTGAAGATTATAGAAGAATTGATCAAAGGGTTCCCCACATTAGGGTTTGTCCCGGCTAGCCACCACACCTGGTGGCTCTTGTCTTGGTTTGTTTTTCTGTCGATCTATTAATGTTCTATCAGCATTTTACTTTATGTTAATGTGATTGCTAAACAGTGGCTAATAAGAAGAAATTGAAGTAAATTGCACTAAGCATAGAACATACCATAAATTAACACAGTTCAACGGATCGGAAAAGCACTTCAGGGTGTTTCTTCAAAATTGGATCAGGGGTTGTCTCTTGGTGCAACATGAAGCAGAAGTCAGTGGCACTAAGTTTTGCAGAGGCAGAATACATGGCAACTAGCATGGCCACATGCAAAGTTATTTGGCTTCAGAAGCTGCAAGTGGATTTGTTTGTTCAGCGGATGGATTCGACCAGTATCAGTTGTGATAATCAAAGTTGCATCAGGCTCTCTGAGAATCCAGTCTTCCATGATAGGTCGAAGCATATTAACATAAGACACCACTACATCAGAGATTGTGTACAGCATGGATCAATTCGACTACAACATGTTCCCACAAATCAGCAGGGTGCAAATATTCTCACAAAGGCCTTGGGTAAGGGAAAGTTTGTCTACTTCAAGGACAAGATGGGAGTAGTGGAGAACATCTTCCTCGCTAAGAGGGAGTGTTAGTTTTAGGTAGCAGCGGACAGGTGTTCTAGTCTCCAAGGTGTCTAAGTGGCTAAGGAACACATTTTCTCCGATACCTAGAAAAGGTTTCGCAAGAAACACCTCAATTAGATTTATTAGCCAATTATTAAATATTTCCTAAGTCTAACTTAGAAAACCCGGTTAATTAAATCAAATTAATTGAGGTAACTCAATTTTTCTCTAGAGACTTCTAGAAAGTCACTTGATGGGGTCAAGATGATCTTAGTCATCGATTGTGATTAAATCGTGGGCGTTAGTTACTCAACGAGAGATTATAAGAGCAAGTCGATGGGGCCTTGGAGAAGACACAACAGAGACTCAGTTGTGCGATTTGTAGTGAGAGCAAGGGCGAAGAGGGAGACACGAGCAACGAGATTTCAACAGGGAGATTGGGGAGAGAATTTCTAGAAATTCTCCATAGAGTTTCCAACATTCCAATGCCAGGAAGGGAGGCCGAATATATCTGCAGAAAGGTTGTACCAAGAGGTGCGAATTAGCTAGTGTGCACTACTAGTTTACCTAGTGCAAATTATAGAGACTACAATTCCAAATCCAATGCCAAAGTTAGCTACCGGAGGAGTTGTGAGTAGCTTCAGAGCAGTGCAGGATGAAGTGTGTGTTATCTTTTGGATATTGTGGTAGCATCAAACATGTGTTCTAGTCTCAAATGGTACTAAGAGACTAAGGAACACATGATCCCCAATACCCAGAAATAGTTTCGCGAGATATGGCTATGAAAAACCTTAATTAAATTAATTAGCCAATAATTAAATTATTTCCTTAGTCTAACTTAGGGAAGTTGGTTAATTAAAGTTAATTAATTAAGGATGTTCGATATTTCTCTAGAGACTTCTATTTGATGAAATCTAATTGATCTTAGTTGTTGATGGAGATTTAATCTTGATCGTTGAAGTCTCAACAAGAGATTATAAGAGCAACTGAAAGGGTTGGAGAGAGATACAATTGTGAGAGCATAAGTTATCTTGGCAAACTAGGATACCTAATTCATAGCTTCAGCAAGGACGCAATTTGAGCCAAAGGGAGAGCATCAGAGAGAGGAGCAGCAAAAAATTCAAGAGGAGGCTTCCAGAGAATTTTCCAATGTTTCTCGAGTGTCAGATTGGCAAGAGACAGGAGATCGAATTATCTATAGAGAGGGTCACAAAAGCTAGTGCTAATAGCTAGAAACCCCAGTGCGAGTTGCTGGGAGAGCCACGGATTAGCAACAAGAGACCGGACCTATTTCCAAAAGGCAATGCAAGTGGTTTCCAGTGACAAAGGAAGGCAAGACGGCTCAATTAGAGCCACTTTCCAGGCAGTGCAAGTTTCCTAGGGCTAGTAGTGTGAATTCCAGGCTGCAGTACGAGCAGCCAATGTGGGGTGTGAGCAAGCCAAAAGGGGCCAAGTTGTTTAGCAGAGGAGATCTGGGATCTCTAATTTATTTTGGTCAAATATTTGCCAGAGGATTGCTAGTTGGGCATCCAGATTATTATACTCCCAAAATTTGTTGCATAATAATAAAATAAACCTTCATTTGCTGCACCGATTTTCCCTTTAGGGTTTTTCTACGAAATTTTCAATCCAAAATAATTGTGTTAATTTTATGTGCATGCATATGTTTCTTAGTTCCTGATTTTAATTATGCGGTGTATTTTATTTGCGAAAAATGCATTGGCGAATTATTTAGCATTTGTCGTAAACAAATAAATTGCTAACCAGTTAGGAGAATAATTTCCAGTTGGTGCATTCGTGGAAATTTCACAGTGTGGTTGTCGGAACGAATTTTCGAAGGTTGATCTAATTTCCCAGAGCCAATGTTGTGCATTTCCAATCACCAAAGCGAACGATAGCAGGAGGTGTGAGTAGGTTGGGAGGAGGTCATTTTGATTTTGCATAGGAAACTTGGGCTTCCAAATTGATTTGCAAGTGGAGAAAATTGTACGTTGGAGCTTTGCCAATAAGAGCTACGCACTTGATGTATTTCTCAATTTCGCTAAAGAATTAATAATAATATAAACCCTCATCTATAGAACTCGTTTTGACCACATTGGGGTTTTTCAATGGGTGATTTGTCCAAAAATCTTGGTGTCATCTATTTTGTGTGTGTGCTTTATTTCTCAATTCCTGCATTTATTTGTCAAGATTGCAGTAGTGAATTAATCGTTATTTGTCGAATTAATTTCTGAAGACAAATAAACTGCATAAGCTAGAAGATTAAATTACCAGTTACTGCAATTAAGAAAATTTCACAAATAGGGCTTGCCCTAAAGATAATTATCCAACTTCATTTATTGCCCAGATTGTCGATGATTGTGCCGGAAATGAAATCCTCTTTCATGGATGAATTTTCTAGTTATAATCAAATCAACATACTCCCATCAACATAAAATTTTGTACTTGGGGAACCTTCGCTTATTGAAAACTTCCATTTGGACTCAAGAATGTTGGTGCAACTTTTCAGAGAGCTATGCCTTACGCATTTCATGATATCAAACATATTGTACAGCCATATCTTGACAATTTACTTGCACATTCCATGAGACGTCAAGATCATCCTATACATTTACGAGCTATATTTCTCCAATGTATGCATTACAATATTCAATTGAATCCACATAAATGTGTCTTCTGTGTGGAATCCAGTCGTCTCCTAGGTTTCATCGTTCCTAAGCAAGGGGTTCGTGTTGATCCGTTGAAAGTAGAGGCTTTTCTGAATTTGCCTCCTCCTTCCAATTTACGCCAACTCCAAAGTTTGCAAGGGAAGGCAAACTTTTTGCGTCGTTTCATTCCCAATTACGCTAAGTTTACCAAGGGTTTCACTCGACTATTGAAAAAAGGGGTTCCCTTCCTTTGGGATGACATCATCCAAAAAGCCTTTGATGCTTTAATGGATGGATTAACTCATGTGTCATTGTTACATCCCCCTGATTATCATGAAGCCTGGCTGGCATAGTAGTTGTTGTAATATTGGGATGGAAACTAGGTGTTTGAAAGGTGGTGGAGGTTGGTAGGAAAAAGAGAGAGCAGCTAGCGGTAGTTGGTTTGAATTGGCCGTTCTTGTGACCAGGGTTAAGGCCACACACTACGCAGATTCTGATATCCTACAAGAAATGGAAGGCAATAGAAGGGATACCCCTACAACGCAGAACAAAAAATGTTCCTCAATCCAACCCCCTAGGGTGCTAATCATAATGCCGAGAGAGTGAGGCTGAGTGAGGAGAGGGGCGGCCTACTACGAGGAGAAAGCCCATAGGGGAAATTCTCGATTACATAATAGAGTGGCAGGATTTGCAGCCGTATACAAGGATCAGATCCCTGTGTAGGTGCAGGAGGAGCTGACCAGGGCTGAAGGAGAGGCCTCATCCCAAAGAACCTCCCTCTCAGACCCAGAAGTGCTTGCAGAATGGTTAGAATGGATACTGGATATGAGCAATGCACAAGGTAGAGCCAATCAGTATATGAAGGCAGTGTACCTGTATTGGCAAGATGAAGTTCCTTCTAAGGCGTACACTAGTGGACACTCATGATTCTAGGAGAGAACTTCTGCAAACCTTGGACCATATGCACGAGTCACAGACACATGAAACATTATGATTATGGACCATATGCATGGACCTCAGGTTGGTGCGAATTGAGAAGCATCATGGTACTAGGCCCTTGGAAGAACAAGTGGAACCTATCCCAGTAGCTGGGTCAGATTCGGAAGCTCTCCCTTGACTCTATGATGATTCAGTTTTGTGTCTTTCTTTTTGCAGCAGACTATGTTTATGGTCGGATAGGCCACTGCCCTCGTACATAAATGTTTGATGTTTATGTCTTTACTGTTCGGTTGTCTATGTTTTCCCTTCGAAGGGTGTATTTTAGTTTGTCATCTGGTCTCCCAGGCGAGAGATTGGAAGGTCATATGCAGACTTTTGTTTTAATTTCATGATTTTATAGCTAATAGAATATACCTTTTAAAATAATTATTATTATTATTTTATTATTATTATTATAAATTCCCTGAATTTTTATGAAAAACTTTACAATACTATAGAGGTCTATGAAACTATTCACATTATTCAAATTACTGTGAATTTTTCTTTCTTAGGAGTTGCGCTAATCTTAAAGAATTGGACATCTTGTGAGGACCATAAAACCTGACAGATTGAGAAGGCATTACACATCTTGTGAGAACTATAAAAACCTGACAGATTGAGAAGACATTTCCTCGGCCTCGGAGAACAATGTTACTTGAAAGAAGGGTGAAGCTGACATGAGATGGTGATAAAGCTGTAAAATGATAAGGTACACAGAAATGCCATGGGATTTAGTAGCAACAATCATCTATCATCATAAAAAGGAATCAGCAGCAGTAATCATCTATCGTCATTAAAAGGAAGGCTTAATGTAGGGGAGCTGGTTACAGAGCAAATACAGCAGTTCCATAGATAACCCTATATATGTGATTCAAAATTGTAAATTAATGGGAAAGCAGACTAGCTTTACAAGGAAGGTGGCAGGCAGCCTAGATGCCAAATCTGAATTAGGGCCCTGGCTTGGATAATTCAACTTTTTCACTGGTGTAGTATGAGTATAGATCAGGAATCTCTAATCTATGCTTTACATGGAACTCCATGGATGGTTATCCAGCCGCATTTACTGGACCAATCAAGGTCATCAACTTGAAACCCAATGCAATAATAGATAAGGAAATGGGTGGATTAGAATGTTAGGAGATTTTCAGTAACAAAAACAAAAATTGCAGATTACTGAGAAACTATTACCCCTTGCCTTTGCCCTGGGCACCACCAAAAGGCCATTGGATTGTTCCATTTTGGTTCTTTCAGCACCTTTCCATCTGCGTATCAACAATTCCGAACCTGAGCTCTCGAGGCTTCTGTTATTGTTGATAAGTCGGTTTTGTGCACTTATCCTTGCAGGGTAGCTAAAATTTTTGCCGCAAAAGATCTTTTGAATCTTGCTAACTTGAGTAGATGAACACGCTGCCACCACAACTATAGCAGCTGTAGCCATTGAATTGAATTGGATCTGCTTGTGACTGCTAACTTAATTTCTGATGCTGTTTTCTGAATAAAGTCAGTGACAATGCTGCCAACCCTGGTTCTACTTATAGGTTGTAGTTACAGAAATGGCTTGCCAGACTAAATGGATGCATTAAATTGTCAAATAACGAAGTGCTGCCCATGTTTGTTTAGTACGTACAAATTCAACCAAGACATTAAATCCACTTCAATCTTTTAGGTGGTCACCGCCAAGATATTAAATCCACTTCAATCTTTTATTTTAAATGATAAAAGATGAATGAGAAGGCCACGTTATATTAGGTTGGTTTGAAAAGCCATTTATTAAGTGGTCTAATATAGGGGATGTATAAGTGTAATATGTAAGTAAGTATGTTAATATTTTGTTAAATCTCGAGAATTGTATATTGGAAAAATAAATAAATAAACCTCAATTATGGATTGATGTTTTAATGGTGTAAATGTTATAATTATTTAATAATTTATACCGGAGTTCAATTTTAAAAAAGAAAAAATCAAAAGTAATATAGAGTTTCACTCTTGTAGTGTTTATAAATGAGTGTAAATATTTCAATGTTGGCTTAATTAATAATAAAATTTTAAAAATAATAAAATTCAATTTGTTATATTATAATTTTATTTTAATAAAATTATAAATTAGTTTTTAAATAAAAGAAAATCATAATACACATATTACAGCAAAATATGTAATATATAAATAGTAATTATAAATAAATACTATAAGTTACATTGGTCAATGTTAAACTAATAATAGAAATGAAATGAAATGATATTCTAAGGTTGACGAGACTAAAAATAGTTTATGAGACCATTAGTTCCCTATTTTTCACTCTTTGCAATTCAGTCCTTTTCTGATTCAAATTGATGATGAGCTGACCCAACCTTCCAACAATCTCCTCGCTAAAAAGACAATGCCAAGAAATTGATGCTAACATGTTCTCATAACTTTCTCTGATGTCTTTGAATGCATCACATTCTAAAATGAAATGTTTTTCCGATTCCACAGCCCCGAACGTGCAAAATGTGCACACCCTTTCTTCCCAAGCTTCTTTAGGCCTTTTCCACTGTCCTATTTCACACCGAAGTTGACGTGAGTTGGTTCTTAATTGAGCAATAAGAACCTTTGCCCTCCACGAAATGCTAGATCCAATGAACTCTTTTTGTTGTAAATCACACATAGGGTTGAATTCCTCAATGTAATATTCTTTCTTTCTACCCAACTCTTTTCCCCATACCCTTTTACGAAACTTCTCCATAACAAAATCCTTTAGCTCCTTGTTATTTGTGGGACGCGCATTGAGGTAGATATCCCATTTTTGCATCCATGTGTAGTTTTGTTTCATCCATGTTTTCTTTCTTTCATTGATGCCTTCATTGAAGATAACATTAGGCCATCTATCTACTCTCATTTGTTCAATTCTTTTTAGCTATCTTATGAGCCACACCATGGCAATTGCTTCAATGGAAGTTGCTCCTGTTTCACTCAACATTATCTCATAAAGTACCAAACTTTTTATTTTGAACTTGCTCATCATCAAGCATTTTTGGATTTTCTCAATTTGTTTCCATTTTGAGACTGGAGTGCTGCTAGCCCACAATTCATACCCATATAGCATCATTGGACAAACTAGGAGTCTAAAAAGCACTTTAATCTTTTTCCAATCCCATAACTCTGCTTCTCTACATCTGTTTTGAAGAGCATATAATGCTTTCCACCCTCATAAAATTCTCTTCTTTCTGTAGTCCTCCCAATTGAGTTTGTTGTTGAAATCAATCCCAAGGTACTTGTACTCCTTTACTTCTTCAAGAATGTTGTCTTCAAAGAAGAAAGTATGTTGGCTATGCTTCCTTTTATTAGAAAAAATCATTATTTTGGTATTGCAAGTATTGACTTGCATCCCCACTGCTCTACAAAAATTCTCAAGGGTATATAAGTGCATTTGCAATCCATGGGCCGATTTAGAAATCAATACAATATCATTAGCATATAAAAGAAGCTTTATCACAAACTCCCCCAACCGAACACCATCTCCCCCTTGCAAATTTAGCCACTCCTCCAATTTATCAATATATAGACCAAAAAGAGTGGGGGATAGAGGGAAACCTTGCTTGACTCCAATGTCACTTCTAAAGCTTTCTGAAATACCTGCTGAGGTTCTAATTTTGACTTTCACATCTTCATAAAGTCTATGGACAGCGGCTCTATAATGCACAGGAATTTCAAGTTCTTCCATTCTACACCACAACTTATCCCTAGGGACTGTGTCAAATGCTTTTTTGAAGTCAACAAAGCAGCAAAATACTTCTTCTCTGTCCTCCCAAACCTTTTCAACAATGTGTCTCGACGTGATGCCATGATCCACTGTAGAATGTTTTGGCCTAAAACCCGCTTGTCCTCTCACCCTCTTTTCTTTTACTTCTGTCCACTTGCTAATTTTGTCTTCTACCATGATGCCGAAAAGCTTTGCAAACAAAGGATTGATCATAATTGTTCTATAGTTGGACGAGTTATTGATGTCTCCACTTTTAAAAAGGGGTATTACTAGGCTAGTTGTCCAGTCTCTTGGGAACCCTAGCTGAATGATGTTGTTGAATATTTTCATGATGTGCGGTGCAAGAGTGTTCATTCCCCATTTTAGATACTCTGCCTGAAGTTCAACCAAGTCCTTTGCCTTCCTGTTTTCAACTTCTTAATTCCATTCTCCACCTCCTATAATGTGAAGAGCTTTGAATTTGTGTTGATCCTAGGGGGGGACTCCGCCTCAAATTTTCTCTCATAGAGTTGCCTTGCATAATCAAACCATTAATTCGTTGTAATATTATTTTCAATTTGCTTCTTCCTTGGTTGCAGTTCCTGCCAGAAAAGCTTTGGATTATTCTTGCTTAAATATATTAACTCTTCTCTCCTTGTTTGCATGAACTCATCTTTTTCCTTTTTAGTATCTGCTTATATAACTTTACATTCCTCTTCTCTTTTCCTACCTTTTTCAAGGTTCTCCTTGCCATTTTGCATTCCTCATCAAACCAAGCATTTACAGGAAAGCAGTTTGATTCTGATTTCCTATTTTTTGCTCTTTTGCACTTCTCAAGTGCACTTTGGATTATATTTGTTAACTCATGGTTGTTGAAGTGTTTGAAACCAGTTTTCTCTTTCTAAATTAATCTCTCTAACATTGTTTTGAAGATAGTACCATTTTCTTGTGTTAGAAGAATTTTGCCCCTTGATAATGATTATCGAGAGCATTGGGTTTTCCTCTTATGTTGCCTTTCTTCTAACCATGATAGCCTTATAAAAATTGGGTTATGGTCTGATTTTAAGTCCCAAATATGCTTTCCAATACTAACTTCATCTATCTTTTCTATTAAGATTTATGAACACATCACATAGCCAACGACACTTGCCCCATTGTATGTGTTGCAAGTGAAGTTCCCAGACATGTCCATCTATCTAGACCGTTGCAAATAATTAGGTTGTGTTATCACCCCAAGAAACTCTCCTAGGTTGTAGCTCGGAGATGCTCGAGAACATTACAAACTCAACTTAATGTTGGAAATGGATGAATGGGAGGAATGATGCTTGTTCAAGATAGATAACCACTTCTACTATGCTTAACTCCAGGCATGCGTGAACACCCCCAGACTACAAGGCTTTAGACCACCAATTACTCACAGTTCAGAGATTGGGTGAATATGGAGAATACTGACCACATCAGCAAATGCACAAGACCTTGTGATGGCCAGCTGCAACCAGTCAAGAGGCCTGCAAATCCAATTCCCTAGTGCACAGACAGGGTGACAGCCTTCTGTCACTAAGTGAAAAGAAACCTGATTAACACATTCACTGATACATGCAAGATTTAAACACAGAGGTAGGATGACAGCTCCTCTAATGCTATACATCAAGAGTTCAGGAAGACTGCATATCAAGCACAGCCTGGAACAGAATAGGAATGTAAAGTGAGCAATTAGCAGCAAAAGAAGCTTGTATTAGCTAAAAATGAAGATGAGATGCTGCAAGTATCAAAGTAGTTACAGTCTCCAGAAGTTGAACCTTGCATCAAAATAACAACCATCAACCCTGATTACATCTTGTTTCTGGGTATATATAGAGTTTGAATACAAAGGCACTCGGCCACTCTAAGTATGGGGAGGTCATAATTGACCACCCACCACTTTAACTATCTGATGGAGTCTCTGGTGCGATTGTTTGTTGCAGTTGACGGATGTGATCTTTTCCTGCACTCTGCTATCCTCTGAGGTAACTGGAGTGTCGTATAAGATAAAATTCCATGCTTGTTAAATGTAAGATTCTGCTCGAGCCTTGTCCTTCTTCTTCTCGGGTATACAGTCTGTTGAGTGCAGTGGTTGAGGAGGAAATGCACCAGGTACCGGTAGACGGTCGTCTTCATCCTTCAGGCGCACGGAACGACTCAAGGACGTGTATGGCGTGGCGAGTGTACGAGCAGGATGGAGGAGGGAAATCAACCGTCGGATCAAGCGGATAGATGGCGGGGATCACTCGGCGGAGGGTATCGGGAGATACGGAGGCGGAGTGAGCGCGGGCCGTTGGATCTCGGGAGGGCAGATCTAACGGCCATTGGGCGGAGGAGGCGCACGAGATTTAACGGGCGGGAAAAGCGGTTTCGGCGATAGGCGGTATTGGTCGCATCGCTTTCGAACACAAGGTGGTAATTGTAAAAAGGCGCGCGATTTCCTCAAGGCATGACGCGCGACCACGGAATCTGATTCACATCGCACGTTATCGCGTCGTTACTTTGCGGGCGCGGGGGAAGCGATCGCCGTCTGATCGTGGTGGGGATGATCGGACGATAAGGGAACGGTCATGTAAGTTGCTGCAACAGGAGCCGTTAGATCAGGGTGGCAGAGATTAACGGATGCGAGTAAAGGTGGTGATGAACTATGGGAGCGCGGGGTCACGTGAATACGGACTCGCGGGGGCTTAAGCTTTGCGCTCAGGGCTTGGAGAAACAAGGGTTTATCCGGGGTTTTGGGAAAAAAATAAAAAAAATAAATATAAAAATAAATAAATAATAATAAATAAATAAATAAATAATAATAATAATAATAATAAATAAAATAAAATAAAATAATAAATAATAAAAAAAAAATAGCGGGGTCATGAGAGTGTAAGCGGAGTGAAGGAGAAGGAGAAGGATGACTGATGTGAGTCCTCTTTTTGAGCATAAACACATGGCCAAGCTTGCATCTGACCCTCAACATGTCAAAGTATGTAGCAGAGCTAACACTGGCTCCTTCTGGGGATGAGATCCTCCCGGTGAGGTCTCAAGAACTGCAGACCAATGCCTTGCCTGTCAAACCAAATAAACAAAATTTCCTAGTGTTCCATTGGGCATGGAGTCTATCTGAGCCTACACTAAACTGATAAAACAACATATTTACAAATTTAAGGCCAGAGACCTTAAATAACATAAACTTTCAGAAAACGCCCATTAACTGGGCCTCCAAAAACTGTTTCCCCTTCCATACTTTGCAGCATGAAAGTATTGTTCCCTTGGATCTGAGAGATGATAAAAGGCCCTGTCCAAAAAGCATCAAACTTCCCATGGTTGCCTTTCTTCTCTTTCAGGGCATCCCACTTAAGAACTAAGTCCCCAACCTGAAAATTATCTGTTTTTGTCCTTCTGTCAAAAACTTCCTTGATTCTCTGTTGATGTGCTGCTGACCTTTCAACCAACTGTTCTCTGATTTGATGTACCTCTGCTAAATCAATGATCCTTTTTGCCATGTCTTCTTCCTCATCCTGCTCTTCTTGCAAGAATTTTGCCACAGGGAGGGTTAACTGAATCGGGAATACAGCTTCAGTGCCATATACCAACTTGAATGGAGAATTCCCTATGGATTTCTTGGTGGTCACTCTGTCAGCCCACAGTGCATATTTGAGCTTAGAATCCCAATTCTTTTTGTTATCTTCCAATAGCTTTTTAATTATCCTTATTAGGCTTTTGTTGGAAGATTCTGCTAGACCATTGCCTTGAGGGTAATATGAGGTGGAATGAACCATCTTAATGCCCATTGAGTCACACATGTCCACCAATTCTTTTGCCCTAAAGGCTACTGCATTGTCTGTGATCAATTTATGTGGACAACCAAATCTGGTGAAGATATTCTCTGTCAAGAACCTCATGACCACATGATGATCAGCCTTTCTGGAAGGGATTGCTTCAATCCACTTAGTGAAGTAATCATTGGCTACTAAGATCCATCTGTGCTGGCCACTGTGATGTCGATAGAAAGCGATCCGTTGCAGGCAAGCCCACAACATGAAATCATAGATCAAGTTGAAGAAATGTAGCTGTAAGGACTGACTCAGGGATGGTCAAGATGGATGACAGATATTTTGCAGATGAATGGTTTATTTGCAGTGACCTCTTGAACACATAACGACACAACAGATGGCTTGGTGACAATTGACCCAAAGTTAATACCCAGAAAACGGCTGAAGACTTTCAATGTGGTTTGATCAACTGTTAGGCAAAGGATTTCCCAACCTAGGTGAATGAAAAGTGTCGTGTTCAAGAGTGGTGATAAGGTTTTTCCGAGTGATAACAAATAGGCTCATTTTTCTCTCTTTTCCCCCACCATTTATGGCAAGTACCTATTTATTTTTTACAAGCTTGAGGAGGATAACATTTGCTTGATTATAAGCTCGTCCTTCGGATGAGTCCAACTTAGTTTAGATTCGAACCCTAAGAAGGAGTGGTCCGTTCCTGTTTGTAATCGAACAGGTCCTTTACTGTGAAATTTTAACGAGTCCAGTATAGGAGAAACTCGGCGTTTTTCAATTTTAGAGAGTCTGAAAAACTTAAGAAGACTCCAGGGTTGACCTTTTCCGTAAATTTGTGTCTCCCAAGCCCGAAAAAGTATAAAATAATACTTGAGAGAACCGCTTGATCTTTACGACCAAGGAGTACTTTCATGATTAGTGTCTCTGACCTGAAAAGTAAAAAGCGATCAAGGACGCGTCGTTTTATTTCCAATATCGAATTTGAAACGACAAAAATCTGGCAATCTTTTCATGTTTTTACGGTCAGAAAAGGGCTGTAAGAGGACCGTCTTTTAATTCCGTTTTAACGAGTGTAAAAGAAACGCTCGACAATCTTTTCATGTTTTAGGAGTCAGAAAAGGGCTTAAAGATGACTCTGATGTTTTTGTTTGTAAAAAATGACAATTTTCCCTGAAAATCCTTTATCCTACACAAAAACCAACACATTGCTCATACCTGTTGAAGATAGATAAAAATACTTTGAAAAATACCTTTTCATGGTGAAAAATAAACAAATTTACCATTTATTTACCCAAAAAACCTATAAAAAGGGCTTTTACCAATTCATTTTTACCATTTTACTGTTGAGGAGAGAAAAAGGGCTTTTGGCAAGAAACTTCCCGTGGACATTGTGGAGAATCCGACCGTCGAAACCGAACGTCGTCTCTTCCAGGTAATTTTCAACATCCTCCTCTTCAATTTCATCCGTTTAGAATTCTTTTTAAGGCCCCAGATTTCATTTTTTGGAGGTTTTGGGGTTTCAAAAACCGCCTCTCGGCGTACGCAGGCACCACACTAGGGACCCGCGTACCCCGACATTTTCTCAGTTAGAAAAATGTCGGGAGTACGCACCTTGCCTTCAGGGAACCTGCGTACCCACGCTCTGTTCCTAAAGGTGGGGTGCGTACCCCGCGCAACGAGTTTTCAAACCCCAAATTCTCCAAAATGGACCAATTTTTTTTTTATTTTATGAACTCTAATGGATGTTTTCTGGTGTGTAGATTGTTCACCATGCTTGATTGGCGCGAGAGAGAGCACGAAGATGTTGATTTGGCCGCCATTAATCATCAACCGTCAATTGATGCTTTGAAGGCATGCGGCCTTTATAAATACTGGGCCATACCTGGCATGAGGGCCCAAGTGAGATTTCTAGAGTGGCTGGTAGAAAGATGGAACGTTCAGGACCAGTGTTTTTATATTGGAGGGCACCAGCTTGAGATGGAGCCCACAGATATTTACTTTCTCACTGGTTTTCCCAAGAGAGGCGAACACTTAATTCTGTTCGGGACTAGGCTGGGTGGCCAGTCCATCGCTAGTCTCCGACTAGAGTGGTGTAACACTCAGACTCAGGAGAAGGGGATAGAGATCAAAACTATATCCCGCCCTGAACTTATGGTGATTGCCTTTACAGTTACTAGACTTTGCGGGGCTGCCGCTTTACACATTGCCACTGGATCCTAGATGCGGATGGCGATTGATTGCTATCGAGGTACCATTTTCAACTGGTGTGATGCTGTGTTGGCCAATGTAAAAGGCCAACTGACTAGAGCCAAAAACAGACAGCTAAAGACTTTTGGTTATGGGCCTTTAGTTGTGAGTTTTGGTTTAGAGAGGGTTCCGATGCTGATCCCACAGCAACTCACTGTTGGTGTTGGGCTTCCTCGAGAGCCCAAATTGATGCGATGGGTTGCGGTTATGGCCCGTCATCCTGATGAGGGAACGGAGGTTGTTCGATTTACTCCGGAGTACTTTCACTGGTTAGAAGACCAGGTCTTTTCTATACAGGATTTTCCTTATGCCGGAGTTGATTTTCATGGAGATCCGGACATGGTTCTTCCACCAGGAGAACAATGGGATGATACAGGTAACTTCATTTTCCACAAGTTTTTTAAACTATCTATTTTTTTTGTTTGTTTTTATATCGTCTCAAAACTGATAGTAATAATTTTCAAAATGCAGATGTAGGCCCACGACGTCCAGCCAATCTCCGGCCTTTCGAGAGGAGACTACCAGTTGCAGCGGCACCGGCCCCACAGGACGAGGCCACAGAGACTTTAGCTGAGTTGGAAAGTGACCTAGAGCGTCTTACAGCAGATATACTGGAGACTACCATAGATGATATTCCTATCAGGCTTCAGCGCTATGTAGTCGGGGTCCCAGGACCTTTTAGGAGGTTCTTGTGTAGGGTGGCCCGTGCAGTGGTGTCATATAGAGATCATCACCAGTGATTGGATGGTTGTTTTGTAGACACATGTGACATTTTGGTTTTTTGTACTTATCATTTTTGCCGATCATAAGGTGTTTTTCAACCTATGATCAAAGACGATGTATTTTTTGACACACTCCTATCTATATATATCATTATTACCAGCCTATCTTGTAAATCATGTTATGGAATGGTTTTAAATTTACATGTATGATTATTGCAAATGTCTATTTAACATTCGAGAAGCAATTGCATATGCTAATGTATTTAAGGACCTTGGAATATGCTGATATTCAATATAATCAAATTGACATTCCAAGAGACGCACTCTCAAAAATAACCTTAATAACACTGGATTTCTAATGGCATACACTCTATTAAGCTGTAATACAACGAGTTCAGAATCTAACCTCACTATCAAACTCCGAATCCCAAATGAAATAGATTCAGACAATAACTCAATAACTGCACTGTACTCGGCAATGTTGTTTGTTGTTTGACCGAGCCTCACCCCATGCATAGATACTAACTCGTCAGAGGGCGAATAGATAACCCAAGCTGCGGAAGAGATATTCCGTGTACTACAACAAGCACCATCAGCGAAACCAATGTATGTTTGGAGAGGCATCGACATCTGCATCATCAAGAGTAAAACCAAGATAAGCCAGAATAACGACGAAAAACACACTCTCTAAGCTAAGCACACTGTCTAAACTAACAAACACACCAGCTAGAAAGAAAAACTAACCTAACTAAAAATCTCCATACCCATCTTTTAAGCATAATACCTCTTTAGGTAAAGTCCATTTCTGGGTTTACCCAAAGAGTCCCCGTCAAAGTCTACCAGCTCATAGGCCCCTTTTGCTAGCTTTCGCTTGACAATATAGGGCCCATGCCACATAGGAACGAATTTTCCAGCACCTAATTTATCATTAGCTTGATCATATAATAACACTAGGTCTCCTTCCGAAAAATTTCGAGGGGTCACATTTCGATCATACTGAGCTTTCATACGTTTTGCGTGAGTCTCGATCGCCAATGCAGCATCACGTCGATTCTCATCTAATTGAGCTAAGTATAATAAATGCTTTTCCTCTTCGGAAGTAGCTGGAAGTAACTCGATGGCCATTTGCAGTGACGGGATTTCGCATTCAATGGGTAGCACAACTTCCAAACCATAAACTAATTGGAAAGGAGTGAACCCTGTTGATGTTTTCACTGAGGTTCGGTACGCCCAAAGCGCTGAAAATAACATGTTGTGCCAATTCGACCAATGAATACCAATGATTCGTCGGATCATGATAACTAAAACTTTGTTGATGGACTCAACCAGACCATTCGCTTGTGGATAATAAGGAGTTGAACTATCGTGACGCAAACCAAGCTGGCCTGTAAGTTCTGTCATCATGACGTTTCGAAAATGGCACCATGGTCAGTGATTATCGCTTGTGGGACACCAAACCTAGCAATTATATGATTGAACACAAAAATTGCAGCTGTCTTGCAGTCTGCCTCGAATGTAGGCATCGCCTCGGCCCACTTAGTAAAATAATCTACCGCAAGGATGATATACGCATGCCCCCCGGCCGAGTGAGGGTTACATGTAATAAAATTGATACCCCATTTGGCAAAAGGACCAACGACAATTATAGGGTGGAGAGGAGCAGGTGGAGCGCGCATCTTTCGATCAAACACTTGACAGTTGTGGAATTTTCGGATCGCAGTAATACAATCTTTAAACAAGGACGGCCAGAAGTAGCCAGCGCGCAATATCTTTTGGGCTGTGGCATACCCAGACATATGACCGCCACACGCTCTAGAGTGACAGTCATTCAAAACCCTTTTAGCTTCCTCATGTGTTAAGCAACGTCGAAAAACCAAGTCCGCCCCACGGCGATAAAGAGTATCTCCAATAATTTTGTATTGTTGGGACTGGAACTGAATTTTCCGACGTTCCGACTTTGAAACTTCGGGCCGAAAGGATTGGGTCTGGAGATAGACGATGATATCCCCATATCACGGATCTAAAGTGCTGATTAGAAACAAAGATTCGTCCGCAATGGGCTCCTCTGCCACAGTTTCCGTGTCAGCACACAGGAAGTCACACATTAACTCTGCAAAAACTAAAGATTTCTTAGACTTAGATTTCTCAAACTCCAAGTCGAACTCTTGCAGGATAACAATCCATTTAGAGTACTTGCCCCCTAGCAATTGTATGGTCAAAATGTAGAGCATAGGGTTGCAATCCGAACTGACTGTAGTTTTTCGGAGTAAAATGTAGTGACGAAAACGTTGGACAGCTTGAACGGCTGCCAATGCCAATTTCTCCACATGTGAGTATTTTAGCTCAGTTGGGTTTAACGTCTGACTAAGGTAATATATCACATGTTCTGTTCCGAATTCGTCTTCCTGAACTAAGACCATCCCAATAGTGGAATGAGCGGCGGCGAGGTACAAAAAGTAATCCTGGTTGTAGTTGGGAGGATGCAACAACGGTGCATGGGTCAACGCGTGTTTGAGTGCATCAAAAGATTTCTGAGCTATCTCATCCCAAGAGAATTGAGCGTTCTGTTTCAACAACCGTGTAAAACCCTTTGTAACCTCGGCGTAGTTAGGAATGAATCGTCGTAAAAAGTTTGCTTTCCCCTGCAAACTTTGGAGTTGGCGAAGACTCGAAGGAGGAGGCAATTTGATGATAGCTTCTACCTTCGAGGGATCGACGCGAATGCCGGCTTTCGAAACTACAAATCCTAGCAATCGTCCCACTTCTATACAGAAGACACATTTGTGTGGGTTCAACCGAATACGATAATGCCTACACCTCATGAAGATTTCTCGTAAATGGACAAGGTGATCAGCTCGATGTAACGAATGAGCAGGCAAATCATCGAGATACAGTTGCACAATGTGTTTGATGTCATGAAACGCATAAGACATCGCCCTTTGAAAAGTTGCTCCGGCATTCTTTAGTCCAAAAGGTAATTTGCAATAAGAAAATGTCCCCCATGGACAAATGAAAGTCGTTTTTAGTTGATCGGCAGGTAGAATATTGATTTGATTGTAACCGGAAAAACCATCCATAAAGGAAAATATTTCACTGTCGGCACAATCATCAATTATTTGATCGATATAGGGGGTTGGGTAGTTGTCTTTTGGACAGGCTCGATTAATGTCCCTATAATCGATGCATATTCTTATTGTTCCCTATTTTTGTTAACCGGAACAATATTCGATACCCAATCCGTTAACGAGATCGGATAAATGAAACTTGCTTTCAACAGTTTTTCAACTTCTGCCTTAATTGCAGCAGCTTTTCGTGGGTGAATCTGACGCAAACGTTGTCGGACGGGTTTAGCATCCGGGTAAGTCTTGATCTCATGAACAACAATCGCGGGATCAATTCCTGGCATTTCCTCATAGGACCAGGCAAACACGTCACAGAATTCTTGAAATAGGGCCTTGTATGTCTGAATTTCGTCATCTGTACACGAGGCACCTATATGAATGTTCTCAACAATTCCAGGCTTAACCAAAATGTCAATGGGAATAGTTCGAGAGATATTTCCCAAATTCAACTCTGAATCAGGATGTTTCATTGGATTCTGAGCTTCCTTGACATAATCAGCTGTAAAGATTGATGAGAAATCATTTTCAAAACGATCATCCTCAGGTAAAAACGAAGATCTGTGATGGAGATCTTCCCATGGTAAATCGTCTACACACAGGACTTCACGAAGTTTCTCGTCAGATGAAACAACTTCGGGAAACGCTATTAACTCCGAGGTTGATGTGAAAAGTGATTCCTCACAGACCACATTCATTAAGTCTTTTTTGGTTGAACGCGGGTCGGTAAAAGACTGCACGGCTTCATAGGCAATTTCATATGGACTCAAAGGCATAGCATCACCAAATGAGTCTATCTCAGATTCAGAAGGAACGATCCAAGGATCATCATAAACAATGGTTTCTGATGTAATCATATGAATGGATGCAAACGAAGACAATGCGTTGATTGGAGGAAAAGGAAAAGTTCCTAGTAAACCGGCATCTTTAACTAATCCTACTCCAACATCCTTATATGGGATAGTCGTTTTACCAACATGCTGAATACTCTCTGAAGAGGCTGGGTCAGATGAAAAGTAAGCCAACTGGTCTATTGTTACGATCTTTCCATTATGTGGGAACTTTATTACTCGGAATACCGATGAAACGACCGCTGTCATAGCGTAAGACCAACTTCGACCCAAGAGAAGGTTGTAGTCTAGAGGGGCATCAACCACCTCCACATCTAGACTAACGGTTTTTCCTTCAACCCCTATAGGCAAATCCTGTAGAATGCCAAAAGGATGAAACCCATGGCCATCAAAGGCCTTAAGAATTGTCGGGGATTGATTTAGTGAAGGAGAACCAAGTGATCTCCAACACTGTATCGACATAATACACGTCGAAGCTCCCTCATCAATTACAGTCCGATGAATAGGCCTGTTTTTTACTATCACTGGGATCTGGAAAGCCATTTGATGAGGTAAACGCGGTGTATTATTTTCTAGATCAAAGATTATTAGGTTTGGGTCCTGAACATCAACATCTCCTATAGCCGACAAGAGTAATTTGCATTGTCTTGGGCATGATTGCAAGACCTCCAAAGCCGACATTGATGAGGGTGAAACAGCTAAGTCCTCAACAATGTTATAATTCTGGGCCGCTCTCGCATGTGGATTGAAAGCAGACCTTCGAAGTATACCCTTGGCGGACGGTTTGATTACCAAGTCTGGATTAGGTTTCTCGATCTGTAGTGGATCGGAACCGGGAGCTGAGGTTGATGGATTAGAATGAGAAGATTCTGCTTCTTTGCCATCAACAGGACTTTTACTACCATAATCTTGCGATCGAGTCGCAATCCTTACATGGGACATCATCAATATGGGTTCTTCACTGGCACTCGAGGAAGAACCTATCATCTTACTATCCTGCTTTGGAAATGGATCCTTCAAAACAGCAGGAGTTTGGGAACCTTTGACGATCTTCGCAACCTCTGCTCGATGAGGGCAGTCTCTTGTAAAATGTTCTTCTTCACACATGAGACATGGATAACGAGGTTTGCACTTTTCATCATTGGATTCCACCTTTTCAGTTTTCTCCTTTGGAGTTTTATCTGCTTTATTCTTCTTCTTCCCTTTCCTCTTTCCACCGGATTTTGATTTAGCCGTAGATGACTCTACAGCGTGAATATCGGCGAAAACCTCAGCAGAAGAATCTCCTGTCGGGGAGTCTGGTAAGGTTATAATAGGAGAAGAATTCTTTGAGGATTTCTTCTTGCTTTTAGTGTTTACCGTACCAATCATGCCATCAGCAGCATGAGACCCTGACGGAGCAGCAGCGATTTGATTTGACTTTGGAAGATCTGGGATCTTTTTGTGTAACGTACCTGACTGAGTATAAACTAAGTCAAGGTACTGTGCTTGAGCAATCACTTGCTCCTCAGTAACTACTCCGGCCTTAGCTACGTCTTCAGTAATCTTCGGTAACAATGATTTAACAAACCATTCAGCTAAGATCTGGTCCGGGATAAAAACTTTCACTAACCGCCTTCGACGTCTCCATTCATGAATATGATCGGAAATATAAGTGGACGTCGATTGTTTTAATGAAGTTAGTAACTCCGTGCCATTATCATATCTGACCGGCAACTGAAAATGAGTTAAAAACGAGGTAGCTAACTGGCTAAAATTATAAAAAGAGGCCTGTGGTAACTCAATGTACCACTTGGCCGCAAGACCAATGAGAGTGCGCTGGAAAAGACGTAAGCGGATCGAATCATCCGAGATGGAATTAGAGGCACACCAGAGGTGGTAAGTCATCACATGATTCGACGGGTCCTCTCCAGGTTTACCTTTGAACTTGGGAATGTCACTGGGCAACTTATTTGGCATTGGTGGCCAAAACGGAAGATAATTAATTGGATCGTTCGTTAGGTGCGACAAGTCTGGTAAGTCCAAAGTTGCGATAAACGGTAGCTGCCGATTAGGATCCCTAAAACTCTGATTCATTATACCAGCCCCAGGAGGAGGATATCCAGGATAACTAGGAATGGGAATCACGTTCGGGATATTGTATCCTCCTGGAAAACCAGGATTAACCGGACCGTACTGGGGTTGTTGTGGTTGTTGATAAGTGTACCCAGGATACGGTTGATACTGGTAAACTGGTTGCTGGACAGCAGGACCGAATTGGTACTGTCCCTGGTACGGTTGATAAGTGAATTGTGGTTGACTTGTGACAACCGTACTTAAACCAGGTTGTCCTACAGGCATCTGAACCGTAGTTTGAATCGTAGATCCAGACGATGGTAAAGATGTCTGAGGAGTAGATACAAGAACAGTAGAAACCGGAGCTGTCGATACTCCAGAAGTAAGTGGGGTAGATTGAACAGATGTTGCAGCAGTTGCAGCAGTCGTTTGAGATGGAGTACGAGGTGAAATAGGCCCAGACTGAGAAACTACCGAAGGTACAGAAGTTTGAATATTAGACTGGACTGGTTGCTGGGGTGAACCAGAAACTAAGGGTTGTCCAGTTTGAGATGACAACTGTACATTTGGCTGCAACACCTGTTGAACTTGCGATGGATCCCACACTATGTTCATTCCGGGGTATTGACCCATAACAGGTTGAGGATATTGAGATCCATAACCGGGTTGAGGGTAGGATTGATAATTGAAAGGTACATTTCCCATACCTTGAACATAAGATTGACCTTAGGGTGGTTGGAAACCTTGGTTCGAGTACTGACCTTGGGGTAGATACCCTTGAGGCATGTACTGATACTGGGGTTGACCTTGAGGTATAAATTGATACTGAGGTTGACCTTGGGGTACATATTGAGGCTGGGTTGACCTTGAGGAATGTACTGCACCATGGGTACATACTGTCCTTGAGGTTGCCCCCCAGATGCAAATTGTGTACCTTGAGGTTGCCCCCCAGGCGGTAACTGGCCACCTTGAGGTTGAGAATTGGGAATAGAACCTGACATCATAAGAATGCCTTCTACGCTCAACGGCTTTGCACCATTGCTTCCAGTGAATAACCCTTGTTCAATGGGTTGAGGAGATGCTCCCGAAAAAGTACCAGAAAGTGACTGATACCCAGAGGAAACAGAAGGACCGCCGTACAAAAAGGATTCAAGCGATTGAGTAAACATGGACGACTGACCAGACATATTTATAGGAGTATAAAGACCTCTAGGTGGATAAGGAGCACGAGGTGGAGAAAAACTTAACCCTGAGTTGTCCAAATAATTAGTTAAAGAAAGATACCAAGTAGTACTTCTAGGTGGACTGTAAAAAATTGATTCACGCTCCCTTAGATCAATAGTAGGTTGATTTTCAGGGATAGGGATGCCTATTTCTTCTTCTGGAGCAAGTTCTTCAATAGCTATCAAACCAGAAGGAAGATTTTCGGTGATTACTCTTTCTACCCTAGGTGAATCAGGAGCACTAGAAGTTGGAGAGACTAACCCCAATGTTGGAGTAACAAGTTCAGATATCTCAGGTTCTTCGCATATATCACTAGTAGATGAAAAACTACTAGCTAGTTCGGAAACCGAAATAGCTTCAGGATTATAACCTGTTTCTAGAGTTTGGTAATCAAGATGAACAACCAACGAAGACTCTCCTTTTTCAGGTGACCTTACTTTACTGCCACTAAGAGTTACGAGGACTTTCAAACCTTCGTAATGACCCGGGACGTCTTCAAGAGGTTGGCCCCGAAGTCTACGGGACTTCCTCAACAAATCGGCCACGGTTACAACCTCAGGAGACTGGCCCCGAAGTCTACGGGACTGTCTCGGTAATTCAGCCACAGTTAAAACTTTTAACTACTGCACACGCAAACAAAGTAAAATCTCAAATCAAACCACCTAAAGCCTCTAAAGAACCAAACAAATTCGAATCACACGCCTAAAGAATCTAGAGCGTCAAACCACACACAAACAGTAACCTTTCGGACCGAAAACACTAGTTGGTGATGAAATCCAACATCGCAGAATTCAGTACAGAAGTGGCGGGTGGAACAGTTACCCCGGCAACCTGCTTAATGAGTAGACTGGCACAAGTTCCTCCACTTTAACCGTCTCGAGTGAAGTGAACCCCCCAGAAAATACAAGTGAGTCTAGCCGACGTCTGCTCCAGATACAGTGGGATCTTCCCTCCACCGTCACCTTAGGTAGAATCCTAAAGATAATAGTCACTAAGGTCACCAACAGCAAAAAATATACCTGGGGGAATAGTCTACGATCCGATACACATGCAAGGGCAGAGTAACAAGCTCAATCCCCTTGCCGGCTCCTTGACAATAATCCAAGGTTTACCGACAAGTGACCCCAGGCTCCTCGACAATGGTTAATCCGAGGTTTACCGTTTGTAGTACGTGCATATCTGGCGTCGTTCCCAATGAAGGAGGATTGATCCCCTCACTGGTTCGGACACGATCTCGTGCTTCTCCTTTAAGAGGAGCTTTCCCAGAGCATAAATGTAACAATTGGATTTATCCTACCGCAAGATAAGCTACTTGTTTGTTTTTACTGTCTTGGAGAGTTAATTACTCTCCTACTCCAAGACACTAGCCTGATCTATGTTGGTGTATCAGAGCCCTAGTAAATAAAAAGTTACTAAGTTAATTTTACTTTAAGCGTTAATTTTTATGGCTTTTCTTTAGGACAAAAAGGTAGCGGAGATGAAACTGATGGTGTGTAGACTCGACTCAAATCCACTAAAAAGATGCACCTAAGATGATTTAAACTATCTTTCCTTTTCAATGAATTCCCTAGCTAAGAGAGTTGGAGAATGAAAAATTTATAAAGACAACTTTCTTGGCAATGAAAATCAAAGAAACAATCTCTTTATCTTTTCCAAAGCACACAACACATGACCACTAATTATTTCACGAAAACTTCCTTTCTCTTTTCAAAGACTTCAAATGCTACTAAAACAAACTTTCCTCAAAAGAGATTTTGTATTTTTCCTATTTTAACAAAGCATGTAAAACTACTTAACAAAAATCAATTTTAAAATCTATGAAAATCTAAAAGAAATTTATCTCAAAGCAAATCTAAGAGAAATTTACCTAAAAGCAAATCTAATGAGGTAAAAGCCTACAAAATATAATTCCAGGATGTTTTACTCAGTTAAAATTCAACCAAGGACTAATTCATGCAGAATCATAAATCAGTCAAAAACAAAAATAAAAAGCTTTTGTTCTTTTTCTTAAGAATGAAATTCACAGCTTAATAGACAAGCCTTCTCGAAATTCTGCAAAGAGACAACACAACGGTAGGTTTCTCAAACAAAGGTGGATTTTACGAAAGGTCCGACTCCTAAGAAGACTGAAAAGACCAGGGATATCCAAGGTTTTTACAACTTCTAAAGCCAAAGTCACTACAAGACCAATACAAAAATCAAACCTAGGGCTAGAACTTCCATGAACTTCACTAAAACCCTTGATGCTAATGAAACAAGCTTAGATGAAATTTTTTGACAGGTAATCAGTGGATCTGGGCAGCAATAAATAAACTATAAACAAAATCTAATAGGTAAAAAAGGAAAAAATGGAAATTTTCTCAACTTTTGACAGGGTACACAGGCAGCCTGTTTGCACAGGTGCGGCCACGCTCTGTGTACAAAGCAGAAATGCGTACAGGTACGCACTGTGCTTAACGCAGAGGGTGCGTACTGCTCTCAAAACCAAGAAAAATAAAAACTAACTCAACCCTAAGCTATTCCACGAAAAATTCACAGTCAATCAGTCAAAAACTAGAAAGAAATCAACTTTTCTCAAATCAAAGTATCAATCAAATCCATGGATTCCCCAGCAGAGTCGCCATTTTGTCATGCGGAAAGAGTCAATTTTGCGGAAAAAACCGACCTCCCTAGAAGCTAAGGCTTTCTAGTGACAAACAAGACAATCAAGCACTATCTTTCCCTAAATATGCATTTAAAATAAAAGCAACCAGGTGTTCAAGTCTTACCTTTAGTCCAACGCTGTTTGTAGCAGCCAAGCCTCTTCGATCCAGATGAGCTCCTTCTCCTTGAAGCCTGCATTCACTAACAAGCAAACGATTACATAGCACCTGAATAACTCATATAGTAAAACATATTCATCATAAAGACCAAGGAGTATATTAAAAAAATTATATATAACAACTTGTTGAGAAAAATGAACTTAATTGTATTAATTGGAAACAAAAGAAACCTTACAACCAGTGCCTTGGTGTTGTGCAGGTCCCTCCTGGGGTCCAGCAAGAGTTCTCCTCTACTTTGATCAGCTCACCCACTTCCAAATGAAGCTAAGAAAGGATTGGAATCTCTCCTCTCAAGCTCTATAAGGGAGTCCTAATTTCAGCAGCATCTACCCTTAGGAATGTTCAGCTTTCAACCTCCCCTCCCTCTGGCCCAATGCCTGTATTTATAATGCTTTGGAGGAAGTTAATCAGGTCCACCATCAATGGGATAAGCCCCTCTTTCAAAGGGATAGCTCCCCTCTTCATGGGATAAGTTCCTCTTTCATTGGGATGCATGAACCATCTGGGGGCACTCAATCCACGTCAAACCATCTTCTAGAATGCTCTAGAATCGACCACAAGTAAGTTTTTTGAAGTAAAACTTGCGCCTTTTGACCTTTACAGGAGTACGCATCCACCCCTTTACAGACAGAGCGTACAAGTACACAGGTATTATGTACTTGAGGTGCGTACACGCAGGTAAGGGTAGGAGAAACTGCGTAACCAGAGTTATATTGACTTTTAAAGACTTTCTCTCTTTTTTGGAGTTTGACATGAGGAGCAGAGATATAAGACTTGCCAAGGAGGACAGTATGGTTATTGATGGAGCCATACTGACTGCGAATAGTCATGGTGACAAATTTTAGTGTAACACACTGGAATGTGGATTGATTTCTCCAATAAAATCCAAGCCCCATTGCTGAAAAGGGCCACTGGAATGTATGGGTTTTAAGGGCAGGGACTTCAATTGTTGTTTCCCTTCAAATCTTTGGCAGTTGTCACAAGATTTAACAAATGAAAAAACATCAGCAAACAAGGTGGGCCAATAATACCCAGCTCTGAGGATTTTGTGGGTTGTAGTTTTCCAATAATGGTGTCCTCCACATATGCTAGAATGGAGTTGTTGCATGACATCAATGGATTGTTCTTTGTCCAGACACCTCAAAAGAATTCTAGAGGGGTCCCTCCAGTAGAGCAGACTTTCATGAATGCAGTATTTGGCTGCCCTAAGTTTAACAGTTCTAGCTTGGCTTGAACTAAGACCTGGAGGGATTTCTAGCTTCCGCAAGAATTGAGCCATGACAAAATACCATTCACAAGAGGCTATATTTTCTCCTAGTGACTGATTTTTTCCTGGTTTAGTTGTTTCTTCTTTTGTCTGACCATTCTTTAGAATTGTGCTCATGAGATTTATGTCCAGCATTCTGCAATTTTCTTCTGCCATCAGTTTGGCAAGGCCCTGACCTCTGACCAGTTTGGTGGGCTTCAATTCTATGTTAAATTCAATTAGCTTTGCAATCCATTTAGCCCTTCTTCCATCAACATCAGGCTGTGTTAGCACATCTTTTATTGAAGCAGAGGGTACATATGCAATTATCTTGGAATGCAGAATGTAAATTCTAAAAGCTTTCAAAGACTTGATAAGAGCATATGTCTGTTTTTCAATGATATCATACTTTAGCTCATCATCCCTTAATGTTTTGCTGAAAAAATCCACTGGATGCTCTGAGCCTTCTTCATCTGCTCGCAATAGAACTGCTGCAAGGGTGTCTTCATAGGCAAATGAAAATATATGAAACTCCTTGCTGTAATCTGGACTTCTTAAAGTGGGGGCTTCCATAATGGCTTTCTTAATGGACTCCAAGGATCTTCTTGCTGCATCAGTCCATCTGATATCCGACCCCTTTCTCAACATGGAGGTACTATGCTTTACAAGTTCTGCAAAATTTGGGATAAACCTCCTTACAAAATTTATCTTGCCCAGAAAGGACTAAATATCTTTCTTTGATCTTGGAACAGACAAGGTCTGTATTGCTTTTACTCTTTTTGGGTCAATTCAGACACCTACAGCATAAATGACATTCCCTGACAGCTTGCCCTCCTCTAAAGCAAACTGTGATCTTTTAGGATTGACTGAAATCCCAAACCTTCTGCACTTTAGGAACACCTTTTTCAAATGTTGCAAATGGTCTTGATGGCTGCTAGAGTATACTGTTATATCATCAAGGTAAACAAGGACAAACTTATCCTTCTCCCCCAAAAATGCTATATCCATAGCTCTCTGAAAGGTGGCTCCAACATTCATCAACCCAAAAGGCATCTTGGAATACATAAAAGTGCCCCAAGGAGTGGTGAATGCAGTCTTTTCTTGGTCATTTGGATGTACAACAACCTGATTATATCTTGAAAATCCATCCAGGAAAGACATTACTTTGGCCCCTGAGACCTTCTACAGCAAATGCTCCATCTTGGGTAGAGGATAATTGTCTTTCTTAGAGCATTTATTTAAGTTTCTGAAATCAACACAGAGTCTGATTTCTCCACTTTTCTTCCTTACCACTACTAGGTTGGCTACCCACTTTGAATATCTGAGAGGGACTATGATTTTGGCAGCCAGTAACTTCTTTATTTCTTTTTCAATCAGAGGGAGGAGCAAAGGATTTATTGGTCTCAGCTTCTGCTTAAAAGGGATGGTGTCTTTCTCTAAAGGGATTTTATGCTGGATGATCTTTTTGTCATATGTTTTCAGGTCACTATATTCCCAGGCAAAGACATCAGCAAATTGCTTCATTAAATTGCAGTATTCAGCACTATGGGCAGCAGACAGATGAGTGGACAGATTTATGTATCTTAGCTGATCTGGACTCCCTATATTATGCTTACAGACTACAGATTGGTCTTCTTTTTGGGCAACCTTATAAGGCACGTCATTTTGGTCAAACAACTTTTCTAATGGAACCAGACCCTTAGGTATATGATTGCTAGGCAGTTGGACAATGCTATCTTTACCAATTCTGTTTCTAAACTGGGACTGGGGGTTTTCTTCCAAGGCTTCATTCTCTTGGTCAATTTGCATTTCAGAAAATTCATCAATGACTTGCAGAAACCTATTCACTTCATCATCATCTTCAAAGACTTTCCAATGATGTACATTATTAGGAAAGGATGGTCTGTATTTCATTTGAACTTCATAAACTAGTCTGGGAGGCATGGGAGGGATAAACATGCTAGCAAACACAGCAAGGGAATCGACAAGCTGATTTTTTACTCTAGGGATATATGAGATACAAAAATTATCAAAAGAATCTTTAAGTCTCCATACCTCATCTCTGTATGCTTTCAGCCTTGGGTGCTTTGCTTGAAATGTTTTATTCACTTGCTGAATGATAAGATCAACATCTCCAAACACCTTTATGTTCCTGATTCCTCTGTCTTTGGCTGCATTGAGACCCAATAGCAGAGCCTCATACTCTGCTATATTGTTGGTGACTTGGAAAGCCAGCTTAAAAGACAGATTTGTGCTTTCTTGTTTTGGAGATATCAGCACCACCCCTGCTCCTGCGGTCTCCCTAGAACATGCTCCATCAAAGAACATTTCCCAAACCTGACTTCCTTGCTCTCCCTCGGCCTGATCCATTGGTTTCTTGATCTACATTGAGGCCTTCTGGGATTCCTCAATTTGGAGAATACAAGCTCCAAAATCGGTGTCCACAGCATATATGGGATGATTGGAAGGGTTCCTCTCATCACTGATGATGTAGGACAGCTATGCTTCTCTGTACAATCTCCTACTTTCCCCTCCAAATACTGGGACAGTGGCATAAGATAAATCATTTTGTAATGTTCCCGCTAGTATCTTAATCCACCCTCTGGACAACAGCATGCCAAACTTGGGAGGGACATCTGCTACCACAATATCCATAATCATGCTCTTCATGGGCAACTGAGTGAGGGTAATAGCCAGGTCTTTGATTAATCCTAGGCATTTTACCTTTCTTGAATCAAACGAGAATAAGTCATGATATGGTCTAGTGATATCAAGGCCTAACTCTTCCATGACAGCTTTAGGCATCAAATTCTGGCTGGCCCCTGTGTCTAGCAGGTACTTGTGGAATTTTGTCATGAATGGTCAAGGAGACATAAAATGATGGAGAATTATTATCAGCAGGTTCTATCATGGGGCTAAGCACAATTGCAAGCTTATCATTTTGCAAATTGACACAGTCGGTGGAGGTGTGTGTGGCTTTCAGCTCAAGAGCCTCAAGGATAGGCTTTCTAAAAACCTCACTCTTTACTAGTTCTAACAGAGGTACAGATATTTTTAACTTTTGAACTTCTGATTCAAGACTGAAAGGGGAAGGGGACTTGTCAGGACCTCTTACCTCTTGAGCTGGTGCTTTGAGGATGACTGGATCAGCTGCTGGTCTCTTCTGTCTGATATTCAGTTGCTCTGTTGGGACAACAGCTCTTTGGGCAGGGTTCTCCTTGACATTGTTTGCTTTTGACCTTAGATTATATCTTTGTTGTTCACCGGTCTACAAAATAGCCCCTCTGTCCCATTCTTGACTACTTTGGTCCCGTAGTAATGATTCTTCATATGCAGACAACGTCAAAAAGGCAGCACTACCGTTGTCTTCCATGTAATGGATTTCATCCTCTTCTTCAAACTGCTCCTCTTCCATGACTACATTCTGGAAAGGAGCCTTAACCTTTTGTTCTTCATTTTCTTCTTTACCCCTTTGAATGATTTGCAATTGTTCATTTGCTCTTCTGAATGGATTTGGATTTCTTGGAGCAAATGTGTTTGGAAGCCTTAATTTTCCAGAGCTCTGCTCAACTTTTAGCTTAGATATCTCAGCAGTTAATGACTCTATCATTTTAGTCATCTTATCTAATTTGGGTTATGAAGATGAAGTAGAGGAAGAAGAAGCCTCACCTCTCTGCCTTCTTCTATCAGCATGAATTTTAAGCTTTTCTGCAGCCATAATATTTGATTCCACCTCCAGTGCTGCATCTTGCATATCAGCTAGAGTGGCACATCTTCTTTCTCTCAAAAGCAGGCAGAAGTCAGAGTCAAAAGCATTAGCGTAAGCGAGCTTGGCAGAGGTGGGGGTAGGCTTTACTTTAGCTGGTATATTTTTTTTTTAGATTGTAACGGTTATTGGAATTAGGGCGGCAAACCAGCTGCCGCGTGCTTGAACATTACAACAGATTCTGAGTTGACATTGCTAATGCACAGAAGCGTATCTCTCTATTGAACCAGATCCAGGAGATATCAATCCTCGGGTTGCCAGATGACAGGGATGCGTTACGCCCGACTCTTTTTGGTCTTGCTCAGGCTTGAAAAGATGGCTGTCCTTCATGAAAACAGAGTCCGCGTTAACCTTTCCTTGAGCCTTCTTCCTACCGGTCCTTCTGCATCCCTGTTCCTTAATCATCACAACTGAAAGCTTGAGCGACAATGGTATCGCATCTACGTCCGAACCTGGGCACCGGCGGGAGGCGCTAACCATAGTAGAAATCCATTAGTGTGGTCTGAAATGGAGCCTTCATCTTTAATATCAATTCTGGGTGGAAGACTTTTAATCTGAAAGACTACTTCAGTCAAATTAATACCCTGTTACCCGGTCTTTGCTTTTTAGATAGGAACAGGCTTTCTGAACAGAATGAGATCACTGAATTTGAGGCTAGGCGTTGAGGACTAAATGGGGGCAAATCGAAAACAGTGGATTAAGGAATGATGCAGTCTTCCTCGTCGGAATTGACTAACAGGGATCTTCTGTCTCGAATGGAGCCCAAGTTGGCTTCAAGGTCCGCTTGATCATTCAGATGCCTCAGAATGTGAAAGAAATTTATTTTCTGGAACAGAGGTAGGATAAGCCTGATTTTCTTGAAAATGGAGGCTAAGAGGACCTGAGAGGGGATTGTGTTGAGATTCAGAGCTTGAATGATTAGCCTGGAGTCTCCAAAGACTGACAGCTTCAAGATGTTCCTTTTGAGAGCTAGATTGAGCCCTTGCCACAGAGCCAAAGCCTCAGCTCTGTTATTGGATTCGATGCCCAGTCCCCATTGATATCTGAGCTCAATGGAACCATCCGGAATCAGAAGAACCCCACCTCCTCCCGCAGCCCCGGGGTTGCCCTTAGAGGCCCCATCGAAGAAGAGGCAATGTTCCTCCAGGACAGAGTGCCATTTAATAAACATCTGTTCTTCCAGGCGGATTTCCCAATTCGCATGGGGGATTACAGGGGGCATTGGCTTGGTGTCATAGTGTGGAACCAGTTCTTTGAGCCATATCTCCTCCTCGCTGTCCAGATCAGCTTCATTTTTTATTGCCTGTTTGGTGTCCAGAGTTTCTCCCAGTAAAGCTTGGATTTTAGTTATGATTTTGCCCGGTGTACATTTCTCATCCCTGAAAATTCTATTGTTCCTCTCCAACCACAGCTTCCAGCAAGTAAATTTAGGTATCCACATCCAGGCTGTTTTGAGGAGGCTTTTTTTTGAGAGATCAAACGGAGTTAAGGAGGTCCAGTTGTGAAGCAAGGTGTTAATATTACCAGGGATCTCGACTTTGTCAGCTCCTGTTCTCAGGACTCCCCTCCAAACATCACGGGCAAAGGGGCATAGCAATAACAGGTGATTAGCGGACTCTTCCTCGGACATGCACAGTGGACATCTGGAAGGTCCTTCCATTCCACGTCTTCTCAAGATATCTCTAGTGAGAATGCTGTTGTGGGCTAGCGTCCAGTAGAAGAAGTCGATTTTGGGCAGCGAGGGGAAGGCCCAGATGAATTTCCATTGAGCTGGATCAGGGGGAACATTAGGGATCGCTTTCCTGCTTTTGTAACCTTCAGCAACTGTGTATTTGCCTGAGAGGGAGCCCCACCCTCTTTTGTCTTTAGCTGATGCTTTAATTGGAGATTTCCCTTGAAGCTTGTCTAACAGAATCTTGGCTTCCACCTGCAGCTGTTGGGGGACCTCTCCCAAATTCCAACTAGCCCACCTACTTCCAGCATCCTCCGTCCATGTTGAGATGTCCCACAGTGTGTTCAGATTGTTTGACTGTAGCCATATTTTAATGTTTGCAAGGCCGTCTACCTGGTTTAATGACTGATCACCAAGGATTGGGTCATCCCAAATTCTGATATTTTTCCCATTACCTGGAATCCAGTATAGATTTTGACTGAAGTGCTCCATAGCTTATAGGCAAAGCTTGAAAATCGGAGAGCCTTTACGTGTTTTTGGAGGCTGGTCCTAGCATCTCAGCCGCTGTCCCTTGAAATATTTTTTCCACAGCACTTTCTTGCTCCAGCTAGTCTTCCCATCAACAATGCTCCATAGTATTTTGGAGCCCAGGGAGAGATTCTGGGCTCCCAGATCTCTTAAGTGAAGGCCTCCTTCCAGGGTTGGCTTTTTAACAGTATCCCATCTGACTAAATGAAGTCTTTTTTCATTGTTTTTCCCCCCTTCCCAGAGGAATCTTCTCAGCAGACTGTCCAATTTACTGAGGAAAGTTTTGGGAGCAAGCAGAATGGAGTTATGATAAAGCGGCATACTTGTGAGCACTGATTTCATCAGGATAATCTTCCCCGCATTGTTCAGCCAGGTGGCTCCCCAAGCTTGGATTCTGAGTTTTATTTTGTCAAGCATTGGCATCCAGTGGGCCACTTTAGGAATGGATTTGAAGATTGGGATCCCCAGGTATTTGAAAAACTCCCAGGTCTGAATTCCTTTCATTTCTAGAAGCCTGGCTATATCAGCGAGATCCTTGACCGAGCAGTTCCAGCTGTAGATGGTGCTTTTTAGATAGTTTATCTTGCTACCCGAGACCTCCTTGTAGATATCCAGCTCCTTCTTAAAGGATCTTGCGGAATTTATGCTCGCTCCTCCAAGCAGAAGGGTATCATCGGCGAATTGGGCATGATTAATATCTTTAATGTTGGGAACCATTATGAGTCTAGGCAGAGATTGGATTTGTTGACAGCAGTTTAGTTGAAAACTGAGCACCGAGGCTTGAATGGCATAAAGAAGCGGGGAGAGCGGGAAACCTTGTCTTAAACCCCTTGAGGCATTGAAGAACTTGGTTGACCGGCCATTTACTAGTGGCGCTATCCAAGGGAAGGCAATGCAGGCTTTCACCCAATTGATGAAGGTTGAAGAGAAGCCCAGTTTCTCCATAACAGCATAGAGGAAATCATGTCTCACCCTGTCAAAGGCGTTAGCCAGATCGAGCTTTATCACCATTCCTTTCTCTTTTCGCTGGCAACTTGAGTGAACTGCTTCTTGCACCAGCACAATATTGTCCAGAATCTTTCTCCCTTTGATGAAGCCACCTTGGTTTTCCGGTATGATGTCCGACAGCACGTTCTTGAGACGATTGCCTATTAATTTGGTGATCAGCTTATAGCTTGTATTACATAGTGAAATAGGTCGGAATTTGCCAAAGTCAGTGGCTCCTTTCTCCTTCGGAATCAGGGCAAGGAAGGCCGAATTGGTGTTGCCTCCAATTTTGATACATGATTGTGATTTCCTGACCATTCTTAAAAGATCTTTGTTGATTATAGGCCAGCAAGTCTGATAAAATCTGGCATTGAACCCGTCTGGCCCAGGAGCTTTATCCGGCTCCATGCAGTCCAATGCCTTCTTGAGCTCCTCCATGCTGATCGGAGCGGTAAGCATAGAGTTAACAGAGTCTTGAACACAATGAGGGATTAGATCGAGGGGATGGGCTTGGAGGTCTATAGGAGGGTTATCTGGAGCCGTGAACAGCTCTTTGTAAAAGATGAAGGCAGCTCTTTTGATGCCTTCAGGATCTTTGATCAAGGCCTCTTGGGACCGAATTTCTGAAATAGTTTTAAATTGCTTGCGGGCTTCAGTTTGCTTATGGAAGAAACTGGTATTTTTGTCGCCGGCTTGTAACCATAGATTTCTGGATTTTTGCCTCCAATATTCCTCTTCATCTCTGCTGGCTCTATGGAGAATTTTTTGCAGTTCAATTTCTCTTTGCATCAGACTATGAGAAGCAACATAATTCTCTATTGCAGTTTGGTGGGCAGCAAGGTTTTCTAAGGATTCTTTTCTCTTGGCAGCGGGTGTTTTCAGAGTTTTGGCCCACTCCTTGAGTCTTCTTTTAAGGCCCCTCAACTTTTCTTCCCATACGTAGAATGGGGACCCCAAAATCTGCCTGTTCCAAGCTTCTGAAACCATTTCATGAAACCCATCTTGCTGGATCCACATAGGACTAAATCTAAAGGGAATTGGCCCAAGGTTTCCATCAAGGGAGAGCTCAAGGCTAATAGGTTTGTGATCAGATGTGCAATTTGGAAGGATTTTAGAGGAGGCTGAAAGACCACAAGTAAGAAAAGAGGATTGGACAAGAAATCTGTCCAGACGAGCGGCTATATGATTAGGCCCTAGTCTTTTGTTAGACCATGTGAATTTCCCTGTAGTGGGCTTGATATCCTCAAGATCCCAGTCTAACATGATGTCTTCCACCCATTCTCTAGCTGGGTCCCGAACAGGAGAACCTCCCTTTTTCTCGTCAGTGGCTAGAGTGACATTCAGATCACCTGCAATAATGATATTTTCTAGATTGTGCAATAATAAAAAGGACTGAATCGAGTTCCAGCAAAGTTTTTTCTCCGTTGGAAGGACCGGAGCGTAAATATTGAACATACTTACTTGCTGACCAGAGTCTTTGTGAAGGAGCTGAGTGAAGATCCAGTGAGAACAGTTTTCTTCTTGAATCAACTCATATTTGGAACTGTCCCAAAAGGAGGCAAGTCCGCCAGAGGCGCCCTTGGCACTTACTGCGCTTCCGGGACCTTTACGCCAAAATGTCTTGCTAGTTTGGAGGAGAAGTTTATCCTCCATCTTTGTCTCCTGGATAAGAAGGATTTCAGGCGAATGGATCCTGACAATATCTTTCAGGGCTTCTTCTTTCAGTTTGCTGCCTAACCCTCTGCAGTTCCAGGAGACGTACTTCATTATTTACTGGTTTGGAAGGAGGTGGCTCCTTTTGGAGCCTTGCTCTGCTTTCGTCCGGATCTTGTGTTCATCATTCCTTTGAGGGTTTTCTGGGATCCTTGCAGGACGTCCCGATAAGTTTTCTCCTCTCTCTGTTGCTTCTTAGATTTCCGGCCCCTAGCCGACTTGATAGGGGTTATTTGAGAGCCATCTGATTCGGTGTCTCTTTCTTCTGACTCTTCACCCGATTCAGAAGCTAAGCTAATATGTTCCTCTGCTCCTTCGTTTCCCCTTTGATCTGCAGTGGTTGGAGGAGCGGTTGGGCTTTCTTCGTTTTTTTTCAGATTGTTCGGTTGATCTTCCGTTTCTTCGTGACTCTCTGTTACAATCGCCTTTTCACCTGATGGGTTGCCTTCTTTTGTGATTGGGTTGGTCTGAGAGGTGGGCTGGGTTTCCCCCATTGTTCCAGATTTTGTATGATCAACAGACTTTGAGACTGCTTTGCCTTTTTTTATCTCTTTCCATCCTTCTTCTTCCCCCTTGTCCTTTGATGGTGCTTTAGGGCAGTTTCTTTGGAAGTGACCATGCTCGTGATAGATTCTGCACTTAAATGGCAGTTGCTCGTAGTCCAGTTTCTGGTAGTGGTGCCAATCTCCAACTGATAGCTTAACGGCTTCCGGGAGACCAGCTTCCAAGTCGACTTCCACGCATATTCTTGCGCAGGTGTATTGACCTCTGTTATCTGCTTTGTCTATGAATCGACCCAGCCCATTTCCAATTTTTTGAAGGGATTGATAGCTCCAGCAATGTATTGGCAGATTTGGGAGCCGGACCCAAACAGGAACCTCTTTTGGAACATCGACTGAGGGGTTGAAGTCTGGGGTCCATTTGTTCAGGAAGAGGCCTTGATTCCCCATGAAATACGGACCGTTTCTGAACACCAGATCCCGATCCTCCTTGGTAGTGAATTCGAAGATGAAGAAACCTCTACCGACAGGGTAGCTGATCACACTGTTTGAAAATAAGGGCCTCCAATTTCGTTGGACCCATTCATCTGTTGATTTTGCTGTAGGCCATCTACCCATAAACTGCCCGACCAGCCCTCTGTCAGCCAAGGCGAGAGCAATTTTGATCGACTGTTCTTTTGGCAGATCGATTTCAGGTATTTCTTCGAGCTTTTTAATAAATGTTGGGACCTCAGGCGGGGGTCGTTTCCTTCCTTTCTGAGACAGCAGTTTCCGGAATGCATCTGCTGATGAGGATGGCGGGGGGGGAGAAGCCTCTCCGCCCCCAAGAGCTCCCATGGCGGCGTCGGTTCAGTGCGCTGTTTGACCTAGCCGCAGAGAGGAGCGCGCGCGATCACAATCATTGAGTACTTTAGCTGGTATATTACTATACATATGATTGAATCTTTTATTAAAATCCGGCAGTGATTCCCCATTCTCCCTCTTCAGGTTTCAAAACTATGTATGGTAATAGAGCAGATCTTTCCTATCACCCCATTGTTTCAGGAATGCATCATCCAATGCTTCAATGTCTACTATGGACCTATGGGGAAATTCTCTGAACCACTTTCTAGCCTTTCCATCAAGGCTCTGGACAGACACTCTCATCCACACATCATCCTCACTGATATCTAGGTTATCAGCATAGCTATAAAAAGACTCAAGGTTTTCTTCAGCAGTTACTCCCTCTGTACCAGTGAATTTGGGCATATATTTCTGATATTCTCCTGCAAGCATGGCATTCAAAGGAACAGGCAAGACCAGGGGTCCGTACCTAGCAGCTATGATTCTTTCCATCTTTATGGGAGCTTGTTGGCCTGCCATGACTGGGATAGGTGGAAGGATATTGGCAGATTGGGTGGTAGGAAGTAATGAAATAGATGACAGACACAAAGGAATATGATGGACTGTATGGGAGGCTTTCTTTGGACTGAGATCCGAAGGGGAACTGACTGAACAAGGAGCTTTATGAATCTCTGAAGGTATTTCTTTACTAACAATGCTAGGCTCTAAATCTTCAAACTGTATATCCTCAGCTATAACCTTCTCTTTCAGAGATGCATAAGTTTTCTTAGGATTACCTGATCCTGATGCTCCTTTCTGTGATGTTTTCCTTTGCTTAGCAATATTCTCAGGGTCAGGCACTAGGTCAACTAGTGATTTCTGAGGATTTCTCCGGGTATGCCTCACAAACTGAGCCAGAACTGAAATGTGGAGTTGCCACTAGGTTGGTTCTCCAGTAGAGTTTCCAGATAGATGATTACAACCAGAAATGTGTCCAGACTTTGTCTATCATCAAAGCTGGATCTGTGTCGTTCTCCCAGGGAAGCTAAGCTTCAATCTCCTCTCCCCGGCAACGGCGCCAATTAATGTTATCACCCCAAGAAACTCTCCTAGGTTGTAGCTCGGAGATGCTCGGGAACATTACAAACTCAACTTAATGTTGGAAATGGATGAATGGAAGGAATGATGCTTGTTCAAGCTAGATAACCACTTCTACTATGCTTAACTCCAGACATGCGTGAACACCCCCAGACTACAAGGCTTTAGACCACCAATTACTCACAGTTCAGAGATTGGGTGAATATGGAGAATACTGACCACACCAGCAAATGCACAAGACCTTGTGATGGCCGGCTGCAACCAGTCAAGAGGCCTGCAAATCCAATTCCCTAGTGCACAGACATGATGATAGCTCTCTGTCACTAAGTGAAAAGAAACCTGATTAACACATTCACTGATACATGCAAGATTTAAACACAGAGGTAGGATGATAGCTCCTCTAATGCTATACATCAAGAGTTCAGGAAGACTACATATCAAGCACAACCTGGAACTGAATAGGAATGTAAAGTGAGCAATTAGCAGCAAAAGAATCTTGTATTAGCTAAAAATGAAGACGAGACGCTGCAAGTATCAAAGTAGTTACAGTCTCCAGAAGTTGAACCTTGCATCAAAATAACAACCATCAACCCTGATTACATCTTGTTTCTGGGTATATATAGAGTTTGAATACAAAGGCACTCAGCCACTCTAAGTATGGGAAGGTCATAATTGACCACCCACTGCTTTAACTATCTGATGGAGTCTCTGGTGCGATTGTTTGTTGCAGTTTACGGATGTGATCTTTTCCTGCGCTCTATTGTCCTCTGAGGTAGCTGGAGTGTCATATCAGATAAAATGCCATGCTTGTTAAATGTAAGCTTCTGCTCGAGCCTTATCCTTCTTCTTCTCGGGTATACAATATGTTGAGTGCGGTGGTTGAGGAGGAAATGCACTAGGTACCAGTAGACGGTCATCTTCGTCCTTCGGGCGCACAGAATGGCTCAAGGACGTGTATGGCGTGGCGAGTGTACGAGCAGGACGGAGGAGGGAAATCAGCTGTCGGATCAAGCGGATAGACGGTGGGGATTTCTCGGCGGAGGGTGTCGGGAGATACGGAGGCGGAGTGAGTGTGGGCCGTTGGATCTCGGGAGGGTAGATCTAACGGTCATCGGGCGGAGGAGGCGCACGGGATTTAACGGGCGGGAAAAGTGGTTTCAGCGATAGGCGGTATTGATCGCACCGCTTTCGGACACAAGGTGGTAATCATACAAAGGCGCGTGATCTCCTCAAGGCATGACGCGTGGCCGCGGAAACTGCTTCACATCGCGCGTTATCACACCGTTACTTTGCGAGCACGGGGGAAGCGATCGTCGTTTGATCGTGGTGGGGATGAGCGGACGGTAAGGGAACAGTCGTGTAAGTTGCTGCAACGGGAGCTGTTAGGTCAGGGTGGCAGAGATTAACAGATGCGAGTAAAGGTGGTGATGAACGATGGGAGCGCGGGGTCACGTGAATATGGACTCGCGGGGGCTTAAGCTTTGCACTCAGGGCCTGGAGAAATAAGGGTTTATCCGGGGTTTTGGAAAAAAAGAAAAAAAAGAAGAAGAAGAGAGATAGCGGGGTCATGAGAGTGTAAGAGGAGTGAAGGAGAAGGAGAAGGATGACTGATGTGAGTCCTCTTTTTGAGCATAAACACATGGCCAAGCTTGCATCTGACCCTCAACATGTCAAAGTATGTAGCAGAGCTAATAGGTTGAAAGCCCCACACAGTGTAAGCAACTCATCTCCAAAATGATTGCTAACTTTGTCATCTTCTGAACACCCCACCCTTTGGGGATTCTCCTCTTTAGTGAGCCAAATAGGATTGTTGTCCTCTTTGCAACAAAGGATTCTAGCTTGATTATTTGTTGTTATAACATTGAAAACTCCCACTAAAAGAACTTCTCACTGCTGAGAGTACACGACAATATCTTGTTTTAAAGCTGCATATGGATCCTTGTTGTCAAGCCCCTTGTTTTTGTAAGTTTTTTAGACTTGAGTGGCAAAATAGTATGTTGCAATTCTTATGTGATTCTCATTCTCTGATATTTTCAACCATAAATATTGTTTATTTGCATCTTCTTTAATTAATTGAATGTGAAGGCCTTCTTTTTCTTTCAATAAACTAGTATCCCCCATACCCTTTGCCATTTTTTGCTACCTTGTTCCAAACTGCCAACTTCAAATAACCGTCAAACACAGGAGTTTTGCAACCATCATGCTCATGAGTTTCCGTGAGACAAATTATGTCTCTACCTTCCGCAATAGGCCCTAACCCAGGTCCCCTCCTCCAAGGGTAACCTCTACAATTCCAACAAACTAAACTTAGGTAGACCTGGGTAGGATTTGACTGCTACACAGTTTGGCACATAAGACTCAAATTTGAGTCTTCACCCCTTTTTGTCCATGTTGCTCTTGTTGTTTTCGTCTCTATTATTGAATTCTCTATTTTTTCTTTACTGTCAGCTTGCTGCCCTGATTTGCCTGGAGGCCCAAACACTGCAATAACGACTTTCCCATTGTACAACCATGCCCTTTTCCCTTCATTTCTTGTTGTTCTAATTTTCTCCACTTCATCCCTTCTCTCCTCTTGTTGTTTTTTGGTTAAATCTTCATCAAGGAAGAAGTATGAGCCTTTCAAGAGTTTCTTTTTGCCCAAAAGTTGTTGTTTTTCTTGTATGCTTGCCATGGTGACTTTTATGGGTCGAGGCCTCTCTTCACATATCCTCCCAACCCTTCTTGCTTGGCAAATTTGCCCTTTCCAATGTAGTTTCTCTTTCAGAAAGTCTCTTGTCAAATTGAGAGTACTTTCATTCTTCCCATAATCTCTTATTCTCCTGATAATAAAGTTTGTTTTTTTGTCCTGTCTTTCTTTTTGTTCTATTTCCCGTGCTCTGCGATCATTTGCATCTTCTTCTTCCTCTGTCTATATGTAACCATTAGCTTCTTCAGCTCTAGCTTTGATTTCTTTTGGACTATCTTTCCCACTATTCATTTTTGCCTTCTCTTTGGAAATGTTTGTTTGCTGAGATACTCGTGTATCTACCTAAGTTTGTTTAGAAATTATAACATCTCTGTTTGTTGTTATTACTTCTTTCATGTTTTTTCATTCTTATTTCCCTGTCTCTAGAGCCTCTTGTGACATTGTTACCTGTTCTTTTAAAATTCTATTATCTTCCATTAGACATTGGTTTTCAATTGTGATCTCTAAAATTTTGCAGTCTCTTTCCTGTTCTCTGGCTTCCACAATCTCTAGCCTTGTTTTGACCTTCATCAGTTCTTAGACATATAGATCTAATGACCAAGTAAGAGGTGTAGATGTGGGACTGTAAATGATTGATTCTTCTTTAATTTTTGTTTCTCTTATTTATTTTCTTTTTCTTTTTCTTTTTCTTGATCGATTTTCTTCTCATTTGTCCCCATTTAAGGTGAGCAATCCTACACCTTAAAATGCCCTCATATTGCTTTGCATTTACCCAAATCCACCTTCCTGTTTTGTCTGTTGAAGCAATTTTGACTTGACCCAAATGATTTGTTTCCACAAAATCTGAAATTTCCTTGCTCTTTACGCCTCGTCTCTTCTGAGCGTTTTCCATGTTCTGAATGTTTACTTGTTTAGAAGTTAACTGCCTCACTGCTCTGTGCTCACGAAACCCTGTTCATGCTGCCTGTCGACTGTGCTCATAAAACCCTGTCCTTTGCTTACCCGCCTGTTCACGCTGCCTGTTCATGCTACTTGTTCATGCTGCCTATTACCTATAAACAATAAAATGCCGAACCTGTTACCTTTTACCTGCACTGCTCTCTGAAATTCGGTTATGTTCAAGCTGTTGCCTTAAATCTCTGTTCTCTGTACTCGCCCATCCTCCACAACCCACCTGCCAATTAAGAGGGTTAAAACTTCCAAACTTGCATACAACAAGATATAGAGACACTGGGTACGGAGACCAGGTAGCTGCCTTGTTTTGGACCTCTACGCCTGCTTCTGCTTCTTCTCATGGAAAAACCAAGACGGGTTGCAACTACCTCAGATTTAGCGCTCTCTGTCTCTCTGTGGAACGATCTCCCCTGAATTTAAAATTCAAAAGTTTTCCATATTCAGAGAGTATATTGTATATTTGATGTACAAATGACCCGAGATGGAAGATGCTCTCGCCGATCTGCACTTTCAATCTGTCAGCAGCAGTGCAGTGATGACGATGGTCCCCTCATTATTTTTGAAACCTTTTTCCTCCATGAAAACAACCCTGGACCCTAAACAACCCTTCGCCAACCACTAATCGCTATGTCAAGTGTACGAGTGGAGGGAGATTTCTCCAACGGCTATGTCAAGTGTATGAGCAGAGGGAGTTGTCTCCAATGACTATGTCAAGCGTAAGAGCGGAGGGAGCGTACAAGCGGAGGGAGCTCTCTTTCAGCAAGAAAGAAAACTTATTGCTAGAGCGTTGTATTGGGAAGGAGTAATAACTATTTTGTAACGATATTTAAATTTAATTAATAAGCACATTAAAATTTAACACTTAAAATAAACTTACAATATAACAAGATTTTAGACTATGGATATTCACCCTCACTTTACCATAGATATTATTAACTTGTAAATAGGCTTTGTTAAAATACCATGGATTATCAATAACATGTACCCAAAAAGCATAACTCATTTCACAATCAAAATATTTTTATTTTAACTTAATTTTATAACATTTTTTAATTAAATCTAAAAAAAAATTGTATTTTTGAGATATATCTAAAGCCTTTATCCTCACTACCACTAAAAATATTTCATGGATATTCCATATAAATTAAATCAAGGTTTTCATAAAATTAAAAATGATAATACTTTTATATATAGAGATGTGAAATTTATATAATACCACCGTAGATCCATCTTAACTTTGGATCGATCATGCGCATAGAGGGATCAAATCTCTTTTCACTCCAAAGGTGGTTTACACCTCAAGAGATTTGATCCCTCTTGGCGCTAGAGTTAAGATCAATCTAGGCTGATTTATTTTTAAATTAATTAATTAATTAATTAATTTATTTATTTTTTTTACATGGTGGGAAAACCTATCATAATTTAGTTGTCAAACCAACATTAAGGACGTCTTCACTGGATGTTATCTGCAAATGCAGACTGACTCATCACCATTATTCAAGGAAAACCATGCCACTTGGAATTACTAGCTCGCACAAGCTTTCACATTATTCAAGGAAAGCCATGTCACTTGGAATTACTAGCTGGCACAAGCTTTCACTCATCCTAGATGCATCTAGGTCTTGGGTCATTCACTCCGGTTAGATGCCTCTAGGTCTTAAGCCATTAACATGTTTCCTTACATCTAAAGAAAACGAGCTCTTAGCCAAGGAAAAATAATTTTAGGGCATACTCCATGAAAGAAATCAATATAAAATTTAATTGTGATTTATGCAATTTTTTTAAATTTTAGTAAATTGTTTTTTAAATCAATTTTTTTTTGTAATTAAAATATAAATTTAAATTTCAAAAAGAAGGTAATTAATTTATTTAGTATTTAAAAAAAAAACAACAACAACAACAACAAATGAATTGAATTTTAAAATTTATGATATAAAGAGTGATATTTTAAGTAAAATAAAATTTGAGATTAATTGATATATTTATTTTAATTTGAATAATTTGAATATGAGATATGTAGAGTTATATTTAAAAACAATGAAATAATACTTACATTAACAAATTTTAAAAATAATAATATAATGTTGGTCATAAATAAAATACTTCAATTTCCACTTTTATTTTACATCAAATTTATTCTTAGAATTAAAGTAATTTAAAGTTGAAAAAAAACAAAAACTTTTTGGGATCATAGAGATACAATTTCTTCTTTCCTTAATTATGGAGTTTACATGGCATGTAAAAATAATGTTATTCATATTATATGATATGTAATTCATTCGATGAGAAGTTGATATGTAATAAAAAACAAATATATATATATATATATATATATATATATAAAATAAATTTTCTTATTACAAATAAAATATTTTAATGTTCGTATCATAATTTTATATCAACATTATATAGAAATAATAAAGTAATTTAAACCAAATTTTTTCTTATATTATTATTTTCCATTAAGAGAGATGTATATTTATTTCATTCTTAGAATGAAGTAGGTATATAACATTTAAAAAATATTGATAACAAGATAAAAGGTTTAATGTGGATATCAAATATTTCGATATCTCAACTAAAAAAATTTAGCATCAAAGAGAGAGAGAGTGTTTTCTTATTCTAATAATAGGTGTTTTGTAAATGACATAGATTTGTAATTCCTTCAATATTTAATATGGAGTTGATATGTAACATTCTAAAAAGTATTAATAATAAAAGTAATTCAATGTGCGTGTTTGTGTGTGTGTGTCTATATATATATATATATATATATGACATTAGATAGATACAGGTAATATTTTAGAAAATATTAATAACAAAAACAATTCAATGTGTATGTATATATAGAGAAAGAGAGATTATATTCTATGAATATATGTTTTTTATTTCCATATATGAGGAGGCATGTATTGACATTTTAATGTCGAGAATGTGAATCATAAATAAAATGTTTCAATGTCAACTATGTATATATTATATAAAACAAGTGAAAATAAAAAAATGTCTTATAGTTAAATGTCTAGAGAAAAATCAACATAGATCCATCTTAACGGCGGATCTACCAAGAGTCAAGAGGAATCAAATCTTTCAAGGCGCAAACTTTTCAAATTTTATAAGATCCATTAAATAACTTTTCAAGTTAAATTATGCTTTCATTTTGAAATTCATGACAAATGCGTCCACTCAATACCTTTGTTTTCCTCTACATAGGTGGAATGGGTCTAAAAGGGAAGTTTCAATCAACTATTTCTGTTGTTCAAAATATTATTGCGAAGATAAAAAGTAGTAGAACCAAAAGTTGATTTCTCTTAGGAAAAGAACCCTAATTCGGCTTTCTTTTTAGATAATTCATAACATTCTAAAAAATATTAATAATAATTAGAATGGAGTAGATATATAACATTTAAAAAATATTGATAACAAAACAAAAGGTTTAATGTGGATATCAAATATTTCAATATCTCAACTAAAAAAATTTAACATCAAAGAGAGAGAGAGAGAGAGAGTTTTCTTATTCTAATAATAGGAGTTTTGTAAATGACATAGATTTGTAATTCCTTCAATATTTAATATGGAGTTGATATGTAACATTCTAAAAAATATTAATAATAAAAATAATTCAATGTGCATATTTGTGTGTGTGTGTGTATATATATGGCATTAGATAGAGACATGTAACATTTTAGAAAATATTAATAACAAAAAAAATTCAATGTGCGTGTATATATAGAGAAAGAGAGATTATATTCTATGAATATATGGATTTTATTTCCATATATGAGGGGGCATGTATTGACATGCCAAGATTGTTCATTTTCATCACCAGAAATTTAGGGAGGCCATAGAAATTGAAAAAAGGCCGAGGAATCTCAATAGGGATGACGGCTAGAAAATTAGCAGTTGTTGGATCCCTGCCCTTTCTTCCTAGCCGCCCTTCCCCCCCTCCGCCCCCGCCACTACCCCTTATGTTGTTCTTTTCTATGAGGTCTTCTTTGTTTTTCCCCTCGTCTTTTGGATCGTCTGTTTTTTTCCTTCTCGTCTCTTTGGTTTTTATGCATTTTTAGGATTTTATTTTAATCTAGCTAGTTCTCTTTCACTCCTTCTAGGTTAAAAATTAGAACATAATGTTTGAATTAGTAATAAAATCCTTTTAATTAACATAACAATCAAATGAAATAAGGATTTTTCTGTTCCTAAACATTGATGAAGGAATTTCTAAGATATGAACTTTTTATCTTACTAACCCTTTAGATATAATTAAATAAAATTAAAATTGAATGAACTAACAAGTTAGGAAAATCTATATTCTTTCTCTTTAGTTCTTCAATGATTTTAATTTAATTTCCATGTTATTTTAATTAGGATAAAATTGCTAAATATTCAATACTCTTGGATTCCTTATAGTTAGTATGAGGTCATTATTTAACTAATTTAGTAGGTTATCTATTTGAACAAATTTAAATATTTTTTTTTCTTATTATTTAATAAAATTAATGATACATGGTTAGATAGTTTTAATAATAAAAAATGGATCTATTTCTTAGTAATCAAATTCAAACATTTACTTTTTAGGGTAACAAACAAAACAAAACTAACTCTTAAATTAATTAACTAAATATTTGTCTATTTAATTTTAATAAGAAAATAAGGCCTATTATTAGCTATTTGATTCATACTCTTAATAATTAATTAATAGCATGGTAATAAATATAACTAAACTAACTTACAAATTAATTAACTAATTATATTTTTCCTTTCCCTATCCCTTGGTCTTGTCGCCCTGTCATACATAGTTGTTTCTTAGTCAAATTTAGTCATTGGTCCAGTCTAGTTGCCCAGTCAAATATAGTCGTTTCCTAGTCAAATATAGTCATTAGATGATCTGCTCTCTCTATTTAACATGCAGCCATGATCTGGTTTTTCAACTTGTCTTGACGATGAACCACACTTGTTGGTTCGAAACGCGTCGACAAATGAATTATGATGTGATTTTCGTTGAAAACTCTTCTCAATAAACATAAATAAAATGTTTCAATGTCAACTATGTATATATTATATAAAACAAGTGAAAATAAAAAAATGTCTTATAGTTAAATGTGTTGGGAAAAATCAGCATAAATCCATCTTAACGGCGGATCTACCAAGAGTCGAGAGGAATCAAATCTCTCGAGGTGCAAACCTTTCAAATTTTATAAGATCCAATAAATAGCTTTTCAAGTTAAATTATGCTTTCATTTTGAAATTCATGACAAATGCGTCCACTTAATACCTTTTTTTTCTTCTACATGGGTGCAATGGGTCTAAAAGGGAAGTTTAAATCAACTAACCATGTTGTTCAAAATATTATTTCAAAGATAAAAAGTAATAGAACCAAAAGTTGATTTCTCTTAGGAAAAGAACCCTAATTCAGATTTCTTTTTAGATAATACATATAAAACCCATTCAACTAGAACTATGTCTTGGGAGGAAATGTATGATTATTTCTAGAATGGCAGTTGGAGATTTTTTACGGAATTTCCCTTACAATGAAAAGGTACTCTAAACCCACAGACTTTCCTAGAGCCTGCCACAGATAACAAGTTACCAACCTACTTAACCGTCTATCACACACATGCATTATGAGAAATGAACAAGAGAAAAATATTAGATTATGCATCTTATTTTGAAAGGTGGATGATGGTTACTCTAGATATCTTCACTCATGAGCGCTTTGCACCTGTTACCTGCACACAAACAACAAAAGCCACAAAATCAATTTCCCTATACATTCATAAAGTCTGAGAATACATTGTAATTCTTATCTTGATGAGGTGTTGTGATTATCCACTTATGAGTTGTTAGTGTGATCTAGAATTAAATCTGCAAGATCTAGAAGGTCAAATGATGTATTATAAATTCACATGTTGAGATCCATACAATACACAAAACAAATGGGCTTTAGGCCTTTTCCGCCACTTTCTTGTCTTTTCTCACTTGTGTTAATTCTTAACATGGTATCAAATCCAAGTTATGAGATATAATGAACATTTTAGAGCCATGGGCAGTAAGGATGTGAGAACTTTATGATATTAGATCCATGTCCAATGAAGATATAGGAGTCTAAAGCTTGTTATTACCAAGGCTTCTTAAGTATTAAGGGTCTGGTAATTCCATAATAGATTTTCATGGAGGATTTGCAATTTGCAGTTGATGCTTGAGAAGTTTGATAGTGCTAAGTTGAATGTGAAGCCATGGCAATGATCCATGAGTTATTCAAAATATGCATTGATGGATTGTGGCTCTTATCAACATGTTAAAGAAACCCCAGATTTTAAACTACAAGGATCTTAGAGTTTAGATCTTCTTCGCTGCTACAAGGGTGTTATGGCCATTAGTGTTGCACTGATATGGCCCTACTAATTGCATTTGTGTTCATGGTTGATTTTTGTAATAGCTATATTTTAATCATTTTTTTCTTGTATGGAAGGTGAAACATCAAATATCTTCATGGAAAGATGATTCGAGGTGACACAATTAAACATTGAACCCTTCAATGGAGGTATCAAATATGTAAAAAAACATGGGGGCAATCATGGAGGTCTTTCCTGTGCAAAATTGAACCTACACAATGACATATTTGTCATTATTGTTGGGCATGATCATTCTCTATTGAATTTATTGAAGCATGAGTCTATATCTATAGATCTAGTTCTAGGTAATTTCCCACAATATGGATAAGTTTTGGGATGTTTGTCTATATTGTTATATTATTGCAACTAAAAACGCCTTTGCAAACACCACCTAATATATCAAAATCTAACAGAGGATTTTTCGAGAATGATGAAGGAAATAATTGTTGTTGGTTACGATTTTGATTTTGTAGCTTAATCGAACCACGACTAGGTTAATTCTGAAGAATTTGTGTTGTAAGTGGAGGTTTCCTCACCCCCCAAATACATTTAAGATATTCCCATCTAAAAATTCCATGAGATTGAGATCTAAGCATGTGAGAACTATTGGAACACATAAAATTGTGGATATTTGTTGTTGTAGATGTGCATTGTGATTCACATGAGTAGATATACTTCCTTGATATCATTTCCAAAATCTAAGGAGGAGAGGCCACTTCTAAATTCTCAAGTTGTGTGAAGTTTATGGGATTGCTTTAAATCTCAAGGTTCAAATTGATTTTCTCCACTGTAGAATTGACAAATTTACAATGATATTTTTGTTGGGTCGATATGATTGATTTTATTTTGATTCAAAGGCAATTTCAATGGTTTTATATGTGATTTGTGAGGGATTATGCCTTGGATGTATGAGGATTGAATTGGGGATTCCAATTTCCTTAGCCTGTAAAGTCTTTTCTTTTCACACAATTTGTGGCATTTCACATAGAATACAAATCGAGGAATGAGAGGTCATAAATGGTAAGCTCAAATCTTTGTTAATCGATTGAATTGTTAGTCACCTTCACATAGTGTCAACACAAAGTACCACACACCAACCCCAAGTATTAAATTTGAAAGGTTATCAACCAAGTCTAACAGAACTACAAAACCAAACTAAAGAACAAAAGGAGAAAATCACTAATGATTTACGTTACACTAACAATCTTCTTCGGCAATTCTTCATGACATGTCATGTAATACTTCATGAATTATTTATTGGTTATCCCATATGTCAGAAATATTCATACGCAGTGGCATAACCATTTGTAACCAGATTGAAAAGTGATGTGCAACTAGATTGTTGTGTACAACTATATCATTGGGATTGTATTCTAATAGTAGATGTGTGCTACCAACTTGGCTCATTTTGTGTACATCTAATTTCTAAACTCTCACTAAATAGAAGAAAATTCTCCATTTAGTGAAATGGATGGAGTGGTGTAGTAAATGAGGAATTCAAAGCTCAATAGAATCATTGATTAGTGCTCGATGATCCTTTTTTGCATGCAAGATAACATAAGTTTATTATAAAGTATTCTAAGCATGAATTCAATTTAAAAAAATTATCTACTTCTTTCCCTAGACCACCCCAAAATTTAATAAGAGGGTCTAAGGACACTTGCCTTGCGTGTATGTTATTTGGGTGTGTGACACTATATTCTGTCTATTTTTGTCATTTACTTGTAGTTTGTCACAATGCATGTGGAGTAATAGGGTGTTATTGTCAGATTAGTTATGAACATGTAAGAAGAGGACAAAAAGTTGCTTGGAGGATTAGAAAAACATAAAAGACAATAATATTTTGAAGCATTCAATTGTAAAAATTGAATGACAAATGATTGAATTTGAGTAAAGTTGTGAATGCTTTCAAGGCAATAAATTGTTTCTTTTCCAAGTTCAAAATCAATAGTGACCTACCTAAAATTGAATAAGGTGGCCAACTAGGTCATCAAAGTCCATACATTGTAATCTCTCTTTTAGGATGCATGATCAAATGCACTTGACACCTTAAGGTGACAAAAAAACAAGGAAACATGGAAAATAGACAAAATCAAGTGAGTGCAATGGGTGCGCGAGTGAAGTGAAATATGGGTAAAGGTGGAAAACATCTCCTAAATTCCTCTCAAGAAATTAAAGATTTGTAAGATTGCAACCATGAATTGCATAAAAAATTAAAGTACTTGAGTGGAAATTACAACAAAATAAAATCATAACTGATCAAATGGCTAACACACTAGCAACTACAAAAGCTCTTCATAAAGAAATAAGTATAAAGGACCAACTACTTGATGCTATTCAGACTAGATTAAGAGAAAAACAGGATCAAATTGATGTAGCATCTATAGTGAAGGTAGATGCAATTTGTGATACAAAAAATCTAATAGAAAAGGTCAATACATCTTGTGATACACATGAATTCATCCAGACAATTGATGCAAGTTGTGGCACAAAAAAGATACTAAAGCAAGGCAGTTAGTTCCAACGATCCAAGACTGCATCACCTCCAACCTTTGTTACTGGACAGACTGCTTGCAAGCACTTAGAAAATTGACGAAAAATCCCTCACCATATGAATAGTATCGAATCTGAATATATGATAAGCGAATAGGGTCGAACTTGTCGACACAACCACAACCTTGATCATTTTAAAAGTGATGAAATATGGGATATAAAGGACCTTATTCAAAAATTTTATGCAACATGTGATACAATTGAAATAATGGCAAAAGTTGATGTGACTTGTGATACCCAAGACATAATACGAGTGATTGATGCTCACTGGGATACAAGCGACTTGATGGAACCAATGAATGAAGCATAGAATAACATAGCAGTCACAAAAGAAATTATGAAGAAGAAAAGGAACAAGAAAATGGTCTTTCCAAGATGATTGTGAGATGCTCGAAATAAATCTCATTAAAAAAATCGGCAGGGATTGGGATACACCAAAGATGATGGCTTTTATATTCTAGATTACTCCAAACCAGTTCAGTTTGTGAGTGGAGGATTTTTTTATGAAGTTAAGAGTATTTATACAAAGTTCTAGCATTCTCAAAGAGTTGGTCACATGGAGAATTAGTGTTTTGATCTGAATCCTTGTCTTCATTGTGGGAAGAAAAATCAATTATCAGAAGGATGTCGAAAGCAAAATAAAGCTAATAAAATAATTGATTATGGATGGACAAATCATTGGATAAGAAATCAAGAAGTAAAGAAGATGCATAAGTCCTACAGCCTACTCAAAACAAAGGTAAAGACAAAGATGCCTAAAAAAATGAACAGAGAAAAAAAAATCATCTTGTTATTCCAAAAAAATGAGGGTACTCCCCACACCTACAGTGGGGGAACACATTGATAAAAGAAACTCTCCTACTCCTTTAAGGGGGGGAGTAAATTGATGAAGTCAAATGGGTTAGTTGTCATCCAAAAACCACCACCTTATTCAAAGAAGATTGATCAGTGGTAATCAAGAAACAACCACATCATTAAAATCAAATATGTTAGTGTTAAACCTTAAACCACCAGTTTCAATGGAAGATGGTTATTGGTAAAACAAAAAAACCTCTACCTAAAGAATTCAAAACCCCATCTTGGATCCTTTTAAGAATCAACTATTTAAACTCAAACCAGTGAAATAAATTGACATTCAGTCAACAATGGAGAATTATGGCATAGCAATTGGTCTCTTCAACAATCATTTCAATGTAAATGTTTAGACATAGCAGTTGATCACTTCCAAGCATTTAGATATTGGCAATTTTTCAGGCAAATCTTCATCGAAAATCAGTTCATCAGTTTTAGATTCAATTAGTCAGACTTGTGATTGGGGGGGGATGTTAGACTATGAGTACCTATATAATCATTAAGTTTGAGAATGCACTTGTAATTCTTATCTTAATGAGGTGTCATGATGATCCACTGGTGAGTTGTAAGTCTGATCTAGATCTACATCTAGAAGATCTAAACAATTAATAAATGTATTATAAATTCACATGGTCAAATCAATACAACACACAAATTAGATGGGATTCAGGCCTTTTCCACCACTTTCTTTCCTTCTCTCACTCATGTTAATTCTTATCACTAATGTAATACCCATTAGCATTAGCGTAATAAAACCCAAATTGTAACAACCTGGTAAAAAATCTGTGTAATAAAGTTAATAAAGAAAAAAATAATAACCATGGTCATGGGACACGTATTCCAAGTTGAATGTTGGGAAAAAACAGTGATGGGGATCACTTGTGATTAATTAATGGCTATGGAAATTGGCAAAGGCAATGACAAAGTCTTTGGAAGGAAAAGTGGCATTAATTGACATTTATTTGTGAAAATAATGGAATATAGGAGACTAGGGAGGTGAAAGGTCACATGTTTCATGTGAGGAGGAAAATGAAGGAAAATAATGGACAATTGAAGAAAATATAGACCTCATTAATAAAATGGCTTATGAGGATCAATTTTTTGCTCTTTGTTAGATTAGTTTTGGAGCTTTCATTTTCTACATTGTCTCTCTCTCTCTCTCTCATACTCTTGGACACTTGAGTTTTCTTGGAGCACTCTTGGAGGAGTGTGGCATACTTGGGATTTGGGTCAAGAACGCAAAGGAAGAGTAGGAAAGTGCAAGAGGACATCGGGATCAACGGCTACAACAAGTGTTGCTTGCAGGTATCGAGTTGCATGTATGATTCCCTTGCTAGTTTTGGCATGCATGGCAAGTGCATGTGGTTTCTTGGTTATGATTTGTCATTGGCATGGATAATTTTATGGATTCATGGTGGATTTTCATAGCCTTTCCATTTCCTGTATAACCATGGTGTTGTGGGTGTATTTCCTTTTGTTTTCCTGTTGGTTCTCATGTTCCTTTGGTTGTGGGTTGTGTTATTAGTTCCTGGAAGCCTTGGTTAGACAAACGCTCTGGAAGCCTTGTAACAGCTTGCGTTGAGTTACTAGTCCTCGAAGCCTTAGTTAGACAAACACTCTAGAGGCCCTTGGTGGGTTGAGTGACTAGTCCTGGAATCCCTAGTTGGACAAACGCTCTAGAAGCCCAACAACAACTATGGGCTGATTTACTAGTCCTGAATGCCTTGGTTGGAACAAACGCTCTCAAGCTGTGGACAACTTGGGTAAAGACCAATCTGGTGATGGTTCTTGATGTCCGACCGTGAGATCGAATCACTAGTTGAGGGTTGAGGTGGCTTGGCCTCTTGAAGCCGTGGTTTGGTTTTGTTTGATTTGTTCCATGAGATCCCATATTCATGCTTAGAATATGGCATTGGGGTGATTGGTTGAAAGAAATATTTGGTTCAGATGATCTATGGTCGGTAGTACGTGGAAGCCGTAGACTTGGTTTCATTTTGCATACATTAATAAGAGCTCCTTCCCTCTTGTATTTGATGGGTAAATATACTTGTTCATATGTGGTTTTTATGGTTGTTATATCTTTGTTAATTCTGTTGAATGTATGTTGGTTATGAGGATGTTTTATGACTGATTTGATGTATGGCTCTCATCATGTTTTGATTAGAAAATGAATGAACAATGAATATATGACCTAATAGATGATATTTTAGCTATTGTGATAAGGAATCAATGCTTCTTGGCAATTCTCAGATAAGTATGAGACCCCTATGCTTAGATCTATTGTTATGACCTGTAACTTGCATATTTGTGACATGTTTGAAAAAATTATTGTCGTGGCTAGTAGGGGTCAGATCAAATACTTGTGCCAATGATTTGAATTAGTAGCCTTATTCCATTGTTGTTTATCTTTTCTGGGAGTTTCATGAAGTTCTGGGCAATGACCTAAGACCTAGCCCTGAAAAAGTGGCTCAGAATCCGGGGTCATTGGCTCAGAACTACTGGAAAAAGTCCACATTCATTGGCATGCCTTACTATGGGAGCGATTGGAAGGCTTCATTCACATGCATGGTTTGTCATGGGAGCGACTAAGGGTCCAGATCAGTAAAATGTCAAGATACCTCAGGGGTTGGTCACTTGGCAAGGTTGGTTAGCTCCTGAGAGTTCTGTAGCATGTGTAGAAGGTGAGATTGGTTATGTTTTATCAGTTCCACTTCCTTAACTAGACATGGGGAGTTGAATCACATCATAGTATCCTCTTGTCACATGTTTACCCTAGTGGACCGATTAACTTGGATAAATGTGAGAGGAGGGTGTTACACAAATACAAACACATTAAACATTAAACAAAAATATGTTCTTAGGGAGGGGAAAGTGTATGTTTTTATTAAACCATGATCAAATACAAAAGTTGCTCCTTTCACAGTACAATTTCCATGTCCCTCATCTCACCACAAGTCATTTTCAAGGCACACAATATTCTGCAACTTATCACAAGGGCAAAATAAGATCTCAATCTAATAGTATTTTGTTATTATTCACTCTCCTCTCTTTTGTTCCATGGAGGGCATTTATTTTATAGATGGCTTGGAGGAGTGATCACAATTAATTTAGACACTTTATTGACCATGTTTGATATGGTCCTTTCATCCTTATCTTATAAAAGTGATCGAATTTTACCTTTTCTGCTCTTATCCATTGCAATGTTACTTCAACTCTCTTATGTTGAGTAACTATAGAGTTTTTGAGCCCTTCAACTCTCCATATCAAGTCATCAGGAATTTTTTTGGCCAAACAATGATTTTTTTCTCTAAGGGCATTGAAGGAAAACATACTTAGTTTTAATAGAGTTTCCATCGACCATTTTCTACATTCTAGTCTTCAAATTGATGTGCTTCGCTAGTGGACCTAAGGGAGTGTGACTTTGAGCTATGGAGGACTCAAATGGTGACATTTTGAGCTATAATAGGTGATCCCTAATGTATGATATTATAATATAAGTTTATGGTTGAAATACATTACAATAATCTTAGTGAGTTAGGCGGAGGGAGGGAACCAAGGATGAAAAACTTCAAAGGGCTACAAAATTTATAGTTAGATACATAGAAAATACATCCCAAAGGTAGGCATACCCTACTTAGTACTAAAATAATAGATCATGGCAACCCATACAACATATTGCAAACTCGTGCCATCAAATACTAGTCATGATACAATGTATATATTTGTCACGGTAGGTAACGACAAGGCTCGAGCACTTATATGAGTGCCCAAATGGTGGTCATAAAAGTACATAATACATTCTATAATACATCTTGGGGGATGAAATGTGCTTGAGTGAGTTATCCCCATGCCCTAAGGTCTTCTACTCATCCTAATGGTATGACTCAACTACATGCGAATGAATGAGATAATGTTGAGCATGCAGGGATATTGTTTGATTACTAGGCATTAAGGGATCCCATTAACATATGCGAGGGAATGATGAATATGGTTCCCAAGTTACCTAGTACAATCTATCTAGTTTGAATGGCTAAACTAATTTCGAGCACTCATAGAATCGGTAAACATGGGACAATGAGGAAATCTCACTATTAATCATGAGGAAGGCTGCAACTAAGGACTATAATGTTGTGGGGGAAAGTATCCAACTCGGAATGACCCTAACCCACTCTAAGGGTGACAGTTCCTTAGCAACAGCTGAAAGCAAAGCTATCTAAAGTTTCTTCTTTATGACATGCAAGAGATAGAAGGAAGAGATCCACTTACCGATGTCTTGCGCAAATGGTCGATCCAATCTCCTCTATTCGCCGCTTGCTCCCAGCTCCAAGTCTTTTCACGGGCCCAGCTACACGAGATCCTGCAAACAAGACAAAGAAAGGAAACTACAAGAGGCATGCATTCATAACTGATTCAAGGATTAGCATAAATCAAATACGCAAGTAAGACAATACATCATTGAAACACATGCGAATAGAAGAACCTCAAATGCTTTATTAATATATGGAAGTAAGGTTCAGGCGGTGATACAACCATGAGAGGTCCAATCCAGCATCACCTTCCCGACGGAGAGAAATCTCTTCTTCACCTCCCTCAAGCAATCACCCAATGCTCACAACTGTAAACCAACAACAATTCTTTGCACAAAATTCCGGCCTCCTTTTAGATCCCATGGGATGAGATCCTTATATAGAGTTTTGGAGTGAAGATAAGTCAGCTTGATGTGTGACTTGTTGTCCTCTTCAACTCCAGTTGTTCTTCAGTTCTTCACTCGGAGTTTCTACCTTCCACTTGGAGTTTTAGAAGCTCTTAACTCATCATTAGGTGAATCTTATGATCAAGTGTCTTTTTGGAAGCTTCCTGGGCACTGGCACATTGAGAGAAAGATTCCTCCACATGTCAGAGTACGCCCAGCGCAGGTAGCCTTTGTTGCACTTGCGATGCAGCGCAGGTAGCCTTTGTTGCACTTGCTATGCAGTGCAGGTAGCCTTTGGAGCAGCTGCTTTGATCCAAAATTGACCTGTTTTTGAGTGTTTTTCAGTGGAGAACTGATTTGCAGTGCTGTGGTTTGCTGACCTTGTTCCTCTAAGGGTAAGAACAACATGTTTAGGGACTTTGGATCCTCAGTTTATTGACATTTCATGCTCCATGCTGTAAGGCACAAAAATGTCTATAACATATAAGCTCAGAGGTGCTAGATATTTTATAGATATATAACCCAGATAAGCTATTAACGTCAATGGGAAGAGATTCATCGAAGGAGGGCCTTGATGTATCCCCCATCATTTTACATGAAACTGACACCAAGATAATGTCTCTGGTGATAGCAGATGAAGAACTAATGCACAAATGATACAGGGATGTCCCACACAAAAGGTAGAATGATATTGTAGATGGTTGACTTTGATGAATAATTCCCTTGAACACATAATGGAATGACATAAATGTGAACTTGGTAGCTTGGAATAAAGAATACCATACATACAAATTATCGACACAAGAGGCATAACTGCAGCCCAAGGACTGAAAGCGTAACAAATAAGGTGAGATACTTACTCCATAACAGAGTGACTCAACTCATGTTGATGGTGTGGCTCTAAATCCAGGAAAAGACCAACTATAAGTGAATGACTTAAACAAGTGCCACATTCAATGATGATTGAAAGCTGCCATGATAAAACAAAGAATAATAGGCTTCTCCCCTTTTCCCTTTTTGTATACAATATCCCCTTCATTGTTTAACAAGCATGAAAGAGAAGATAATTGAGCTCAATAGTGTATTTTTCATTCAATTTTATAGTAAGGCCAAAAAAGAGATGATGCACTTGTGTCTTTCTCGTGGTTTAACAAGTATGAAAATAGATAAGATTTTTCTTGCTAACTTTCATCTTAACTAACAGGTAAGAAAGAATAGAAATAACTTGACATTTTCAAGTAGTTTAACAAGTGCGAAAAGATGGCAAAATAAGCTCAGTGTTTTCATTGTTTAACGAGCATGAAAAGAGAACCAAAGTAAATCTTATTCCAGAGAGATGAGTAGTATAATGGTATGCATCTAGTTCCAATGCTGACGGAACTGACCTAAGCAAAGAAAGAGGCAGTGGAGAATTTTCTAGCAAGGGAAATCCACTCATTGTGGTGATCTCTCTGAAAGGGTGAGATGGGTTTCAAGATGGGAGAATGATTGGTGCAAAGGAAAGAATTCAAGCATAAATGCAAGGTTGGGAAGCGGGATGAAGGTAAGCATCATTATGACAGAATCTAGTAAGATATTGAAAACTATAGGCATAGGTGACCAAAAAGCAATGATGAAAAGAGTGGGGACCCCCTATAATGGTGACAGATGGACAAATATAATAGAAAGAGAGAGGAATGAGATTAAAGTTTGTTGTCATGGAAAGCTTGAACATGATCCCTAAACCTACAAATAAATGCAACATGTGAAACAAAAGGACAATCAGGTGCTAATCTAGGGAATCCATGAAGGGTAGGCTCTATCACACAAGTTATGATGTGTAAAAAGACATGGTGAATGCCAAAACTTGACAAGGTGGGCCCTAAGGCATAGTGAAATAGTGTGGGAAAGGTATAAAATGCAGTGGCAAGATTGATGTGTATCCTTACCTATATCCTAGTTACGACAATATACACCAGGACATTATGAAATGTGGTATGTGTTTTTGTGATTTTCATGTATTTATATTGTTTTTGGGTTTTATATATAACACAATATGGTGGACATTGTTGACATGATTAAGTTGTGATAACATGAGGTAAGAGTCCATATTAACCACCAATTAATGGATGCCTAGAGATATTACCTTCATTAAGAGTTACATGATAACAATGTATTCTACTACGTTGTTAGTGACATGGCCTAGAAATATGCTCCCTAAAATCAAAATTCCATTAATGGGTGAAAAGAGCACCCAAGTGGTGGAAGCAATGTTCCAGGAACTATAATTGGTTCCATCAACCTATCCTATGTAGATCGAAGGGGATACAAACATTTGCAAACCAAGCACCAAATATGATAACAAATGAACCAAAACATTACACACATGCATAAAAGAGTAATAACATACACAAAAATATGGTAAGGTTTTCTACTCACATTCAAACTTTTAATCAAACTCGTTCCTCTGTTGCTCAAGCAAGAGCATGAGCGCTCCCTGCAACAGATTTTCTCCTCGCTTCACCTTGATGATTTGATTCGATGACCCCCCCCAGAGGCCTCTCCAAGAGGGGATTGTCTCCCCCACCCACACACACAACCTCCCGATCCAACCATTGTCACCTTCAAGACCCTCATCAGCTCTCTTAGGCCCCCACGAACCACCCTTTAGTTTCCAAATTCTTCAAGAAGCTTGAATCAATTCTAGAGATCAAACTACCTCCCTCAGTCCCACGCAAGGCAACTCTTTCACTTGTCTAATGATGGTTGGTTGGTCAATTCATGAGCCTTTGGCCCTCCCCAAAAATAGTGCAAAAATGGATTCGAGCATAACGAGGCTTCGAGGACCCAAGGACATATATCAGTGCGCTTTTGTGGTGGGGGGTATTTCACTGTTTATTTTGAACTAAAAGAAGATAGAGACTTAATATTCAGTAACGTCCATGCTTTATGGACACCCGAGGCCTCTACCTACATTGAAAGACACCTAATTTTGATCCAAAACTAGACATTCCAAGCGTAGTTTTGGTCTGGGTCCATCTTCCACACCTCCCTCTTCACTATTGGGGAGATGATTCAGTAAGAGCTATCAAAAAATATATAGATAGAAGTAAGACCAAGGAAAACTTGCATGCATGTGCTTGGATTTCTGTGGAAGTCGACCTCAACAAAAGGCTTCCAGAAGAAATAAAGATCAAGGTAATCAACTATACACACATCCAACCACTCAACTATGAACAAATCCCCTTGAAATGTAAAGTATGCCATGAATACGGTTACTTTGAAAATAGATGTTCAAAACAACCAATAGAAGAATCCTAAGGGAAACCAAAGGCGCAATGGGAGACTGTGAAACATAGGAATTAGAGCAACTGCAGCAAACCCTCCAAGACTACAACACACCCTGTTCAGTCCCTTCCCCGTCAGATCCCCCCCTCTCCATACCCAATCCCCCCCAACATAGTGGATCCTACCCCCCACCCTCCACCAACACATTTGACTCCCTAGCTAACCATCATTCTGAACCTGATCTAGAAGACTCCTCATTATCCCCCTAGAACTCGAAGAGTGAGAGGTCCATCTGTCCAAGGTGGTCCCTTCATTCGTTTAGCCTACAGATCTAGACTAGCCCCCCATTTCCTCTTCCCCCTTGATTCCCAACTCTCCATCCTCTGCTTTACTTAATCACAACCCCTCCATTGCCCACCCTGAATCTCCTCCATCTTCCTTGAATCCCCCTCCATCCTCTTCTACATCGATCCTAACCAGAAACCAAAAGAAATCTAGAAGGAAACCAAATAATGAAATAAGAGACGAAGCAACGCAAAAATACATGGCACTGAGTGTTCAATAACCGATGGATTCATACCAAGATAAGGGAACAACAATGAAGGACGTGCAACCCGAGGCAGGGAGAGGTAAGGGCCTTGTCACCTCTTCTCAAGGTACATAATGAATTTAGTATCCTGTAATAGCAAAGGCCTGGGTCACGCCTCCAAAATAAATGCATTCAAAGACTTTATTAGATCAGAAAGCTCGACAATCATTTTACTCCAGGAGAATAAATTGAGTGAGGAAGAAATGGTAGCAATAATTAAAAGAACCAAGAATTTCTTAGAAACAACGATAAGTTCTAGAGGAGCATCAAGAGGCGTATGCTCAATCTAGAATCAGACAACCATGGATATAAAGCATTTTATAAGGATCAATAAAAGATCAAGACTAATCTTCAAAGCAAAGAGATGGGGAAAATTTTCATAGTGTACAATGTCTACGCCCCCATGCACTATAGGAATAAATAACAGTGCTAGCAATCACTAACATCAAAGCTAGTAGAAGAATAAAGTCAAAATATCATAATAGGAGGAGACTTTAACATAGTCATGAACACTGATGAAAAGAAAGGTGTATCCTGTCTTCCTAATCTAAGTAGATATAATATTGAATCAATCATTACATAACATAATCTAATGGAAATCATTCCAAATAATGGTAAACTCACTTGGAACAATAGAAGGATGGGACTAGGAAATATCAAGGAAAAGTTGGATCAATTTCCAATCCATGTAAGTTTCATAACTGGGAATAGAATGGATTTTTCAAAAAATCTACCAGTAGCAACATTAGACCACAAGACCGTCACCTTATTTATGGGTGAAAGTGAAAATTTGGGACCTCTCCCTTTATGTTACAATCCTTAATGATCCACAATCAATGAGGTCATGAATCTCATTCAGACCACATGGAAGATGAATGGATCTATGATATTCATATGGGAAATCAAATTAAAGCTCATTAGAGCAACTCTTAAAGAATGGGTAAAATTAAGCTACAAAGAGCTAGCGTAGGTGAGAATGGAATTACAAAAAGAGATTGAATTAGTATAGGTAAGATTGGAGAGCGAGGAAGATACTTTAGAACTGCAAACTAAAGAGAAAAAGATCTACTAGAGCCTATACCAAAGTAACAAAAAATAGGAAGAGAGTTGGAGGATTAAATCTAAAAGCTTGTGGTTACAAGCTGACGACAAAAGTACAAGCTTCTTTCACAATCAAACCAAAGCAAGCAAGAATAAAAAATAGAGTAGAGGAGCTAATTGGCGAGGGAAACATCACCATTGAAAGGAAAGAGGAAATAAAAAAAGGAAGCTCATCAACACTTCAAAAGACTCTTGTCAGTAGATCTAGAACCAAACAATTATGAAGACCTGCTTAGAACAATACCCAAACTGGTAACAGAGGAAGAAAATGCAACCTTGACCAACACAGTGGATGAAGAGGAACTACAAAGAGCCATTTGGAGCGTGCATCTGGACAAAGCGTTGGGACCGGATGGCTTTTCCATAGCTTTCTATCACACCCATTGGGAGATCTTAAAAAAATATCTACTAAATATGATACAATGGAGTCAGGACAAGTGACAAATTATAAGTAATACTAATTCGACCCTTCTTGATTTGATACCTTAAGAATCTAGACCCTCTTCCCTCAATCATTTACGCTCCATATCTTTATGTAATTCCTCCTATAAAATCATAACCAATATTCTTGTAAACCACCTTAAAATCCTTCTCCCCAGTATAATTTCTAAAACCCAAGGTGGTTTCCTTAACAACAGTTAGATGATGGACAATATCCTCCTATTATAGAAAGCCATTCGGTCTAGTCTTTCTCGTAACAAGCAAGGCTTCATCCTCAAGCTTAACATGGCCAATGCCTTCGATAGGGTTAGACACTCCTTCCTCCTCGTTTTCATGGAGATATTCAGTTTTGCTAAGGAATTCATTAGTTTCATTAAGGCTTGCATTCACAAGCCATGGATAGCTCCCCTCGTAAATGGAAGGTATGGGGAATTTTTCAAAGTTCCACAAGGCTTAGACAAGGATGCCCAATCTCCCCATTTCTCTACATAATCATGGCATAATCTCTTAGCAGGAGGCTAGAGCAAGAGAGACAAAGAGGGCTTATCACAAGATTTTAATACAACAGAGGAACAAAAACCATGAATAAATACCAATTCGGTGACGAAGTCCATCCTGGATCAATTCTTGGAGGCATCGGCAGGACTCCTCAATAGTCTCAAAAGTTGCATATATGGATGGAACATCCCCCTCTAACTCTTCAGTTCATATCCAAGATATTTGGAGTTCATTGTAAAATGGAGTGGAATCACATTAAATATCTTGGTATGCCCATCTCCAAGCAAGTGTTGAATACTAAAAATTGGATAGAAGTCATAGATAAAATGAAAAGGAAAGTACAACAATGGGAAATGTATTGGCTTAACGTGGCAGGTAGATTCATGCTAATCAAATATGTTCTTACAACTCTCCCACTGTAGCAATTCACAATCATGCAAACCCCAACAAGTATCCAAAAGAAAATAGAGAGCACCATCAAAAAATTCCTATGGCAGGGAGACAGAACAAAAATTGGAAAATTTAGCGTACTTAGTTGGAATAAAGTTATAACACCATATGAGAGAGGAGGAATAGCCATCAAACACCCTGGAATAATGAATCTATCTATATGGGCAAAAATTACTTGGAGACTAATAGTAATTGGACCAAAATGGCGGAAGAAAGTCTTAGAAGAGAAATACATGGCCCCCAAATGACAATATCTCATCCAAATTCAAATTGCTTCAAGACCTTGCTCACAATTCTAGAAATTGTGCAAGAAAACCCTTCCCCTTATTCAAGCCCATACCTCCAAAATCCCAGGGGGAGGACAAGACATTGATCTATGGGAAGAAAGAATCATGTGCAAGCCCAAACTCTCCTCCATCCCTGAAATCCAAAAAATTAGGAATTGGCTTGTAGGAAATGGAATCACTAAATTGGACCACCTCTCAATGTGGCACCATATGAAAACTCTTGGAAAAGATGGAAAACTCACGTCATATCACCAGAGCTTCAACAACAATGGCACCTCCTCCTTCAACATCTAAAAGTTGCAGTGCCAACCTACTACAACGACTAAGACAACTTTAAATGGAATTTGTCAGGGGGGTACTTCACAGTCAAGAACGTCTACAAAACACTCCAAGCAGACCAAGAGACTCAACCCTATGGCCCTCTTGGAAACTAGTTTGGAAATTTGAAAGTCTCCCCAAAATAAAACTCTTCACTTGGACCCTCCTTAGAGAGAAGATTCTAACTGTTGACAACCTTAAAAAATGCAGCATTTAGGGGCCATCCATCTGCACACTATGTTTGAATGTGGAGGATACCATCTAGCACCTGTTTCTTTCATGCCTTTTATCCCAAAGTTGTTGGAAAGCTATGTACCATACTCTACCTATCCAAGTAGATTTTGAGAGGAGTATATTTGATTATTTCATCCAATGGAACTCGGGCTACCCGCTACCCCTACTCCCTAGCAAAAAAGAACCTTATCAAGTGCTTTTGGAATAATCTTCCTGCATACCTATGTTGACAGATTTGGCTCACTCGAAACAAATACATATTCGAAAACAAAAGATCATTACAAAGGAAGATCACAACCAAAGCCTGGGGCCTCTTAACTGAAACAATCTTCTCTAAAGGAAACAACAATATTGGCTAGTAAAGACTACAAGTGGAAGAAGCACTATGGGTCCAATTCGTCATGGGCAAAATCCCTCATATCACATCCATTCCTCAGAGAAACTGGTCCACTCTACCCAACTGGAAAATCAGGCTAAAGGAAAAGGAGTTCGAAAGTCGGTTAAAGTAACAAAGACATCCCTTCATCTTCTTTGATGGGGCCTCCAAACACAACCCAAGAAGAGTAGGTGTAGGGAGAATAATACTAGATCATAAAGGGAAAGAATTAGTGTCCTATGAATGGGGACTGGGTAGAGACTCGAATAACAGGGATGAGGCATATGGACTCCTCAAGTGTCAAAATTCACCGTGATCTTAGCCTCATGCCTCCCATCATAATAGGTGATTCAACTCTCCTCATACAACAATTAATCAAGGGTACCAAGCCCCAGAACGTCGATCTCATCCAAATCATGAACCAGATTCAACACCACTTGAACTCTCTTAAGAAGGCCTTCTTCTTCCATTTCCTCACGGAGAACAACACTTAAGCCAATATACAAGCAAAGAGATTTTGTTAGCATCCACAAGGTCAGGTTAGAAACAACGTGAAGGTTAGTGTCTTGCATATCCCTTGACAGGATCTTCATCATGTGTAATCACACAACTAAAATATTTCTTTAAAAAATTGTAACATATATCCTCATCTCCGACGATGTACTCGAGTGAAATAATCCAAATCCTATCTCCACATGACAACTCACATTATCCAAAAAGGATCTAATCACCCCTACAGGAAGATCCTCTCAGATCGTACCAATCCAGGCCTTTGAATGCAATTGTTCCAATCCCACAATTATTCTTCACCTCAGACTTGGCTCCTCATTAAATTCATACACCGATCACCATGCCCATTCTCAAAACAATCCTCTCCACTCCCTTATTCCCTCTAAGTTGTTTCCTTATTTCTTCCCCTCCCTGCTATGGATTCAAGCTCTTCTTACACAATGTGCATTTCTCAAAGTTGAGCTAGAGCAGTTCATGAAGCTCGAGAACCAATGGAACAAAAAAAATAAAGTTGAGCATGGGTTCTTGTTTGCAGCAACAACATCACTCAAAGATGTACCCACCAAATCAGACTAACACAACACCCACATCGAACACATAGTTGGAATGTTGGAATATCAACTTTCTTTCCTGGAGAAGAAGGTAGCGGAGACCTCAGGCTCAAACAACCACAATGGTGCCTTCCTACACGCAAAAGAACACTCCATTAACCAAGATCAACAAGGGTAACCTCCATGTTAGTTGTATGTCACCCCAACAATTTACTATCAATGTAGAAAAACCATGAAGTGCAAATTTAGATTTTTATTGCTTCAATTTGTCATAGTTTATGCAATTAGAGTAGTTGGTTATGTCAGTTTTTGGCCTCAATTTGTAATAGGAATCAGCAACAAGAAGGGAAGCTACAGTTCAGATGTTAACTCATTTTTGTGTGAAGCACTGTACCTTTCGCATTAGCTTGTTTTTTGGAATTAAATATGATAAACGATCATGTTAAAAAAAAATAACATACACAAAATACATATGTATATGGAACCACACCCAGTGGCCTAGGCATAATACTTCTTTAGATAGATCTTGTTAGGGGGATCAGTGAGAGTATTCCCATCATAGTCAATGAGCACATATGCCCCATTTGTTAACACATGTTTAACAATGTATGGACCTTGCCATAAGGGTTCTAAATTTCCGACACTGAAGTGATCATGTTTATGATCATAGACAAGGACCAAGTCACCTTTGAAAAATGTGTGAGGTTGAATAGACTTATCATACTAGAGTTTGATGTGTTTTTTATGTGCCTAGTTAGCTAATAGAGCATCATGACATTGTTCACTGAGTTGGGCGAAATAAAGGGGGATTTATTCTTTGGCTGAAGTGTTAGGGAGAAGTTCAACAAGAAGTTTTAATGATGGTATCTCATATTCAATTGGAAACATTGCTTGCACACCATATATGAGTTGGAAAGAAGTAAATTTCGTTTAGGTATTGGTTGATATTCAATAACCCTAAAGGGATGAATATAACATTAGGTGCTAATTCTTTTTATGGTTATGGATTTTCAATTAGATCATAGCTTTTAAGATGCAATCTATGACCTCGACTCAATTGTTTAGCTTGAGGGTATTAGGGAGAGGATTTCTCATGGTGAAACCCCAAATTGGTTTCCAATTTAATCATGTCATGATTACAAAAGTGATATCCATGACCAATCTAAATCTATTTGGGGACACCGAACCTAGCAATGCTGTGGTTAAAAAAGAATAGATTTTTAGTGACACCATTATTCGAGTAGGCAAACATAGCCTCATCCCAGTTAGTGAAGTAATTTAAGACCACAATGACATAATTATTACTGCCAAACAAGGTAGGTTTACATTGCAAGAAATCCATATCCCATTTTAAGAAGGGGTCGACAATAACCATATGATGAAAGGGAGTAGGATGAGAATGCATTTTTCTAGTATGATTTAACAAGAATGACACCTTTGGACCATAGTAATACAATCCTCGAAGATAGATGGCCAAAAGTACCCAGTGCACAAGATTTTATGGGTAGTGGCTAACCCAAAGAGATGACCACCACATGCTCCTGCAAGGCAGTCATTCAAAACTTTTTCAGCGTCTTCATTATTTAAACATCGATGTAACAACAATTCAACACCATGGTGATAAAAGGGTATCATCTATGATGAGGTATTGTTTGGCGTTGTGGCGTATGCATTGACAGTCATCACAAGACAACTTGGGCTAAAACTTTTGAGCCTCGAGATAGAGTAGGATATCTCCATGCCACGAATCAGAAGAGATAATGAGGAATAAAGAATCATTTTGAAATAAATCAATAACCATTGTTCCATCAATAGCAGGAGGAAGGTCAAATAACATTTATTCAGAGACTAACGGTTTCTTAAATTTTACAGCCAAAAACACCAAATCAAACTCATGCAAGAAAATGATCCATTTGGAATATTTCCCCCCAATGCATTGTCTACTAAGAAAATGACACATGGGGTTGGATTTAGTGACGATGACATTCTTATGACAGAGAATGTAGTGTTTAAGTTGTTTAACAACGAAGATGGTATCTAGAGCTAACTTTTCAATGTATGGATAGCGAAGTTTTCCCCCCACTAACCCTTTTCTAAGGTAGTAGATGATGTGCTCATTGTGGGCCGCACCCTTTTGGGAAAATAATTTTTTTGAGTCGAATCAGAGCCTACAAGATATAAAATGAAGTGTTTACCATAATCAAGAGGGATTAATAGCAGGGCCGACATCAAGTCCTTTTTCAAGGCCTCAAAATATTGTCATGCTTGGTCATCCCATACAAAAGGTATATATTTTTTAGAAGGCACATAAAACCCTTTGTGATCTCGGTATATTTAGCAATGAACCGATGTAAGAAGTTTGTTTTGTGTTTCAAACTTTGAAGTTGATTAAGAGTGTGATGAGAAGGCAGATTTATGATTGCCCCAACCTTAAATGGATCAATAATGATCCCGTACTTAGACATGATGAAGCCTAACAATCATGTGGAAACAATGAAAAAATGCATTTATAGCGATTCAAATGAATATTATAATAGCAATAGAACATAAAGATGGCTTGTAGATGCATTTGTTATAGACATTTTTGTGCCTTACAGCATAGAGCATGAAATGTCAATAATCTAAGGGATCCAAAGTCCCTAAACAAGTTGTTCTTACCCTTAGAGGAACAAGGTCAGCAAACCACAACACTGCAAGTCAGTTCTCCACTGAAAAACACTCAAAAAAAGGTCAGTTTTGGATCATTGCAGCTGCTCCACTAGGCATCTGCGCTGCATAGCAGGTACAACAAAGGCTACCTGCGTTGCATAGCAAGTAGAACAAAGGCTACCTGCGTTGGGCATACTTGGACATGTGGAGGAATCTTTTTCTCAAAGTGCCAGTGCCCAGGAAGCTTCTAAAAAGACACTTGATGATAAGATTCGCCTAATGATGAGTTAAGAGCTTCTAAAACTCCAAGTGGAAGACAGAAACTCCAAGTGAAGAACTGAAGAACAACTGGAGTTGAAGAGGACAACAAGTCACACATCAAGCTGACTTATCTTCACTCCAAAACTCTATATAAGGATCTCATCCCATGGGATCGAGAGGCCGGAATTTAGTGCAAAGAATTGCTGTTGGTTTACAGTTGTGAGCATTGGGTGATTGCTTGAGGGAGGTGAAGAAGAGATTTCTCTCCGTCGGGAAGGTGATGCTGGATTGGACCTCTCACTTGAACCTTACTTCCATATATTAATAAAGCATTTGAGGTTCTTCTATTCGCATGTGTTTCAATGATGTATTGTCTTACTTGCGTATTTGATTTATGCTAATCCTTGAATTAGTTATGCATGCATGCTTCTTGTAGTCTCCTTTCTTTGTCTTGTTGGCAGGATCTCGTGTAGCTGGACCCGTGAAAAGACTTGGAGCTGGGAGCAAGCGGCAATCAAAGGAGATTGGATCGACCATTTGCGCAAGACATCGGTAAGTGGATCTCTTCCTTTTATCTCTTGCATGTCATAAAGAAGAAACTTTAGATAGCTTTGCTTTCAGCTGTTGCTAAGGAACTGTCACCCTTAGAGTGGGTTAGGGTCATTCCGAGTTGGATACTTTCCCCCACAACAGACTGGCGACTCCACTGGGGAAAACACGACCAAGGCTCTTGTGGCTGATGAATTTACGGTCTCAAATGGTTATTTACCGGTTCATTTTTTCTGAATGAGCTTGAACTCTGGGGGGGAAGCCTGCTCACAAGCTTATTTTATTTTCTAACGAGCATGAATTTCCGCGTTAAAACTGCTCGGATCTTGCGTTTATTTTTTAACGAGCATGAACTTTGCCAAAACTGCTCGTTTGATAAGATCAAATTCATATTTTACCATGACTAGCTTCTTCTTTTTCAGAGATAGTACTGTATCATCAATTGCTGCAACAAACTTTGTTAGAAACGGATAACATGAAGTAAAAATACTAATATTTCAATTCGAACTACGTAAAAAACAATTAAAAGATGTTTTTACCTCTCATTTTACCATTTTATGTGCATTTGGTTTGTTGGAGCTTTGGAGGTGCCCCTTCCTCTTGATTTTTCACCAGCTGATTTCGGGAGATTCTGTGGACGATTTTCGGCGCTGTTTCCACCAGGTAGGAGCTAAACCCTAGCTCTATCTTTTCATGGTTTAATTTCTCAGTTTTATGCTTGTTTTCCTGCCCCCATGAGCCCCTGGGGTTTCTCTGGGGCGCTCTGCCATCAGCGCAGGTTCCCTATATCGAAACCTGCGTTGGGGTTCTCATCTTCAAAGGCAGTTTGTGCCCCAACGCAGGTGAGACCCTTCCCTACCTGCGTTGGGCGCAGAAAACATCTTGGTTGCACAATTTTTCATGAGATTCTTGCCATTTTCTTTACCGAGTCAGGGATCTTACTCCTCCTCTTGTTTGTTTTGCAGAGTTTATTGGAGCAGAATGACTCTTACGTGGCGAGAACGAGAGCATGAAGAGGAGGACATGATTGCCCTCCATGATCCTGTTACCGTGAGCGCGTTGCGGAACTGTGGCTTGCTAAAATTCTTTCGGATATCTAGCATGAGGGCACATATACGTTTACTGCAGTACCTGCTTGATGCTTGGGATCCTGTTAACCAAGTGTTCCAGATTAGGGGCAAGTCCATCCCTTTGACCATAGTGGACATTTACTTCTTGACTGGGTTGTCAAGGCGGGGTGCCCCCATTTCCTTGTCCGGTTCGGCCTGAGGGAGTGATTCCGTGAAAGATTATATCTGTTCTGTATTGTTTTATACTTTTTCGGACTTAAGGGATTAGATGACGAAAAAGGACCCCTGGAGTCCACTTTATGTACCCTTTTCAGACTCTCTAAAAATGAAAAGGACCGAGTTGTCTTTGTCGCTGGGCTCGTTAAAAATATTAGATAGCGACAAACTTGTCTTTAGACGAGAACGAGTTTCCCCATCGTTAGGCTCGTTAAAACATAGCGATGGGCTTGCCCGAAGAGCAGGTTATAGAACAAGCATATGTTATCCTCCTCAAGCTTGACAAAAATAAAGAGGTACTGGTCAGAAATGACTGGGGAAAAATTGGGAAGAACCTCAAAGCTTAATGGTAGCAAGTCGCTCTTGAACATGACACTTTTGCCTCCGTAAATACCGGGTTGGGTTATTATCATTCACCGGTCCCTTCACCATGGTCTCGCCATACCATCCAAATGGGGTAATGCTACTGATCCATCACATCAGTGTCGAGATATGTTCAAGAGATGTCATTCAGAAAGTGTCAACCGGGTCCCATCCACTACCATACATCATCTTTCATCCTTCCATGACCGCCACCCTTGATCATATTTCACAGATCGTTTTCACCATCATCACTAGTTCCGTTCCGTGTCACTGATGTGGGATTCATTAAGGCCCTCCTTTGACGGATCGCTTCTTGTCGACATCAGCTCACTATCCAAGAAGTTGATCTAGGAACACCCCCTCAGTACTTTGAAGCTTGCATGCCTCAATGGCAAGTTTCTCACTTCCGGCGATAGGTATACATTAATGACCTTCGACCGGGAGACTTTGCGTGGTGTTCGACGTCAGATCCTATATTCACACCACGTGAATTGTGCTGCAGTACCTTGAGGGTCATCATCATTATTGGTGATTCCTCTCGCGCTTGTTAACAGTTTACATTATTGACTGGTAATCAAGCGATGTCTTTCCATGTTCGACTCCAAGAAATTCTCACATGGATCGACTTGTACTTAGTGTGAAGATCGGAAGTTTGAAGACCCCGGATCTAGTTTCATCCAT